>JANAVB010006199.1:6372952-6395433 GCA_029216955.1 Iris pallida | reverse complement strand
GCTGGCATGCCACGTGTTCCTGGTCCACATATCTTGGAACCGGGGCGTGACACTAGAAGATATTAGAGATTCTTCTAGTGACACAAATGAGATTACTTTTTTAAAGTTAAGCTTAGATGATACTCTTGAAAAACTTGAAAGACATCAAGAAAATGTAAAACTTAACGCTCTCTATGAACTAGAGAAAAATAAGTATAATATTGCTGCTCAGAGAATAGATGCACTCACGGCTAAATACTATGAAGCATGTGACATCTCTAAAAAGTTAAAGATTAAACTGGGCAAACAGGTTGTCAAACCTATAGCTCAGCTGAAGACAAGTCACAAGGCCAAGCACAAACACAATATGACCAACACTGCTAGAACTACCAAAAGCCATGCATATATGTATACCTTTTTACACAATAAGAAAGCACACACATCATCAAAATCACATATACATGATCTTTAAACTACACCGAGTACTAACACTTTTGCTACATGTCACTATTGTAGTATAAGAGGACATGTATCATACTAGTATAAGATTAGAAAGCTAGTAGATCTTAATGTATATGTATGGGTTCCAAAAACTAACATATCAGGACCCTCATGAAAGTGGGTACCAAAGGTTACATCTTCAACTTGTGTTGTATGTGGACCTTCCTCATCCTACTAGAAGCAAGTGAATTGTCGATAGCGGTCGCTCTAGGCACATGACAGGTGATAACACATTGTTTGCAACTCTATCAATGAAGAAATAAGGCTATGTCACCTTTGGGAATAGCCTTAAAGGACATATTATTGGAATTAGTGACATATGTACTTCTTTCTTACCCATTATTAAAGATGTATGCTATGTAACAGAATTAAAATGACCTACGAAGTATTAGTCAACTGATTGATCATGGTTTTGGAATTAATTTTGTTAAGAATAAATATTTTATTTATGATAAAACTTTTGGAATGACTTCCTTTGAGGAAATAAGATAGGACAACATATATGTATTATATCTGTCAGAGAAGACTAACAGTACAAGGAAGTGTCTGTTCACAACTCAAGATGAAAGCAGGGTATGGCATATGCGTCTTGGACATGTGAACATAGACATTATTGCAAGATTGTCCCAAGAAACTGGTAAAGGGCTTACCTGATATCACTTTCAAGAAAGATATAGTCTGTGCCAAATGTGAAAAGAATAAGGCATCTAGATCGTCTTTCAAATCAATAAATGTTGTAAGTACCTCTAAACCTCTACAATTATTACATATGGACTTATTGGACCAAGTAGAGTTGCCAGTCTTAGCGGTAAGCTATATGCTTACGTGATCGTTGATGACTATTCACGATATACTTGGGTTTACTTTCTTACAAATAAAATAAAGCTGTTTCGGAATTGTATCTTTTTGTAAAAAGGTTTAAAATGAGAAAGGATTCATGACTACTCGGATATGAAGTGATTATGGAGGAGAATTCGATAACCATGAGTTTAAATCTTTCTGTGATTCAAATGGGCTATCATATGAATTCTCTTGCCCCAGAACTCCTCAAGAGAATGGCGTTGTGGAGAGGAAGAACTCTTAGCGATATGGCCAGAGTTATGCTTAACCGGCATAGTCTTTCAAAAATTTTTGGACAGAAGCTGTCTATACAGCTTGCCATGTTCTGAATAAAGTTCTTATTAAACCTATCTCTAAAAATACTCATTATGAATTATGGTTTAATAAAACTCCTAACATCAGCTATTTCAAGGTCTTTGGTTGCAGATGTTTTATTTTAAATACAAAAGATAACTTGGGAAATTTTGATGAAAAAACTGATGAGGGCATATTCTTGGGCTTACGGCAAAAAGTAAGGGATATAGGGTATTCAACAAAAGGTCACTTGTTGTTGAAGAGTCAATAAATGTCACATTCGATGAGCTGAGTAGTCAACGCAATGATAATAGTGACAATGAAGAAGAGAAAACTCCCTCCAACGGAACATCAGAAGATACACCATCCTCATTCTATCTAAAAAGTCTGTCGAAACGATTGAAGTTTATGCCAGACCATCTAGAAGAACTGGTAATAGGTAATGTATCAAGAGGTGTAAGTACTCGCTCAAGCATAAGGAGATAGTTGCTAATGTAGCATTTATTTCCAAAATAACCTAAAAATATTTTAGAGGCTTTTAATGATAAATTTTGGATTTGTGCAATGCAAGAGGAACTAAATCAATTTGAACGGAATCAAGTTTGGAAAATCGTTCCCAGACCTATTAATCATCCGATCATTGGTACCAAGTGGGTGACCCGAAATAATTTAGATGAGAATGGTTCAGTCACACGCAACAAAGCACGTCTAGTAGCTCAAGACTATAATCAAGAAGAAGGCATTGACTATGATGAGACGTATGCTCCAGTTGCTAGACGAGAGTCCATTCGAATGCTTTGTGCTTTTGCAAGTTTTTATGCATGGTTTCAAACTCTTTCAAATGGATGTCAAAATGCTTTTCTAAATAGTTCTATAAAAGAATAAGTTTTTGAAAAACAACCTCCTAGCTTCGAAGATTTCAAAAATCCTGATCACGTATTCAATCTTTGCAAGGCTCTTTACGGTCTCAAACAAGCACCTCGTGCATGGTATGAGCGCCTTAGTTCCTTCTTGCTTGAACACGACTTTTCAAAAGGGAAGGTTGATTCTACTCTCTTTATAAAATCTTTGGATAAGAATATTTTATTAATGCAAATATATGTGGATGACATAATTTTTGGATCAACTAATGAGATGCTATGTAACGAGTTTGCTAAGATATACAGAATGAATTAGAAATGAGCATGATGGGGAACTAACATTCTTCCTCGGGATACAAATCAAGCAAAGTTCACAAGGGATATTCATCAATCAAGCAAAATATAAAAAAACTTGCTAAAGAAATTTGACATGGATAATGTCAAACCTATCGGCACACCTATGGCAACGTCTATAAAGCTTGATATAAATAAAAGTGGTACACCAAATGACGTACGTAAGTATAGAGGTATGATTGGTAGTTTACTATATTTAACTGCTAGTCGACCTGATATTATGCTTTCTGTATGCTTATGTGCTAGATATCATACTTGCCCTAAAGAATCACATGTGAGCGCCGTTAAGCGTATCTTACGATACCTTAAAGGAACTTTGATGACTGGTCTTTGGTATCCTAAAACCGATTCGTTCAACCTGATAGGTTACTCGGACGAAGATTTTGCTGGATGCAAAGTCGATCGTAAAAGTACCAGTGGCACATGTAATTTTTCTTGGAAAGTCATTAGTCTCATGATTTTTTAAGAAACAAAATTATGTTGCATTATCAACAACTGAGGCTGAATATATAGCCGCAGGACATTGTTGTACTCAAATTCTGTGTATGAAGCAAACTTTGGAAGACTATCAGTTATCATTTAACCACATCCCCATTTATTATGATAACATTAGTTCTATTAATCTCACAAAAAATCATGTATGTCATTCTCATACTAAACACATAGAAATTAGACATCACTTCCTTATAGATAATGTTTTACAAGGAGATATTAATTTAGAATTTGTTGATACTGAACATCAACTAGCTGACATCTTCACTAAGCCCTTGGCTGAAGATCGTTTTAACTTTATACGAAGAGAATTAGGAATTTTGGATGTTGAAGTAATATAATTAATTATTATTTGATTAAAACTTATAAATTTGTTAAAATTATTTTGGTAGCCGAAAGGGCCCTTTTGTCACACAAGTGCAAATAGCCTGAAGCAACACGGTATGCTAGTCTTCGGACTACCGTTAACTGGAATCCGACCCTATAGCTAACTCAAAATATTTTATACGATTTATGTATTTTAATTCATTAATATTGATTATTTTCATCAACACAACTATTTTTAATTAATTTTGCATTTATGTTAAAACTCTATCATACACTTTCCAAAGTCTGTCCTGATTACCCAGGGCCCAAACTCGGTCAGAGTTATGGTCGAACTCGGATCGAACTCGATCTGGGTGAATCAGAACAAAAGCTGGACAATCGAGTCTCCTCTTTATTTAAACCCCCATATCATCATCTTCCACACCAAGCCGCCAAAAACTCCACCAAAAACCCTAACTTCCTAGTTCTACTTCCTCCAAGCCTCTCAATCCCTCAAAACTTGGAATCGGAGCTCTCTCAAAGTTCTCTTCAACTGTCTGCCATCAATTTTGGTATATTTTCACTCCTTCCATCCTTTTCAATTTTATATGGCTCCTAAAATTCCTATTTCCTCCAAAAAGAAAAGGAAAGTTGATGAAGGTTTTCATATTCTCCACCATTAATTCCAAAAAATACCACCACTGATGAGATCTTATATTTAGAGCTTTCTGCTCTATCATCTCCATTTCTACGTCCCCTTCAGTCTGTCTAAGACTATCATCGCCGCTATGGAACGGTGTCGCAAGAAACCGTGACGACTTCTCTATGCGATATATCTGCCTTATATATTTCAGTTCTTTGAGGTTATGCTTAAGGATTGTCCATAGGATGGTGCTCCTGCTTATCTTCATGAGCATCATCATACTGCTTCTACTCCCATTCAGGCTCCTCCTCCTCCAGTTGACCTATTAGCTGCTAAACCACATCCTACTCATCCTCCCTATGGTGTTACTATTGAGTCACTTAAGGCTCTCATAATGGATCAGTTTCTGTCTATACTTTCGTACCACCATTCAGCTTCAGGCCATATCCAACTCTGTGTAGGATATTTCATACAGCCTTGCTCACAACCCTAGTGGTCCTATTTCTATGGTTTGTGACCCCACTATACTTGGGTATTGTATTGATTATCTAGAGGCTGAACGATACTTTGACCCTGCTGCTGCCCCTTATGATCTGAACTGTTCTGTTGAGACTGGTCCTTCCAGGGCGGCAGGTGATGATGATGATGATGATGAGGATGATGATGATGATTGAGGATTGTTTGCAAGTGATAGACCATCATTAGTTATAGTTTTAGTTTTTTTTATGACTACATATTAGTGATAAATGCTTCTTTTAAGCATTATCCGTTTCAGTTTATTTTGACTAGTTGTATGAACTCTATCTATTTCAGTTTATATCAATATTTCTTTTTTTAGCACTGTGCATTCTTTAATGTTTAACGTTAATGTTCTACTCTAATATTGATTATGCTGAGTATTGCTATTAATTTGATTACATTATTTTGCTTATGTGACAAAACGGGAGAGTAATATGATAGATACTACATTTTAATATGATAGATACTTAATGCTTAAAATGTTGCATAACATTTTTGAAGTTATACTCAAAATGTTTTTTGGAGTTCTTGTCTTTGTAGACTTTTACAGATATTCAGCCTATATTTTTTGTTATGGGGGAGTAACAAGACAAAACAAGACTTGACCGTACATTACGGAGGAGCATTACATTGTACCAATATTCAAGGCCAAAGATACTACCATACCTTCTATACCGAATCAATCGCATCAAGTCTTCTTCCGAACCGAGCTGAACAACTACTTAAGTATCAAACATAGTTTTGTGAAATTATCAAAATGTGAGAGATTGTTGGCCCATTCAGCCATGGTCAAACCGATTTCGATAATTGACTTAAAACTCCGAGCTCGATATGAAAAGAAACAGAAGATCGCAGATTTCATCTGTACTAATTTTTCATACTTTATTCTGTATTTTTCTTTTATTGAGTCTAAACAAGTTGTGCATCGGGACACTGGCATTTAGATGTTCAATCTTGAACCAAAAATAAACCAATCCAATCCTTGACCCCAAACCAAACCAATATCCAAAAGCCAAACCAAATCAAATGACCTGCAACCCTAGCAACCAAACTTGGCATGAGTTCTCCCCGAACTCGGTCGCCTAGGATCACTCCTGGTCAGCAGCATTCCCTAGTCTTTTGGATCTCAAATATTCAAAATTATGAACGTTGCCCTAACCAAGTTCTGTCCAAACTTTGTCTAAAAAATTTATAAATAGAGAAGAATTTGTCATTTCTAACCACTCATTCAATCTTCATCTTCTCTATCTATTCCTAAGCTTCCTATCTACATTACAAAGCTTGAATCTTCAAATCTCCAAGACAACTCCATTCTTCTAGTGCCGGGGGTTTCCAACTAGGAGTAATCAAGTTGTACAAGCTTGGCGTATAAAAGCTTTTCTCAGAAAGGTGTTTTGAAGCTTGATCGTAGGCTTCAGATAAAAACACGATTGTATTGAAGTTGACGTTTTCTTCTAAATTACGCGGTGTAATCTCTATTCAAAATAGTGGATTATACGAGCAAGAGTTCTTGCGAACTGGACTAGTCCTCTCAGAGGAAAACCAGTATAAACCTTGGTGTTTGTGTATTGCTTTCTTGTCTGCACTTATTTATTGCTTTACTTCATTTCATTTAAGTTTATTTGTATATTTGCTTCAACTGCTTAGTTTTTATATTGGTAAATATTTTTCGTTGCACTCTATTCACCCCCTCTAGAGGTGACATCGATCCAACAAAGTCATGTATGAATCATGTACCAGTAACAAGTCACGCAGCTAGTACTACATTCTATCACAGAGTCCCTAGCCTCGAATATCTTTTGTCAAACTTGTATTATTTCATCATCATCCATTGTGTCCGTGTCATGTGGTCCATCATGTCAATAAACACAACATAATGCATGCAATACCTATTGTCGATATACAATGTCAATAAAATAACATCGGCACTCGAATACGATACGGACAATAAATATCGACCAATCCTACGTCATGACAATAATGAATGAGAATAATGCAACAATAAAAAGAAAAGGACAGTAAACCGTAACATTGCAAGGTATACTTGCCTGTAACCTTTGACTGTGCGCATGTCTAACCAACTCCAAAGTACTCTCTACTCTTGTCATGTCCACCTATAATAAATATTCGATTATTAATAACTCACTGCCACTCACCTTACATAGACTTACCTTATATAGACCATAATAATATAAGTTTATACCAAAACTAACAATATTGATTCGACATAATATAACATATATGGTATTAAATCTACCTATAAAAATAGTATATTAATAACATAGAATATTACTTTTAATTCTGGAAAAATATCTACAAATATTCTATAATATTATTGATCGTATTTTATTGGTAGAAAAACAAGTACACAAGCCCTATATTGATTCTACAATACTATCCCTAGACTTAGTCAATAATTTGAGTCCCAAAAAAATAAATAATTAGAATTCATTCATTCTAAAAAAATTATAAAAAATAGGTAAAATATATATTTATCATAAAACCATGCACAACAATTAATTTGGTAATGGGATACAAAGTTTTAAATAAATTGGACACATTGCACTCATAGATTTTGGTCTTTCGATATTACGGTAAAATGTTTAGATTTTTAATAAATAGAAAACAAAACCAAATTGCTGCAAAAATATACATTAGAAAACTTAGAAAGTTTAGGGCCTATTTGGTTAGTAGTTTTAACTCAGTTTTCTGTGTTATAATGCAATGAGCATAATAAATAGCGTTTGGTCCAAAGCATTTGAGAATGTGTACTCCAAAAATAATTTCAAAAGTTTGCTTTTAAACATTCATTCCGGAGAGCAGCTCAGAGTTGTTTTAGGAAAACTCTTTCTGCACTGCTCGGTGGGCCCCACCCAAACCAACCCCCACCCCAACCTCACTCAATATTCTCTCTCCCCCTTTTCTTCCTCTCTTCACTTTCAAAGGCGACCCAGGACTCTCTCCGGGCTTGACGTGAATGACAACGACGAGGACAACGGTCGACCGCTCGACGACGAGGGCTCGGTCGACCACTGGAACTCCGCTCGAGGACAACGGTCGATCGCTCGACGAAGAGGGCTTGAGGACGACGAGCCTGTGGGCCTCACGTCGGCGACCTCACGAGAGCCGGTGGCCTTGGAGGCTCTCCTCGAGCTCGGTCGACCACTGGAACTCCTCTCTCCTCCCTCTTCGAACTCTTCGAGCTCAGCTGCCTCCTCCCGCCTCGAGCGGGGCGGTGGAAAACAATGGTGACGAGCCTTAGGGTTAGGGTTTTGGGGCGAGTGCGACCCGGCGGCCTCCTCCTACCGCCTTGAGCTCGGTCGTCCGCCTCCCCCCGCCTCGAGCTTGGCCGCCTCCTCCCATCGTCGACCCTCGATATCTGTGGTGGACACGTGTGTCAGATACAAAAATTATTTATTAGACATAGATGGACACAAAATAGTGTGGACACGGTTAAGAAAATTCTCTCTAAAAAATATTTTAACAAACAGAATCTACAAAAAAAAAATTTAGATCACTTTCCAGATGAAAGTAACCAAACACAAACTCAGAATAACTCTACTCAGAAAGCAACTTTATAACTTGTTTTCTGAAAACTATTTTTAGAACAAAATTTTAGAAAGTCTATCCAAACGGACCCTTAGTTTCTTACCAAAAATATAATGAAGTTCGAAGTGGCCCGGAAGTGAATGAAAATTGGCTCTCAACAGAACTGGCTTGTTCTGGACACATTTCGGTAGAACAGACGCCTCGGCCAAATGGTTTAGAACTACGTGGGTGGTCAATTGAATATAAAAAAAGACACAAAGTTATTCCATTAGTTTTTTTTTCACAAAAATATAAGGTAGGAAAGTGCACGAAACCCTAGATACTAAATAACGTACCTACTGGAACAAATTCAGACTTTGATCTTGAACTCGGTTGACTTGTAGGGCTATTTTGGTGTATTAGAAGGGATTGTAAACATATGGAGGCTTGATATGATTATAGTGTCATGTTAGATTAGCAAAAATATTTGTTTAGTGTCACAAAGGTCGAGAAGGGGTCGAAACTGTCGTTACGCCACAAGGTGCTACAGCTGAATTGAGCTGGAAAGGGATTTCAGTTTTTTGCAACAGATGGGGAGAGGGGATGAGGTTTTTGATGGTTAAAATATAAGAATATAGGGTTTTATATTTTAGGTTTCATATGGATCTTGTTTGGATTGATTTGGTTGAGGTTTGGGCCTCCAATCTCTAACTTTGGCAAGGTGGGTCTAGTGGGTTTCCATATTTGGATGGGTTGATTGGTTTTGTCAATGATGTAAGGATTTGTGGCACATGGTTGTACTTAATTTGAAATAAATCAATCTAATACGGTTCCACTATGGGTTGGAAACATAGGATGGTCCCCATTAAGTTGGGTTGAATAGGTTTAAGTCCCGAAAAATAATTCTAATTGATTCTAACACTGAAATTGCACTATATGGGTCTTATGTGCCATTTAAAAATAATTAGCACATGGAAACTCAATTGAGTGTCATACCATTGGCATATGCGTAGTAGACTTGAAATGGATCAAAACCACATATTGGGTCAAATAATTTGGATCAGAATTGGACCTTAATTGTTATTTGAAAAACTAGTCAAATTTTACGGTAGAGACTAAAATGACTATTTTATCCCTAAAGTTGTACATGAAAAATATAGCATAAAGATATGTTGGATAGGACATGATATATCAAACTAAAGGTGGACTCATCTAAAATATGAAGATGGAACTAGTTTTGAGAATTTGATAATTGTTGTGCTTCAAAAATCAAAGCTATGTGTAAAATACTACTATAGTCATTATTGACTTTAAAATAATTAAATATCCATATAAAATAATTAAAAATATTATCGAAAAAATCAAGGGACTTACATACAGTCCAGAGGGACAAGGAGCCAATGTGTGATTTTATTGAGCGCTTCAGGCAAAATACCCCGAAGATGCCTCCAGGGACTCCTAAGACGGTCTTCATAGATACGTGCCGCAGGGGTCTGATGCCAGCTACCAAATTTTTCATGGACACAGGCCAGCACTCGAATTGAGCGACATTCAACACAAGCACTGACCAAGACAAGAAGAATACAAAAGGCATTCATGTGATCGAGCTCCAAGCCCTGGACGCTGGAGACAGAGGGAGGCACCCTCAGAACAACAGTGACGGTCGCAGCAGCAGAGGGAAAGAATCGCTCGCTGTCAACATAAAGAAAGGAGGGGAAAAGCAGCCAACAGCAGACTCGCCCCGACAAAAGGACATATACTCCTTTGCTGACGACCAAGTCGTCGACATCTTCAATGTCCTAATGAAGAACAACATGCTCAGGCCGCCCGAGCCAAAGCGCCCAGACAAAGTAAAGAGGATAAACAATCTGAAGTATTGTCTCTACTACCAATTCATCGACATTACTACCAAGGATTGCTATATCCTAAAAGGACAAATCTAAAGGCGCATCGACTCAAAGTCCATTACCTCGACCTCGAGGAACACATAATAGCAACCAACATGGTGTTGATACAGTTCGACAGTCTACCTAGAGTCAAATTCTAAGAGAGAGTGGTCCGGATCCACAAGCCCACGATGGAAATTGTCAACCTTGCACCAGCGCATGACCATGCAACTGGAATGATCCCATTCAAGACTACAAAGGGCAAGATCATATAGGTACATACGGATCTGGTGGACAAAATAGTTCAGCCCGTGGTCCTCCAAGCCACAAGATAGAAGAAGAAGAAGAAGAAGAAGAAGAAAAGAAGAAGAAAACAAGAAGAAGAAAAAAAACAAGAAGAAGTCCAGGCCGTAACTATAAAAATCTCCTTCTCAATAAGAAAACGCGTGAGAAGCACATTTCGCGGCCAGAGTCCTACGGCCGTATTCAAAAAAAAAGAGATAAGAAGCATGTGGCTCCATAATGGCCATGTCTTTTATATAAGTTTCTTTTATAGAGCATGAATAAAAGCATACCCTTTTAAGATGTCGAACTCTAACAAAATGGATTGTCAAAATATATTCTACTACGTCCATCATATCTCTATAAAAAATTAACATCCCTATAAAAAGAGACGACAAAGACTCTTATCAAAAAAAATCTGTTACATGTTTCAATTGCATATAAGAAATTGTTTCTGCATGGAATCTTGTCATAGCTGGCTTCTCAACACTTGCACGTCGCCTTCTTGGGAGAATCAGCACATCACAGATCCTCCCCTGTAGAAACGAACACAAGAGACTCATAAGCTTCCAAGCCTCTTCCAAAAGTCATCACAAAGAAGATGACAAGAAGTTGCAAGAGAGGATAATTTTAAGGAAGCTTCTAAACCTCTTCCCAAGGTTAAAGTCGTTCCTCCCAAGCAGGCCATCAACCACCATCACATGGAAGAAAAAGTATGGGGGACAAGCAATCAACCCAAAAGACTGTAATCAGAATCCTACTCATCCAAGCCAAGGGAAGCATGCTTTCTCCAGAAAAGGTGATATTACAGTAAGAAGACGAAGAACCCCAATTTTTATGAGATTTGCCACTTCCCGGTTCATCCCTACATCAGAAAGAGAATCTCCTTGTACAAGGGAGCATACGGAACCATTCCTCGCTGCATCAGAATACTTTTTGGCGCTTCAACCTTCGTATCATCTGAAGACTTGGCAATATCCGCCACCACGACTACTACTAGATCCGCCAAAGAAATAGGAGGCTCAAAGACATGAATAGAGAAGAGGTACTCAAGCATGGAGAAGATAAGCAAAAGGGATTATGGAGAAAAGGGTCTCCCAGGGCCCTATTTATAGTTACCATGCTCATCAAGAAGGCAGGTGAAGAGCCACTCCCTTATTAAATAGGCGTAACTCCTCCACGTCTAACGAGGAACCTATTCTTTCAACTTCCGACCAGTTGGTCAAATCAAGGCCCTCGAGCCTTACGCCTGACATAGCGGTAACAAAGAGGAAAGAGACTACATGTTTGCCATGTCATACCCCAATGAAGCCAACTGGTGAACCTGCCAAGGTGGTCCATACCAAAGGCTTGAGAACGGAGTCTCAAACCAACATCTCATAGACTGGCCAGCCCGTACGAGCCCAATTTTAGAATGGATCCACAAACAAGAACCAAATGAGAAGAATGGGAGGGAAATTGCCATTACCTTCTATTCGAAAAATTATACATATACGAAGAAGCACAAAAATAGGAAAGTAAGATTTAAATGTCCACTTAAAATCCCTATAGATGCTGACGGAGAGAAGCTATAAACTCTCCCTCTTCTCATAAGCAACACACTTAACTTTACAATAATTGGGCTTCAAGGCAAGTATGGGAAGCGAGCCTATCTTCTAGATCTTTTATTGCGACCTCCATGGCGACAGAAGATGCATTGATCTTCTCCGATAGCTAACGAGTGGCTTTCTAATCTCGGGTGAGGCCAGTTAGACAAAACTCCAGCCTTTGGTGTTCTTTCCGAAGCCTTTCAACCTCCATCGTGATCATCATCTCTTGAGCGACGAAGTCTCGCTCCTTAGACAATCGCATCGATTCATCCGATAGTTGGTGATGCCTCTCAACCAGTCGGCCAATTTTATGACTGAGGGCACGTATACCCCTAACACAGATTATTTTTTCTTTAGTAGCCTTATCAAGTAGATGGTTGTGCTCGAAAGAGGCTAGTACATCAACATCAGCCTCCTAGTCATATCGAAGCCTATCGAGACATTGCTCTGCTGAATTGAGCTTGGCAAGGAGTGATTCAGCTATACGCTCCAGGCCAGGAAAAACTCGAAGGGTTTGGATCTCCATGCCTTGCCCAAGAGAAAAGGCGGCATGTTGCTAAGAAGCCCTGGATCCCCTATTTCAGAATCAAGTGGAACATTTCGATCAGAATCTCGGTCGTACCATCACATCGTCAGGAACTGACGGAATCGAAGGAGTCACAATCTCCTCTACAGGCTTGATACCCGAAGCGGTGGATGAAGGACTGGCCTGCCAACCATCTTAGCCAAAGCAGGAGACCCATAACCTGCTACAACGTCTATACACTAAGGAACTTGGCCAAAATAGCTTCTATAGAAGGAACCTCGGTGTCGTCCATACCAGAACTAAAAACAGGTATAGAAGCCTTGGCTTGCAGAGGGTAGTTATCATTATCTACCGCAGGAACCAGAGGAGGGATACACTAACCGCTTCTTCAACCTCCATAGGGAAAAATGCAGTGGTCGATTCTCTCTCAACAAACTCACTGGTGCACGCTACTGAAATAACAAAAGTCACCTTTGCATCCACAATTACAGCAATCAAGGAAGGTTCACACCTTCTCCTGACCAAGCACTCTTCTATCCCCTCTTCGACACTCTTTGCGACTTCTGCTGGAACCAAAAAATAGAGATACATGGACCCAGGGTAACCCAGCGCACCCGAGGTATCTAGTGTCCCACCTTTATAGAAGCGTGCAAAAAATATATTGCTTTTAGTCCCACGTAGGAAAGAAGAAGAAGAGAAGTCTCATTCCCTTTATATATATAGCCCCCTTGCCTCCTTTGAAAAGGACAAAAAAATAAGAAAGTAAAGGGAGCCCGTTCGAGCCACAAAAAGTGGCTGGGAAGCGCAATGAAGACTGCCACTCCCAGGCTGCATGGCAAACGAAGGAACAACACAAGAAGAAGGGCACAATATCCTATCTGCGCATGAAGCCTGCGGCGCAGGAAAGATCATCTGTCTTTGACAGAATTACCCTCCCTGGGTAAGGCCATGTTGGATTCTGAGTACTATGCACCTTCTAGGGATAGTAGGAAGAAATCCAAGGAAGCACGTGCCTCGCACGATCAACGTGCTATGCCAACAGTTAGCCGAAAGCATGCACTGGCAGTAATGCACACGCTGACAACAAGTTGTACAGAACTGGTCCGAGTGCTTCAATGCCTCGACCAATACAGTTCTCAAAATTTCCCTGTTGCTTAGGTGCTTTCACACACGAACCAGGCCATGGGGCAAATACTGTGGTGACAGATTCATGTGAGCAGTATGGTTGCGAACGTGAAGTGAGTTTGTCCTATAAGCAACCTTCCACTCATGACCTAAGTATGTCTCAATGCAGGGATTGAGTCGAAGGATGCATTCATCATATCTACGCTCATGCGTCCAGCTCGGCTGTACGTGTGAAGAAGGTTTAAATGTGAATATCTCTTTCCATGACTTATAGAATGCGATTTCTCACCAACATAAGGTGCTGAGTTAATTGGATGAACCTCGTAGTCATCACAGTGAATCTCATTTATGAGAGTTATGACTAAGTCTTCAGTCGTCTCTCGAGCAGCAAAAATCAAAGAGCTATTTGAACAGAGCACCCTTAAAAGAACATCACTCTAGAGTGCTCCTAAAGAGCAACACTTCCATGTGCCCCTAAAGCGCATCTCCTCAGAGCTTCCTAAAAGTGCAGCTCCAAGAGCATTGTCTCATCACCTCTGCATTTATAGCATGATGAACAAGTGTCAGAAGACAGTAAATGACAACTATCAATTTGTTAGTTATCAGATAGCAGTTGACAGATGTCAGTCAAAAGCACATCTTTCTAATGCAACTTCGAAAAGCGTAGTCATGCCCGAAAGCGCAGTCAACTGAACAACCAAAGCGTAGTCAACTAGATGTCCAGAAGTACAGCCTCAGAGACGTCCAAAAGTGCAGCTACGTCCAAAAGTACAGCCTCGGTGATGTTCAGCACGGAACTCCATCACAACATGACATTCTTTGAAAGACGCCAGTGGCCAAGTATGGCAATCGTATCTCTTTAGATACAATCAAAGCCAGTTTGTTCAAACAGTCCCCAGGTTGTTCAGGACCGTATCTCTTTAGATACAATTAAATCCATTCTGTTTTAATAAAAAGAGATCTTTGAGTAGTGTGCACATGCCATGTATCATTGACTCAGTCATGTTGATGAATGGATGCTAACCATCCAAGATCTCAGCAGTAGGAGAATCCCAATAACTGACACATGTCAGCTCACCAGCAGCCCCAACAAGACAGTTACAACAGAGTCTCCAAGAATATCGTACGCGCTGCGCTCCTGCGCACCAAAACCCCTACGCACATCGTACATGTGCTCGCCTATAAATAAAAAAGTCTTAATTCATTCAGGATGCTTAGATTGCTTCTTGATTGGCAACCAGATCACCAATCATAGGCATTCAGAGAGTCAGAGCAAGTTTGTTTCGTCATCAGATCGTCAACGAATTAAAGGAGTCACTACAATGCTCGATCTCCCTTGTCACACTTTTTTAGAATCAAAATTGTACTTAGATTTCCTGTTTAGGAATCTCTTGTACTGTTCTTGTTTAAAATACAAAAGTTCTTCAAACTTTTTGTTCATGGCAAACAAAACCTTGAGCAACTTCATGATCCTCTGGCACCTCCGACGATTGCTGTATCTATGAATCTCCTGACACGTCTCCCTTGGATTCCTCCTCTATCCCAATTAGAGGGTATACCAAATGATAAGAAGGATTCTGCTTCCCTGATGCCTGCACAAAACCAAATGCAGGGCATGAGCGAAAGTAAAGAAGATGGTGAACCAAGAAGGATATTCGAGACTGGACTACCTTCAGACTTCCAGAGCCCCCTGTTAATCTATAAGGGATTACCGTCTTTAAAGTCTTGGTCCGTCGCAGAACCGTTTTAGCCAACCATTTTCTAGATCGTCGAGGATTGCTCACATCCGGAGATGCATGCCATAAATTATCCCAGCAAAACCGACTAGAAGCAGATCTCTTCCATGGTGGCACCCCCACAATAGCAATGAACTCATGAAGCTGCTGGAAAAAATAAGGCGAAGGCATCAGCCTCGTACCTACAATGAAGCTAGTCTCCCCACTATAGCCAACTACGGGTACGATCGACTGACAATAAAAGGTAGCAGACGTAAAGATAATGGACAGCTCACTCTTGGCGTTTAGCAACACAAACTCTGCACCAGTAGCCGAGTAATAGTGCCATGCTAACACACCATCCAATACGTTTCCCTCGAAGCCAAGGTGCGAATTTAGATTCTCCTAGGATCGACAATATCCAAATTTCCTAGCAAATCTACTTGGCAAGTAAGCTTCTGAAAAAATGACATCCTTGCTCCGATATACTAAATAAGACGATCTTAGAGAAAATCTAATGTTTGACTTGGGTGGAGAGCACATTGATGCCTATCTCTATATCCGCAAGTTTAACACTACCAAATTACAGTACTTTAGCGACGGCCATTTAGCGACGGAAATTTTCCGTCGCTATCACCGTCGGATCCCCGACGGATTTGTGACGGAATACCGATGGAAAGCAGTGGACAATTTTTTTTATTTTTTTATGTCCATATCCGTCGCTATGCCGTCGACAGGTAGTCGGCCATGTAGCGACGGTTTTATATCCGTCGCTAGAACGTTGCATATTTTGGCGGCAAAAGCCTAAAATATTGGCGCATATTTGGGCGACGGACTACCGACGGATATGGCCGTCGGTAAATCCATGTATTTGGTAGTGTAAGGCCGTCATCTTCTTCAAGAAAATCAGGCACTACGGAGAAGAAGGTGTAATCCTCTAAGGAGGCCAACGCTTGCCGACAATAAGGAACCTATTTGGAGACCCAACTCATCGCCCGACAATACCGCAAGAAGGCATCTCCCTCTAGCATACTCTCTGTAGCTCCCTTTCCCGAAAATTTTGAAATATCTATTTTTATAATTATTTATTTAAATGGTAATTTTTGGACTGTACATAAAGGGTATATACACCATTATAGATCTATTGCATTTTGATTATTATTATTTATATTAAGTTATTGAGGTGATTATTATATAATATTAATATTATTATTGGTTATGGTATTTTGTTTATTATTATTATTATTATTAGTATTATTTTTATTATTTTGTACTGTTATTATATATTGTTCTTAAATTGTATTATTATTATTCGTCTATTTCGATAATTCATTATCAAATGAATTACACACACACACACACACACACACACACACACACACACACACACACATATACATATATATATATATATATATATATATATATATATATATATATATATATATATATAATATATATATATATATATATATAGATATATATAGTTGTGCATATTTATAAACTATATATAAGAAATTATTATTAATATTTTGGTTATGGAATATATCCATATATATAGATATGTATTAATTATTATAAGGATATAAATATAGATATATGTGTATGTGTATATATATATATATAAAATAAATATATATATATATAGAATATATATATATATATATATATATATATATATATATATATATTTTTTATATTTATAATATATATTATATATTATATATATATATTTATATATAATATATATATAATATATATATATATAATATATATATATTATATATAATATTTTTTTTTTTTTTATATATATTATATAATATTAGTAATATTTAGTATATATATATATATATAATATATAATTATATATATATTATATATATATATATATTATTTAGTATATATATATAATATATATATATATATATAATATTATAATATATATAAATATTATATATATATATATAATATATATATATATATAATATATATATATATATATATATATATATACATAATATATGTGTGTATGAATATAAGAATATATTATATATGTGATATATATAAATATATAGGCGTATATGGTATGTATATATAATATACATATATATATAAATATATAATATATATATATATAATTATATATATATATATATATATATATATATATATATATATATATATATATAAGAAAGCAATGCTCTCGCTAGGGTTTCTGCCTGGAGACTCCTCCTCTGGGGTGACGAGATCTGCGGTGATGTCCCCCAGGGAATAGGAGATGAATCGATTCGTGACGAAGGAGGAGGATGGACCACGGTAGAAAGGAGGCACCGTCAGGGGACGCAGGGGAGGAAAGACAAGTCTGCGGGAAGCCAGGGTGGATTAATAATCAAAACCCTAACAGATACATTGGGACGAGACAGGCTATTCCGATGAGAAGAAATGCTTTTCCGGCTCTCGGGAAGGGGGAGGACAGGCCCGACCGGCTCCTATAGGGGGAGTCAGAGGAAGGCTGCCTCCGGGCACGGCGGCGGAGGGAGATAGGAGAAGGACACAGGTGGCACCGGGATGGGAGGGAAATCGGAGAGAAAATTGACGTGAGACGGTGCTGACTCCGATGCCGAAACCGATCTCATGGGCTGAGCTGTGCAAGCCTGGTGTAATTAAGGAGGAGGTAGAACTCCAATATGTGGAACCGACGGTGATAGATGGGAGGAAGGTGGTTGAAATAACGGCATATTGAAGAGACTACGGAGTTCTGGAAAAACACCTTGATACTATATGTGATGGGAAACAGACCGTACTATGGTCAATTAAAAGCGTATGTGTTGAGGACGTGGAGACCTAAAGGTGAGATAGAAATTTTTTCCCGAGAGAACGGATTCTATTTTATCAAATTTGCCTTAGCTGAAGACCTGGATCGTATACTGGAGGGGGGTCCATGGACATTTGACGGCAGGTTAGTGGTCCTCAGACGATGGCATCCAGAGTCATGCTTTGAGAAGGATCGACTCACGAGTGTACCTATTTGGATTAGGTTCCCATGGCTTTCCCCGCAATTATGGAGCACTCCGGCAATCATGAAGATGGCAAGCATGGTTGGAATTCCATTGCGAATCGATCTACTCACTGCACGGAGAAAAAGGTTGTCGTATGCTCGAGTATTCATAGAGATTGAGGTGGCGAGCGAGTTACCTAGGCAAATAGAACTTATGCCTACTGGAGAGTTAGTCTGGCAGCCCATTGAGTATGAATGGGTGCCGCCATCATGTACAACCTGCCAGTGTTTCGGACACGTTAAATCTCAGTGCCATGATAAAGAGAGCAATGTTGAAAAGGGGCCAGACAATATCCCGACAACCAACTGAGGGGAGAGTAGAGGATGAACAAGTGCTGAACCAATTGATTCCGAGGGACGGCGTGGAGATGATGGACGTCCAAGGTCCATTGGACAGGGATATGTCAGCGGGAGAAGGCCAGCAGATGTCCTTACTTGGGAAGCGGAAAGTTCCTATAGTAGAGGACAGATCGGGATAATAGGCAAATGGTGGTTAGTAGAACTCACCAGGGCAGCTGCAGCAGGGATAAATATGATGTTAGTAGCAGGGACAAGCAGGATGCGGTGAATGCTAGGGAGAGGAAAATATGCAGTGTCTACCAAGAAACGGCGAGGACAGCAGAGGAGATAGGGTGATGAAGACAGGGCGCATGTACGGCGATGAAGACGGAGCCTGGATGGACCAAAGTGATCAAGAAGGGTTCCAACAGGGTCAAGATCCTCAAAGTGTAATGCTCACTATGGAAAATCCGAAATGGCAGGATATAATACAGAGAGCTCGTATTATGCAGCAAGGGGAAGCAAACAATAGTGTGAGTGCAGCTTCAGGTCAGACTCTCTCCAACCGTCCAGGGGAGAGTCAGAGCGATTTTGAGGACGACACCACAAATAGATCTTAATGACGATCCTAGCTTGGAACGTTCGAGGCGCGAATTCGATTGGAGATGGAAAGAGATTCAGCAGGTCATATGGAGCAATAAGTGCTCTATTGTTGCCATTCTGGAAAGCAAGATTCGGACAGTGGATAGAATAAATTTGAGGACCCCTAGCAACTGGATTTCAGTTCATAATCTGGAGCTGGGTGCTGCGGCGAGGATTTGGGTCATGTGGGATAGCAGGAGATGGACTGGACATGTCCAACTCCGATCGGAACAGATGATGGTGATAAACTTCACCAATGCAGGGGGTTTAGAAGTCGTTGTTGGCGCAGCATATGGCCACAATGATCGTAGATTGCGATAACTCTGTGGAGGGATATTATCAACCTGGCCAATGAAGTTGGGAACCAGAAACCACTTGTTATATGTGGGGACTTTAATGCGATGATGGCGCGGACGAAAAAGAGAGGAGGTAGACCTGTCCCGCAAAACATTCTCGAGGATTTCCAAAGATGCTTGCTGAGCTCAGGGTTGGCATGTTTGGAGAGGTCAGGGCACACATGGACATGGAATAACAGCTCTACCAGCAATCGGGTTGTTTGCCAGTTGGACAGAGCTTTGGGGAATACCAAATGGATTGAGATGTTTCCTACTAGTCGGGCGGAGGGATTGCACAGGGGGACTAGCGACCACTCGCCCATACTCATTCGATTACAGCGTCATCAACTCCAGGGTAGGCGGCCATTCCGCTACTCAAATGCTTGGGTGCATCTGCAAGGATATTCAAGGTGGTTGACAATTGTTTGAGTAACTCATTGATGGGTAATCCACAGTTCAACTCATCAGCAAACTGAAGAAGGTGAAGGCCCAGCTTCGATGTTGGAACAGAACTCGTCCTCAATGCGGGAGTAAGGAGAAGAGTAATCAACTTCGTGAAGTCCAGGACCGATTGCAGGATGATCCCCTTAACCAGGAGCTGGCAAATCAGGAGGCTGAGCTCCAGGAGGATGTTCGTAGGCTCCGATTCATAGAGGAGGTACATCTGAAGCAGCGTGCAAATGCGATTGGTTGAAAGAGGGGGATCGATGCACTAAGTTTTTTCACTCCACTATTAAAGCTCGTCAATCTAAAAATACTATGGTCTCCTTGCTGGATGTAAATGGGGAAGAGATTACTCAAGTCAGTAGGATTAGAGAGGAGGCAGTCTCTTATTTCCAGAACTTGTATAACCCTATTATCACAGAAGAAGCTTGTTCAGATACTATGTGCAAACGCAAGGTTACAGAGGAAGGTAATCGAAGGCTTCGCAGAAGAGTGCGGATGGAGGAAATTGAAGAAGTTGTCAAGAGCTGATCCTGATAAATCTCCCGGACCAGATGGGTTCAATGCAGCCTTCTTTAAGCGGCATTGGGCGCAATTGAAGGATGACCTTCTCCGGGTCGTTGATGATTTCTTCTCAACAGGTCGATTGATACGGGAAATAAATCATACTTTCCTCGTACTTATTCCTAAGAAGGAGGGGGCCCAGGAAATGGGGGATTTTCGACCAATTGCGTGTTGCAATTTATATATAAAATTACTCATGTTTGTGTAACAGGATGCAGGAGATTATGCAGGGGCTCATATCGGAGAATCAGGCGGCTTTTATCAAAGGCCGATCCATAGCAGATAATTGCCTCCTTGCACATGAGCTGATTCGGGACTTCAATAAAGCCGGGGGCAAGAGAGGATGTATCAAATTGGATCTGCGAAAGGCATATGACACAGTGGACAGAAAGTTCTTATGCAAGTTGTTGCGGTGTATGGGATTTGATGACTGGTGGGTGGACAGAATAGAAGAGTGCATTTCCATGCCGTCCTTCTCTGTGCTCATCAACGGACAACCTCATGGATATTTTGGAAGCAGCAGGGGTATCCGCCAAGGTGACCCATTATCCCCGTATCTGTTTACTGTTGTGATGGAGTTTTTTACTTGCTTGCTTGATGTAGAGATTCACAAGAAGAATATTAGCCCACTATTTCGGCGGATTGATCCGATTGTCTCGCACCTCATTTATGCGGACAACCTATTGGTGTTCCTCGAACCAAGTGAGCAGGGAGTCCAATCTTTGATGCAGATTTTGGAGGAGTTCAGGAGGGGAACGGGTTTAGCCCTGAATAAAGATAAGTCTGTTGTTTTCTTTAACCGAGACTGTCCGAGGAAAGATCAGTTGCTAGGGATTCTAGACATGCAACAAGGTCAACTACCTGTTCGATACCTTGGATTGCCGTTGTCTATTAATTATGCTAGTATTAATGAATGCATGGGATTAGTCAATTATGTGCAGAGCCGTTTGGAAGGGTGGCAATCCCAATTGCTCTCTTTTGGGGAAGAGTAGAGCTCGTGCGGTCGGTGATTGGGGCCATCACGTCTTATTGGCTTCAAGCTATTATGCTTCCAATAGGTACCATAAAAAATATCGAAAGGATGTGTGCAAATTTTGTATGGAAGGGAGGAGTTCACGCCATTGCTTGGGATGAATTGTGTATGTCTCAAGATGAAGGGGGCATGGGGATTCGGTCTCTCTTGACATTACGAGAAGTGGCTTGTCTTAAGTTGGCATGGAAATACCTGGTCGGAAAGTCGTTATGGGCGCAATGGATGCGTGCGAGATACACTAAAATGGATAACTTCTGGGTTATGAAAAGGAATAATAATTTCTCGGTTACCTTCAAGACAATACTTGCACAACGAGAGGCGTTACGGGCAAGCATTAGCAGAGAGATTAACAATGGAAGAACTACTAGTTTATGGATGGATCCATGGCTCAATAAGCAGAGTTTTATAGATCGATACGGCTGGCCTACATTTGAATTGATAGGCCGAAATGTTATGGTCAGTGAATGTATTGTCAACGGGGAGTGGCGGATACAAGAGCGGCATATAGCTCAATGGCTTAGCACGGAAATTAGCCAAGTACCGATAGGGAGCGGTCAACAGGAGGACCGGTGGCTATGGGATGGTTCTAATACTGGAGAGTTTGTGCAGGCGAAACTTATGATCGGATCCGGATGGTGTTCCCGAAGGTGACATGGTCGGCGGTTGTATGGGATAACGGAGTAGCTA
>JANAVB010006199.1:5947952-6367952 GCA_029216955.1 Iris pallida | reverse complement strand
GTCAATTTTTGACCGGTTAAGCTACAATTCGCCTCAGCAATACGTTGATGACTATGAACATGAGTTGTCATATACTTCAGTCAATATGGCATCTCATACCAATAGAGGACGACGTCCAAGACGCAACTCATCCCAGACTCCTGGTCAACAACAGTTCAATCGACTTCTTGATAGTTTCGAAGGGGTATATCAGAATACTCGATCAAGAAGTCAAAGATAGTTGCAGTCTTCTGATTCAGAAGCTGGGGGTACCCAGTCTTTGGAGTCTGAAACTGATAGTATTGATTCATACCTCTATACTAATCCCTCTATATGTTCAAGGGAGGTTGAAGCTATGCTATCGGAGATGAACCGGAGATGTCAACTGCTAATACAGAACAACGTCTCTCTGCGGTTGAGCAGTCGCTGAAGGACATGCTTGCTATGATGCAAAGTATGCATCAAATAATAATGACTCAGCAAACTGCTCAGCCGACAGTGGTAACTCCGGTGCAGGTAGCAGCACAAACTCAAGATAGTCAAGGGGTTGAGATACCCTTGAATAATCTTAGTCAGAAGCCTGCTGTCAATCAAAATTCTGCATCTCTAGATCCTATCATTCCAGAAGATGTAGCACCTCCGGTGGGGGTTACGGTACATCCAGCAACTATTCAATCGAATGTGCTTCCTCAAAATAGTGCAGCTATTCAAGCAGTGCGTGAGCTAAAAGCACAATTTGAAGTTTTGAAGCACAAGGATCAACTCCAGAGGCTAGGGATTAAACAACCTTATCCTCCTCATTGGAACGATGTACCCTTTCCTCTAAAATTCAAGCCACAATCAATGGTGTTATTTGATGGAAAGGCTTCTCCCAGTCAATATATCAATTATTTTGATATTATGACTGTACATCTGCAGAAGAATGATGCTCTTCTTATCCGAGTTTTCATCGGGTGTTTAACGGTTCAGCTTATGACTGGTATCGCAGTCTACCCGATAATTGCATATCGTCTTTTGACGAATTTAAAGCAATATTTTTCTCCCGTTTCTATGAGGAAGGAATGGACATGAATATGTCCTCCCTAATAGAAATCAAGCAAAAGGAGAAAGAAAATATTCGAACGTTTATCGAACGTTTCTGACAGGCAACTTTGAAGATGCCTCCGTGTATGCCAGATTCAGCATTGATTAACACACGCAAGATGAATCTGCGACCAACTATTGCTGTCTTTATAGGCTCTTAATTCACAGATTGGGCCTTGTTTATTATAGCAGCAGTTTCAGCCGAGACCAATGGTAGGTTGGCTCGTGAACATGGGATAATCTTTGCCTCAGAAGATAAAGAAAAAAAAAGGCTCTTCAGGCAATAATTCCGGCAATCGCAATGGAAAAGGGAAGGAAACCTTAGTGGTTAATCTTTCAAAACCCAAAATGATGCCAAATAATCAGGAGTATTCCAAACCAAAGGAAGAATACTCTTTTGATGACAGTGATATTGTAATGACCTGCTCCGCCCTAGCGGAATGTCGATTCAAACGGCAAGTGCAACGACTCAAACGAGCCGTCGACCCGAAGAGTTGGCATCGACCTGATGAAGAATCGATGCAAGACTTACATTGGCCCGTCAAGATGAATCCAGACTTAGACTTTCAAAGGCGCGCTCGGAGTATCGTTCGGCCGATGCGAACATCGCTAAGGTGGGTGGCTCCGATGAACCCGTCTGTGCTTAGCCTAGACACATAACAATACGGACACTATCACGAGAATCGCTAGGCGATAATACTGTACATGCTAATAAATGACCCAACGCACCTAGCTAAGGGATTAATCCCATCTTGTATGCTTGTATAGAATATGGAAAGAAATATGGAAAATATGAGAACTCTCGTACCGCGCTCCACGCTCGTGCTATGGCACAAGCTTACGTTCAAGTTCCCTATGCGATCAACAATCAAACAATGAATGGGTTACAACAATGAAACGGGAAGACTATCGACATAGTCGTTCCGAGTAGAGTTAGCAACATTGAAAGACTATGGGACCGATGGGTCGCCAAGGCGACTCCCGCACGAGGAGTTGCAAAATGTATGAATGAATGAATGAACGAATAAGTAAATGAATGAATCAACGAAGGAAAGAATGAATACGTGAATGAATCGATGAACAAACGAACATATGAAAGAAAGAAAAGAAAGAATGAATGAAAGATAAGAAAGGAAAGGGATGGTTAGCGACAGGTGTGACGGACACGTGCAACGGGGCTCGCTACCCGCGCTGTACGAACGCCAACCTGGTCGATAACGTATTATGGCTAAGGGTTAGCCTACGGCTCGGAGACAGCCGTTAAGTTAAATGACAAATAATACGAAATGGTCGTGGACAATCCCCTCGTATACGGGAGGTGGGAGATATAAGGGATTTCCAGCGGCACGGTCAAAGGGAGGACGTGGCCGGTCCGGACGGAAATCAAAATGGCTTACGGGCTGCCTGGGTGTGGACTTGGCCATCCAGGGGACGTAAGTGCAGCAGTATTTTCAAGAGACCAACGGGGTGTGTGCCAGCCCGCACCCTACGTTGGTTGAGAAATACAACGGCTTGGATGTCCAAAATGGCTTGTGGTGCCAGCGACCGGTGCATATAGAGTTAAGTGGGCTTTGCTGGTGGCGATCCACGTGCAAGTCCTTGCATTGAAATCAAAGTAGTCTAAGTTAACTAAATGAAGTGCCTTATGAATATGCTTGAAATGTAACACACCAAATGATAATGAGAAATTCATACAAGTGAGTTAGATAACGTGCTTACGACGTGCTAGAACCCGAGGCATGGACACGCCCTTGACATTGAAAGTTCACTTGAATTACGTTAAGTTATTTCATATGAATTATTGACTAACTTGGTTTACATTGAACAGGGAAGACCGGACGGTAAGTATGGGTAAGTCGTACATGTATTTCCATGCGACACTTGAATTTGGCAACACGGGATAGGTTATGACATATGCCATGAAATTGATCCTAAGGCAAGATTAGAAAGACAATGAATGATAGAGATGCACAAAAGTAAATAGAACGTGTTTGGTAATGATAGCATTGTGGGCGAGCTAGCCTCCCCACCAGTGCATAACAATGTACTGATAACCCCACAGTCTACTTGCAGGATGCAGGTATCGTCGGCGGGTGCGGAGCTTCCATCGAACGTGTTAAGGCGCGGAGCCAACTCCGGGGCCTTGGGATGTTGCAAAAAGCTGAAGCACCCTATACAGGACATAATGTATCGGAACATCGCCATGAATTATTCCATGTTGTAAGCCACTTGGCACGCCTTTTACGTTTCAGAGAGAGAGAGCTTGAGCGATTTGTAATATCGGCCTAGCGCCGCTTGTAAACTTCTTGAATACCAATAAAGAGATTGAATTCGTTTCAAATTTGTGTTCAATTACTTTTCACTACAAATGGGGACACTCTGTACGACTCTGTGGCCTAGCTCAAATCGGCCGTTTCTGGACATAGCCTTGCACGGGCGCAACCTAGACCCGTGCGGCATCACGCCTTAGCGAGGACGATCGCTCCTGCGGGAGCGGGGCATGACAGATTGGTATTAGAGCACGACTTTACGTCCTTGGATATCATTTCGATTTTCTCAGTTTTGAAAGCTCGTTGAAACAAAAGAAGTGTACGCTCTCTCTCGTTGTGCCTTGGGATGTTCCATATAATAAGTCTAATATTTTCAAAAGCTCGTATGAGTACTCGGTTGGACGGGATCGATAGGCGAAGGCCTTTGCGCCACCATGACGGACTTGAGTTGGAAGGAACCGATGCTAAGAGTTAGCAAACGCAGTACGTACTTGAATGAGCTTATGCTGACAGCAAACGAGTACACGAGACCAAAGTATAGTTAGAACGGGATGGTTACGCACGCAGCCTTTTGGCTAAGTTGTGCAGAGTATCGCGCACCTAGACCTTCTGGTGCAAACGAGTTGAGAGTGAGATCGATTATCGCTCGAACGAGGATAAGTGAGCATGCAAACTCGAATATAGTTCGCACGGCTAAGTTGTGCCGTGTGTCGTGCACCTCGACTTCTGGTGCAATCGAGTGGCGAGCGATATCAAGTACCGCTCGATCGAGAACGGAGATACACTTTGAGTGTCTATCGATAGGAACGCTATCGTGTTAACGCTTAGGCGTACCCGAAGAATTGGCTTGAATTTTGAGGATTAGTATGAACGACTTAGTACGTCGAGGCGATGAGAGCGATTACGCTAGAGATTCATCGAACGAATCTGAAGGATGTCTTAGCGCATGACGCGAATGTGATTGAAGACTAGATCGTATGGCTTGAATCCGAGTGGTGTATGTGATAGGTTCGAAGAAGGATAAGAGTGAGTGTCGACGACTAGTCGAGTGGCTCGAACCCTGAGTGGTGTATGGACGTTATGGAAATTGTTCGAGCGAGACTAAAGGATTTACGAATAGAACGAGTACGTCGGCAAGCGATGATATCGCGCAAGCCTTAGAATGAGTAACGCTTAGTTGGTTTCGACTTTGAGAGTCTCAAAACGAGATATCGTTCGGACGAATTAAGAATGCGTAGTGCGAATCATGAAACAAATGGAGGTCTTGGTCGAGAAAACATAGAAAGATCGTACATGCGATTTTGAATTTAGTTGAATGGATTGAAATTTGAGTTGAGGTGAATTACTCATGGACGAGATCGGGAATAGCACGGTCGGAAGATAGCGTGCGTAGGAAACGTTGATTTGAATATACGAGAATGACTAAGAAATTGGAATTGATGTTGCTCGATAAAAAGTTAGCACGAGACAATGTGAATTGAGGAATTAAGTTGCACGACTCGGAATTCGTTACAAAAGGAAGATCGTCAGGTTATGTGCATCATCGATGGTATTGAGGCGTATCAAAGATCGATGTACGATAACTCGGGGGTACTCTGATTCGATGAATGATGATCGTGTTAGAAGTTATTGTTTTGAAGGATGCTATGTTGGGGATCGGATAGAAATGAATGTTGGATGGAGAGGAAAGTGACTTGATTGTTCGGTGATAACCACAACGACAACGATCTTGTCTTGCGCGAGCGCAATTCCAGTCTCGCACATACGTCACGTCAGATTTGGGACGATCGTTCCGCGTGATCGTTGGCATGGTGATTCATGTCCGGCAGGAATGGTCGAACTACAAATATCATGGCATGGCAACTTTGATCGCTTCGACTTGTGGTTTGAAGCGAAGGTGAATTCGAGGATTGTTAGGACTTACGATTGAAGAATGAGAAAACTTGAGGATTGAGTAGACCCAATCCGCGTATCAAAAATGAGCAAGTCTAGACGTAACGCAAGAGTTACGTCCCGATGAGGACGATTATTCTGCGGGAATGTTGACATGGTGATTCATGTCCGTCGTGGATAATCAGACTTGCGTGAGATCGGGGCACAACATATTGTAAGGCTAGACGACCATGTGATCGACTACGTGAATTGGATAGGATGGATAGGTGAATTATATCAAAACATACTTGAAGCGATAGACTATGGAAATTGCTAGTGCAGACGCACGAGACTGACATGTCAAGGATTTGATTGAGGACAACCTATCGTAGGATAATTTTCCTAAACGAGCTCAGACATGGAGTGGAGAATGTGTTGATGCGAATAGGAGGAACACTACTTGATGTTTAGAAATTTGAGTGAAACAAACTTGGGTAGAAACTCCCGTACAAGCAAACAAATAGTTTGACCATAGGATTTGGGGTGAGCGTCGTGCAACGACCTTGCACGATGAGCAATGGACTTGACTTGTAACTATGACCTGGTGAGATGACCTAGCGGATAGGCGGACGACCCTATGCCGAGTGATTGAACATGTGTGGTTTACGGTATCGTCTGGACGGACGATAGACTTGGGGCAACAAGACTTAGAGTAAGACGGAGAATTGGGAGTGTACGTGAACAACAACGAAAATGGCCCCAAACGAAGGGAATGATATGAATGGATGATGCGCAAGTAAAGTCGGGATAACGAATTGAATCATTGGTCGGAAGACATACTCGATGATAGTGTAATGCTTGGTCTCAAATCAGACAGAAATTACAAAGACTTGGTCGACTTCGCTAAGAAGAAATCATATTGATTTCGTAGACAAGAACGCTTGAGAAATGAATCGAATCATCTCGATGACCGAGATAAACGATAGTGAGATGTACACAAGTTCGGTTTTAAATCGAAGTTAGCAAAACGATCGGCAAATCAAAACTATCACGAGTAGCTTGTCCGACTTTGCTAATCGCTAAGCTTGGTTGAAATGTACGTATTCGGGGGACGCCTTGAATATGTGCACGATCCAAACTCAGCGATGTGATGAACTCGAATGCAGCTGCAAATGAGTGTTACGATGCGCATGAACGAATGAGTTAATCTCAACCTATGACTCTCGTATTTGACGAATTACAACGTACCTCGTGCGACCGTTTCAGTCCCATGATACGTCGAAATAGCAACCAAGTCGAAGAAACGCTTGAATTGAATAAGTACCATCAACTCAAAAACGAATGAAAAGTTATTCATTGAAATCGACCAAACGTAGGCAACACGGGACTTGGAAAGGTATCGAGTATAGTTCGGTGCCATAGAACGATAGAGCCGTTCGATAGGGATTGCCTAAGAAACATGACGACGCGAGTTAAGGAATGGTAGGATGACCTGCACTTAGGAAGTCTCGAGGACGAGACTTGTTTTGAGTGGTGTATTATGTAATGACCCGCTCCGCCCTAGCGGAATGCCGATTCAAACGGCAAGTACAACGACTCAAACGAGCCGTCGACCCGAAGAGTTGGCATCGACCTGATGAAGAATCGATGCAAGACTTACATTGGCCCGTCAAGATGAATCCAGACTTAGACTTTCAAAGGCGCGCTCGGAGTATCGCTCGGCCGATGCGAACATCGCTAAGGTGGGTGGCTCCGATGAACCCGTCTGTGCTTAGCCTAGACACATAACAATGCGGACACTATCACGAGAATCGCTAGGCGATAATACTGTACATGCTAATAAATGACCCAACGTACCTAGCTAAGGGATTAATTCCATCTTGTATGCTTGTATAAAATATGGAAAGAAATATGGAAAATATGAGAACTCTCGTACCGCGCTCCACGCTCGTGCTACGGTACAAGCTTACGTTCAAGTTTCCTATGCGGTCAACAATCAAACAATGAATGGGTTACAACAATGAAACGGGAAGACTATCGACATAGTCGTTCCGAGTAGAGTTAGCAACATTGAAAGACTATGGGACCGATGGGTCGCCAAGGCGACTCCCGCACGAGGAGTTGTAAAATGTATGAATGAATGAATGAACGAATAAGTAAATGAATGAATCAACGAAGGAAAGAATGAATACGTGAATGAATCGATGAACAAACGAACATGTGAAAGAAAGAAAAGAAAGAATGAATGAAAGATAAGAAAGGAAAGGGATGGTTAGCGACAGGTGTGACGGGCACGTACAACGGGGCTCGCTACCCGCGCTGTACGGACGCCAACCTGGTCGATAACGTATTATGGCTAAGGGTTAGCCTACGGCTCGGAGACAGCCGTTAAGTTAAATGACAAATAATACGAAATGGTCGTGGACAATCCCCTCGTATACGGGAGGTGGGAGATATAAGGGATTTCCAGCGGCACGGTCAAAGGGAGGACGTGGCCGGTCCGGACGGAAATCAAAATGGCTTACGGGCTGCCTGGGTGTGGACTTGGCCATCCAGGGGACGTAAGTGCAGCAGTATTTTCAAGAGACCAACGGGGTGTGTGCAAGCCCGCACCCTACATTGGTTGAGAAATACAATGGCTTGGATGTCCAAAATGGCTTGTGGTGCCAGCGACCGGTGCATATAGAGTTAAGTGGGCTTTGCTGGTGGCGATCCACGTGCAAGTCCTTGCATTGAAATCAAAGTAGTCAAAGTTAACTAAATGAAGTGCCTTATGAATATGCTTGAAATGTAACACACCAAATGATAATGAGAAATTCATACAAGTGAGTTAGATAACGTGCTTACGACGTGCTATAACCCGAGGCAGGGACACGCCCTTGACATTGAAAGTTCACTTGAATTACGTTAAGTTATTTCATATGAATTGTTGACTAACTTGGTTTACATTGAACAGGGAAGGCCGGACGGTAAGTATGGGTAAGTCGTGCATGTATTTCCATACGACACTTGAATTTGGCAACACGGGATAGGTTATGACATATGCCATGAAATTGATCCTAAGGCACGATTAGAAAGACAATGAATGATAGAGATGCACAAAAGTAAATAGAACGTGTTTGGTAATGATAGCATTATGGGCGAGCTAGCCTCCCCACCAGTGCATAATAATGTACTGATAACCCCACAGTCTACTTGCAGGATGCAGGTATCGCCGGCGGATGCGGAGCTTCCATCGAACGTGTTAAGGCGCGGAGCCAACTCCGGGGCCTTGGAATGTTGCAAAAAGCTGAAGCACCCTATACATGACATAATGTATCGGAACATCGCCATGAATCATTCCATGTTGTAAGCCACTTGGCACGCCTTTTACGTTTCAGAGAGAGAGAGAGAGCTTGAGCGATTTGTAATATCGGCCTAGCGCCGCTTATAAACTTCTTGAATATCAATAAAGAGATTGAATTCGTTTCAAATTTGTGTTCAATTACTTTCCGCTGCAAATGGGGACACTCTGTGCGACTCTGTGGCCTAGCTCAAATCGGCCGTTTCTGGACATAGCCTTGCACGGGCGCAACCTAGGCCCATGCGGCATCACGCCTTAGCGAGGACGATCGCTCATGCGGGAGCGGGGCGTGACAGATATCCCTGGGATATTCCAATGCCTTGTGAAGAGTGGCAAACTCCAGATTTCGGAGCCAAAAAGGCCTAATGAGGTGAATCTGACTGACAATCCCAAATATTGTATCTATCATAGATACATAAATCATCCTACCAAGGCTTGCTACGTCTTAAAGAAGAAAATCCAAGAGTTGATAAATGCCAATGCCATCGCTTTAACCAATGATGAGCATATGGTTACAACTAATATGATTTCTCTTCAATTTAGAGGTTTTTCTCCACAGCAAGTTCCAGATGGAATTGTCCCAATCCCTAAGGCAACTATGAAGATTGTTAATCTCCCGCCTGCTCGAGAGCAAAATAAAGGATTGTTGCCTCTCACATTAAAAAATGGCAAAATCATGTAGGTACATCCTGATTTAGTACCTGAAATGGAAGATGAAGGTAAAACTTCAAAATCCAAAAAAGGTAAGAAAATTAAAACCTGCAATATGATTTCTCATGTTGTAACTCCAGATCATGATGATTTGGATCATCTTTGGGATGGCATTCCTTTGGAGGATAGGTTGAGGGGTTTGAATATATGCCCTCTAAGTTTGGCTCCTCCTACCAAACTCAAACTTACTCATCAGCAATGGTTAGCAATGGGTAGTGTCCCCTTATACAGGACACAACAAGTCTTTGCTGCTTATAAAAAACCTCCTACAGGGATATTTTCTTTTGTCCCGAGTATTCTTCCTTCTCCTGTGGCTACAGAGGTTTCTATTCCTCCTACTCCTGTGGCTGCAGAAGTCTCTATGCCTCCTTCTCCTATGGTTGTAGAGGTTTTTGTTTCTTCTTCCTCTGTTAAATCATCTATTGAAAGTCCGCTACCCACTCATTTGTACAGTCAACAATCAGTCCATTTCATGAAAATGATGGGCTATGACTTTCAAAAGGCGGAAGGTTTGAACTATGATAAAGGAATGCGACTTTCTTTACAACTTCAAAGTCAAAAATCCACTGTTGGATTGGAATTTGAAGTCCCTCATAAAAATTCTTGAAAGAAGAAGACTAAGGAAAAGAAGAATAAAACATGTAATATGGTACTTCATTCTCCTGAGCCTGAAGAAGAAACCTTTGCTGGTACGAGATCTAGAAAAGAGTACCACAAAAAATATAAGGGAATCTCTAAAGAGGCGGATGTCGTTGTTGAAACATTATCAGCTCAACCATCTCTTGTTCCTTCTAAACCGTCTGTGGTTGAGAAAGGAAAATAGAAAGCAGTTCGTTTCGACGTCCCATTGAAATATGCTTCAAATCAAGGGGTGGTGATGAAGCCCTACAAGTTTGATATTCTAGCCCATTTAGCTAATACTCCGGCTAGACTTTCGATATTTAAGCTGCTTCGCCTTTCCAAAGAGAGCCGCGAAACTTTGAGTGAAGCTTTGCTACAAGCTGATTCATGCTTAGCTCAACTCAAGAGTCCTGACAATATACCAGTATCATGTTCACAATGTCATAGTGTGATGGAGGCAATTCCTAACATTACCTTCACACAAGAAGATATGCTGTTGAAGCATAATAAGCATGACATGCCTCTGTGCTATACATGGTATATTGAATCTACTGAAATTGACAGGATTTATATCGATCCTGGGTCTTTCTATTAGCATTATTCTCCAGAGTATGCTACGACCCTTGAGAATCCCTACCAGTGATTTGACTTACACTAGTACCACAATAGTTGGTTTCAACTCTGGAAAGAGTAAACCACTAGAAAAGATTCGTCTGAAGATTCAAATTGGTGATCTTCGAACTATGGCGACCTTTTATGTTATTAACTCAGATGTATCTTACAACATCCTCCTTAAAAGACCGTGGATACATGAACATAACATTGTGCATTCAACTCTCCACCAATGTTTCAAGTACGTGGATTCTCAAGGGGTTGTGCAGACCGAATTTGCAGATATCAATCCTTTTAAGGGTATTGAAGCATATTTCTCTGACTCAATACTCTACAAACAGGAGCAGGTGAAAGAAATATTTGATATGGCTGAAGACCGGTCGCCTGCAGAAGATCAATCTGTCAATGAAGATCCTCCAGAAGATCAACCTTTGAAGATTAAAGTCAAGGGACGAATTCAACCCCAACATGTCAATGATCAACCTCTGATGATCAAGGTTAAAGGAAGGACTCGAGCCTCGTCTGAGGAAGCTGTGAAGATTCCAGTCAAGAGCCAAGTTCAACCCCTTATGATCAAGGTCAAAGAACGTACTTCTCATACGAATAATCCAGAACCACCACTGATTATCAACCTTGACAAGCCTACGCAGAAGACGGATGATGGTCCATTAATGATCAATCCAAAGCATAATCAATTTGTAATTGATGTAAATATTAATCATTCTGTACTTTCTAATATTAATAAAAAAAATTTTGGAGTACATGGCTGTCAAATTTATTGAAAGAATGACTTTATCTTCTGATGATCAAAGTCATCAACATGAAAATGACATGAATACAGAGGAAAACTTATACATTAATCATAAGGAAAAAAAATTTCCTCCTCAGGTCGATGTTAGACCTTATGCTCAAAGGTTCCTAACATCTTTTCCTTATCCTCTTCCTGTAGCCTCATCATCACAAGCTTGTGTAACTTATAGACGTTATGAAGAATCTTATTTGTGATTCCGTCTAATAAGAAAAACAAGCGCCAAATTGTGTTCGGTCTGGCCAGAAATATTTTTGTTATTCAGACAGATGATCTTAGAGATAAAGATAAAGGAAGAATCCGAATTGACAAATATAGTCAACAATCTCTTAATATTATCCATAATATGGGATATGATTTGAAGACTATGCAAGGTCTAAATTAAGGCAAAGGTAGACGGTTACCGTTATGTGGTGATCCGTTTTACCAGAAAACTCATCATGGGTTGGGATATGATCCTTCCCACATGTTTAATGAGGATATACAAGAAGAATTTTCTTCCAGTTCTTCACAATCTTCAGATTCGAAAGAAATCCAATTCATCGAATCGGATACACCCCACATGTGCAAGGAAGATATGGAAGAAGAATATTCTTCCAGTTTTTTACAATTCTCATATTCTGAGAGAGACTATTATGATGAATCTGAGTGTATATTCTCAGTTAACATGGTTCAAACCGATGGTGAATCAGAACCATTTGAGAATGACCCTTGGGCACAACAAATGGACACTCAATGGGAGCTTCGTTTTGAACAGCGACAGCCACCTACAGAAGATAAAATCATCCAGATTGACGTCGGAGACGGAACTACATCCAAGCCGATATTCATCAGTAAAAATCTTTCTGAAGATGAAAAGAAAGAGTTGATACAGCTGATTAAAGAATACATTAATATCTTTGCATAGAGTTATGAGGATATGCCGGGTCTAGATCCTAAAGTAGCTACTCATAAACTCAATATTCTTCCTAATGCAAAGCCGGTGAAACAACAACAATGGTATTTTCGACCAGATATGATGGACGCAATTGAAGCAGAAGTCAAAAAGTTGATTATATGTGGTTTTGTTTGTGAAAAACAACACCCAGATTGGGTGGCCAACATTGTTCCTGTTATGAAGAATAATAGAAAAGTCAGAGTTTGTATAGATTTTCGAGATCTTAATGCAGCTTATCCAAAGGACGAATTTCTACTTCTGATTATCGATGTCATGATAGACAATACATGTGATTTTGAGCGCATGTCTTTCATGGACGGATTTTTAGGATACAATCAAATTAAAATGCATCCAGGAGATGAAAAGCATACTACTTTTCGTACACCCTTTGGAGTCTACTGCTATACGGTTATGCCGTTTGGACTGAAAAATGCCGGTACTACGTATCAACGGGCCATGAGCAGCATCTTTCAAGAACATCTACGAAAAACAGTTGAATGTTACGTAGATGATATTGCTGTCAAAAGTCGATCAAAAGATGATCATATTCAAGACTTAAAAACGGTATTTGAGTTGATGCGTCAACATCAACTGAAGATGAATCCCACTAAGTCTTTCTTAGGGGTGTCCAGTGGCAAGTTTTTAGGATTTGTCATCACTTCTCAAGGTATCCATGTTGATCCTGACAAAATCAAAACAATTCTTGAAATACGTCCTCCATGTAATCTAAAAGAATTACGTGACTTCCAAGGTCGCATTGCTTATATCAGGAGATTTATATCCAATTTTTCTGGAAGATGCCAACCTTTCTCTCGTCTATTAAAGAAAGGTGTATCATTTGTCTGGGATAAAGCATGTCAGAAAGCCTTTAATGACATCAAGCAATACCTTACAAATCCACCTGTTCTTGTACCTCTAGTGGTGGAAAGACTATTTTTGCTTTATGTTCGAGCCTGAGATCATTCCCTTGGTGCTCTTCTTGCATAGAAAAGTGATATGGGACATGACCCGGTAATTTATTATCTTAGCCGAATGATAGTCGGAGCTGAACACAGATATACTCCTGTGGAGAAAGAATGTCTGGCATTGGTTTTTGCTGTTCAAAAGATACGACATTATGTGTCAGGACAGACTATTCATGTCCTCTCCAGAATAAATCATATTCGGGTGTTAATGAGAAAACCAAGCATCCTCAACTCCAGGTTAGCCACCGGGGCGATGTTGCTTACTCCTTATGATATGGTCTATAAGGGTCAAGCATTAGCTGATTTCTTAGCAGCTCACCCTATACCTGAAACTTCTAAGTTATATGAGAACATTCCAGATGAAGTCGTGGATTGCAACATGGCTTTAAAGGATGACATTTGGCAACTATATTTTGATGGAGCATCATGGGTTGGACCTAAAGACAATATTGTCTCCGGAGTAGGCATCGTCCTGGTCTCTTCCGACAAAATAGTCATATACCGTGCTTATTCTTTTAATGAGCCATGCTCCAACAATGTGACCGAATATAATGCTCTGCTAATTGGACTTCAAGTAGCAAAACAATTGGACATTGAGTTCCTGGAAGCTTATAAAGATTCTCAACTGATTGTTAATCAGGTCAGAGGGACATATGAAGTCAAAAATTCTGACCTCATCCCTTATCATCAAGTGGTAATCAAATTGGTCCTTTTATTTAAAGGATTATTCATCGAGTTCTTACCACGTTCTCAAAATTTGAAAGCTGATGCTCTTGCTAGCTTAGCTGCAGACTTAGCTGTTCCAATTAGAAGACAAATATGAGACCCGTCTCACTGTATCGATATTTTATACGGATACGTGTTTATTTGAGCCGTATTTCGTATTTCTCGATTTGCATGATATTTTAAATTTTTCCGAAGTATAGAATTATCATGACTAGGTTTAACTTGGATTTGGTTTTATTGGGTTTGGTTTAACTTGGCTTGGCATTGGACTTAGTTTGAATTGATTTGACTTGGTTTTATTTGGTTCGGTTTAAATTGACATGGGTTGGTTTGACTTGGACTTGGTTTGGTTTAGTTTGGTTCTTTATGAGATAAGGTGTATGGTTTAGATTGAAGTGGAGAGGAATGAATGGTGGAGATTGATTGGACTTGATATATAAGCTACTCTTTTTTCTCTCCCTTCTCATTCACCCTCATTCATTTCTATTCCACCAAACCCTAGCCATTAGAGAGAGGCAAGTACACCTTGCCGAACCTTGAACAAATTTATTTCTGTTTGTTCCATCTTCTTCCTTGCATGATTTTAAGCATGTTTAGAACTTGGAGTTTTTGATTTTACCGGATGGATTGTGGTAGATCTAGCTTTGTGGTATTTTTGGTTTTTATGAGTTTTGATCTGTTAGACTTGCGTATTTTTGTCAACTGATGGTTCCATGTTGTGGAGAATTTTATTCTACCCCAAATTGACCTATGGAAGTCCAAATTTGGACTCCGGTTGGAAGTTTGGTGGTGTGGAGAAGCCATGGTATTTTCCCATGGACATCTCCTCTGTGGGAACCATCATTTACATTTCCTTGGCTGAATGATAGCTTGCTGGCATTTTGGAGCCGCATGCATGAATTTGCATAATTGTATTTGCCGCATGAAGCATTCCTGGCCGCATGGAACTCCTAATATAGCTCAGCATGCATTAGCCTTAGCATTACTTAATAAAGTATTAGTATTTGACCTTGCATGCAAGCATGAAGGCTTAGCTTGTATGCTAGTTTTAATTCTTTGGCCGCTTGAAATTTTATACATATATTATTTAATTATTTTTGTATGGCTTTAGTTCATTAGTGGCTTGGCATGGATTAATACATTAGTAGTTGTGGTTTAGTCCTTACATACATTAAATGGCCGCATAGGCATTATTTTGGCTTTAGTACATTAGCATGTTAGCTAATTATGCGTGGCCACTAGTTAATATATTTGTGGCCGCATGGCCAGGTCATTGTCTTGTCCGCATGGCCAAGAACATTCAGTTGGCCGCATGGCCTCTAGTATTGGCTAGCCGCATAGGCTTGCAAACTTCATAAATGCGCAGTTGCATGGCAGTTTGTTTTTTGTTTTTTATTATTAGTTGCATATAATAGTAACATGCCAATAATTGTCTAGCCCATAAATCATTGGATTGGCTTGGCATGCATTTATTTAAGCTTAGGCTTTGCATGAATTAGTATTGCACAGCCAATTGCTTTTGGCCCTTGTGGTCGCATGGCAACTGCCCTCTCCTGGCCGCATGCATCTTTAGTAGGCCGCATGAGATGACTAATTATTTGGCCTTGCTTATATGTTTTGGCCGCATGAGGTTTCATGCTTGGCCGTATGAGGTTTCATGCTTGGCCGCATGGCCATTGTACTTTTGGACTTTGAATTTAATATTGGGCCGCATGCACCTATTTATAGTGAGCCGCATGCATTACTAATTGTTTGGCAACATGCTTAGCTTTGCATGAGTGCGTGTATGCATTATTTTATTGCATTTTGTATGACCACATGGCAATTGCCATTTGCTTGTCGCATGTGCATGTAATAGTTTCTTTTGGCCGTATGGCCTCTTCACTTTATTTTGGCTGCATGGCCTTATACTATTGCATGGCATTAATTTCCACTTCCTGGTCGCATGAGGGTTCTTGGCCGCATGGCCTTATGTACTTGGATGGCATATTATAATATGTTTAATAATTGCTTGGCCACGTGAACCAATATTTAAATGGTTCACGTGAACCTTTTCTTACTGCATTAATTGTTGGGTCCCACATGGCCTCTGTACTTGAGTGGCCACGTGCCCTTTTCTTTTGTTTTGAATGTAAGTTTGTATTTATTGTGGGTCCTACCCTCTTTTGTCTTATTTGATTTCATGTTGGCTGGCCGCATGAGCTTTGTTGGCCGTATGAGCTTTGCTGGCCGCATGAGCTTGCATTCGGCTTTCATGCATTATTTAGCTGCTTGGTAGCAGTTTCATTTCCTTGGCCGCATGGGACCCCACCCATTCTTGGCTGCATGGGGTCCGCTTGATTTTTTTATATTTTATTTGCTTGATTTGTGGTCCGAATTTCTTTCCACTCCCAACATGAAAGTTGTAGATCTTTTCCTTGGCTTCCAGAATATGTTATTTAATTATTTTATGCAAGTTTCTTTCATGAAGTTTCTGACTGCTATTGTGTATTTTCTATTCTGGCCTAAATTGCGACGACCCCACTTTTCTAAAATAAGGGTAATTTTTAAACTTTTATAATTTTGATTAATCGATAATAAGATTTAACTCATGTTGTGATTTTTGGTAATTTTTTTAATCAATTTAAAACTATTTAAAATGTTGAATTGTGATTTTGATGGTTAACTAGTTAATCTCTAGTTTTGCTAAGCTTAGAGACTAACCATGACCATGTGGACCTAACCATGTGATTAGAATGACTATTTACAACTTTTTAGGCTAAGGATATTTTGGTAATTTTGTGACTTTTGAATTATTTAGGATTTTAATTAATTGGTGAATTTTAGATTATTTTAATAATATTTAAATTGATGTATTATGATTTTGGTCATTTTTCATATTTTAATATTTTGGGAAAATTTTATATTTTTAATATTGTTTTATTGGATTTGTTTAGTCGGGTTTGAGTTTCGTCTCGTTCCGACTTGTATTGTGACCCGGGTAGCTTGAACTCTAGATGGGACCCAATATTAAGTTAAGCATGGCTCACAAGACCCAACATTAAGTTAGTTAATTAAACTAATTTTTATCATGTTAGAATGGTTAAGTTAGAGACTCAAAACTAGATCATTTTGACCCCAAACTTGAACCTAGTCTAGACTTAACCATATGAGACTAGAAGGGACAATTAGGACATTTCCTATTAGCCCTAATGGACTCTTTTTGGCAGCCACCTTTAGGGGAGAATGATTCATTTCATTCATTACAATCTTGCCTCTTTTATTTTCCTTTTGTTCTTCCCCAATTTTAGAGAGCCTTCCCATTGATTTGATCTCCAAATCAAATCATTCCTTCACCAAACCTTCTCTCAATCATTCCCATTCTCCAAGGGAAGGGTGCTACCAAGGATTGGAAGAGGAGTGCAAGGAGGAGTGTCCACTTTGAGGGATCTTCGTATCGGAGCCGTGTCCTAAAGGATTTCATTGGGATTCCACTCCCAATAGGTAAAACCCATCCTCTAAATCGATTTCCTTTACATATAAATTAGTTTTGAATCCGTAGGATCCATCTTCATACATGTGTCCCATTTAGATTCAAATTTGAGGCTATTTGGAGCTCTCTTGAGGATTTTAGATATGTGTCTTGTGTCCTACTTGATAGATCCCAAATTAGGACACCCCATGTGTATGTATGTATGATAATAGTTTAAATAGATATTTAAATTTGGTTTTAGAATGGTTAGAGAGTGGATTGATCTTAGTTAGGATGGTTAGAATGAGTTTCATTTGGATACCTATGTTTGTATCCAAGTATCTTGGCCTATATGTGTCCTTTTGTCCAAAACAACTCAAATTCGTCATAATATTCATCCACGTTTTTATTAACCAAAGCAACTTAGAAATGTCATAACTTTTAGCTTAGAACTCCGATTTATCTTACATTTTTTTAAAAGAACCGTATCGAAGTTAGCTTTCCAAATATATATTTTAATAAGCCAAATTCTTTCTATAACTTTCTGTAAAATTATTTGAGTGTCAGCTGTACGAAAGACGAACACGTTTCAGTATTTTTGCGATTTCGGGAGCTTCTGGACACGAAAATGCGATCCGTTTGAAGTTTCGGAAAGCTAACACGAAGGGCTACAACATACTTTAATCCTAAAATTTAGTGAATGTCCAATTGGTACAGTATTAGTTTTAAGTAGAAGAGTGACTATACGATATATGTATTTTGTGTAACCTATGAGCCTATGTAGTATGGATATTAAATGAATATAGAGTATGTAATGCATGATATGTTAGATGAATGAAATGATATATATATGATATATATTTTCTTTACATTAATGTATATATATATGGTTGAATGCAAGCATGTAGAAATACAATTAATATAATGCATATAAGCAATGCATGAATGAAAGAATGATATACAATGTATGTATGAAAGTATATAATGAATGCTAGATATGAATGCAAGATATATATGCAATGATAGATATGAATGCATAATGTATAAATATTGTAATGCAATATATAATGATAACATGTATGGTAATGTAGAGTATATGATACAAGCATGAATGAATGGAGAAAATACATGTATATAGGTAATATAGAATGTAATATATGAATGCAAGCATGCAAGATAATGTATTGTATCCATATATGATGTATTCAACTTAAAGATAATATAATATATGAAATGAATGAATGATAATATATAACATGATATGTAAGGTAATGCAAGGTATGAAATATATGATGTGTGCATGTTTGTATGTCTCTATGTTAATGTATGAAATGATATGAATATACAATGTATGCATATGTATAAAATATGTAGGTAATGCATAGATGCATGAATGAAATGAATGTTGTAATATATTAATATAAATACAAGTATCTAATATGCATGAATGTAAGTATAATATAATACAAGTATACATGTATGTATCATATAAATATAATATACATGATATGTATGTATACATGTATACAAGGTAAGTATGTATGTATGTATGTATGTATTTCTATAAACTGAGTTAACTTATAACCTTTTACACACATGCATTCATACACCCTTTGACATCATGTATCCCATGTCACATACACCTACCTATCACTAAATTTTAGAACATTAACATATATCCTTTCACACACATGCCAAACACACACATACTCACTTACTCTTTTACCTCTCATTCTCTCTCTCTATATATATATGTATGTGCCTATATATATAGCTTTCCTATATATATATATATATATTTTATATATATATATATATATATATATATATATATATATATATATATATATATATATATGTATATGAATATGTGAATGTGAATAATATATATACATTATATGACTAAGTTTGTGTGCCTTGCTAGCTTATGGTTTAGTTTTGTACTTGGTTTAGCAAGTGACTTAGGTTATGAGTTAGTAGCTATCTTGGATACTTGATTTACATATACTTAGTTTGTTTAGACCTAGAATAACTTGTTTGACCTAATTTAGACTTGTTAGACCTAGTTTGACCATAGTTGACCTAGGTTTGACTTTCAGGGTTGACCAAGTTGACCAAGAGTTGACTTTGGTCTAGATTGACCTAGAAACATGTAGAATGCATAGTAGAACTTTATATTGCCATTTTGGACTTATTGTGACTTATGCTGTTCTGATTAGGAGTCAGACACCTCTCCTCGGACAGTATATTTACTTTGGACATTCAGACATCAGGCGAGTACATTCTCTGATCATTTCATATCATGTTTAAAATTATTTTCCTGCGTTAAATTACTTACTTGATACTGTCACATTGGTCACACGGATTAGTACTATATGGATCCTTTTTTGAGATGTTATCCCCTCAGGGAGCATCGGATACTACATGTTCTGTGCGTTTTACTTACATGGTGTATCACTATTGTAGAAGCATAGAATTTCACAACCAGAAAGACCATGCGTCAGACACTACATGCACCAGGACTCGCACAGAACACTTCACAGCAAAGTCAATAACCATAGACATTTGAAGAAGGACTTTTTTATTTATATATAAAAGTCTATTACATGTCTAGAAAAGGTTGTACAAAGGAAAATTTCTACAAAGGAAAGATCCTAAGTCTACAGCCAGCGGCCACCATGCGCCTCCAGATAGGCGCAGCAGTCATCATGCGCTGCCAGTCACCATGCGCTGCCAGTTAGGCGCAGCAGATGTCATGCGCCTCCAACCAGGCGTATCCCGCCATCTCTTCAGCAGCTCAGTTATGTGCATCCAGCTCAGTTATGTGCATCCCTTCAGCAGTCCAGTTATGTGCCACTCTTCCAACCAGGCTCACCTGGCCGAGCAGGGGTGTGCCGCTCTTCCAACCAGGCTCACCTGGCCGAGCAGGGGTGTGCCGCTCTTCCAACCAGGCTCACCTGGCCGAGCAGGGGTGTGCCGCTCTTCCAGCCAGGCTCACCTGATAAATGCTTCGATACACAAAGCATTTAACTCTCTGGCTGGAACCAAGGAAGAGAAGAGCACCGCAAATCTGTGGCCAGAAGAGGCTTCGAAAGAGCCTCCAAAGGCCAAGGAAGACCGTGATCGAAATTACGACGAAAGGAGCAGCTTTCAACACAATCAGAGTGGGCAGCACCCACTTTGAAGGAAGAGAGAGCCTAGCACTGCCACTCCGATCTACGGCTCTTCCGAAACAACGGAGACGAGGCCCGAGCATCCCTATCTTTGGATGCAACAGGCACCTTCCGCCTGCCTCAGAAGCCCTCGACTCCATCTTTTGGATGTAACAGTCACCTTCAAGAGCATCAACGACGACATGGCGTCTCATCTTCACCCTCGGGAACACTTCGTCAACAGAATGCACCCGAAAATCCAAGTTCATGTTGGAGGTACGTGAGGGAATGAGAAGCAAACCTTCTCTCCATGCCACTATTTATAGGCCGGGCAGATCAATGGCTCTCCGAATTCCGTGCAATGAACTCACATTAAATGGATGAACCGGACGCCTCGACTTCAGCCAAGCGGCTATTAAAAGCACTCGAGAAGCGAAACAGCCGCATCATCAAAGACGTGTCGGATGCGCCGGCTGGTCAGCGCATCACACCTCTCAAACAGATGTGCCCTGTACCGAGCGCATCAAAGGGGATGCGCCCCCATACGCCTAGTGGAACGTCAACCGACGCGCCCACTCAGATGTCCATCGAATGTCACCAACATTAAATGCTGAACTGACAGAGTTGGCAGCACGCCTTCCCAAGTCTGAACAGCTGACAGCTTTTGCAGAAAACGAAGCGTCCACAACGTCAGCATCATCATGACTCTATCCCGATGGCTACTGCCACGTGGCCACTCGACCACCCGCATGCGCCTCCGCGGCCATGCGCCCAAACCTGCATGCGCCTCGAAAGCCATGCGCCTCAGACCCTTTACTGATCCCTAAAGACAGAAGAAGAGTCTCCAGTTGGAGCATTGCATGCGCCTCAAAAGCATGCGCCCCAGACTGATCTCTGATCCCGAAAGACAGAAGGAAAGTCGCTCGCATGCGCCTCAAAAGCCATGCGCCCAGAACGGCTCGTGACTCCTAAAGGTCACGAGCCAAAATCTCATCATGCACCCAATCCAAGGTGCATCCCACCAAATCATCCCCTACCAAATCAGAGATCTCCGAGCCATGGGTCAACGACACATGTCCTTTGACTCAACTCATCCAAGATCTCAGCAACAGAAAGATCTTCTCCTCTGCTACGTGCCGGCTCACAACAACAGTATAAAGAATTCAACCCCGCGAGTAGGGCGCATCATCCATGCGCCTCCATCAGCAATCTCCACATGGCGTCCCCACGCACCGGCGTATCCTACATATGCGCGCATGAGCAGTCAACCTGCCCAGCTATAAATGGAGGAATCATCCCCTCCTTACAGAGACACAGAGACATACATACGAACAATCCAGACAGAGATCATCAGAGAGGCAGATACAGACACTCAACGTCTTCCTCCTCTCAGCCAGCTCCAGCATCCAGAGCAATCTACACCTTCAGAGAACCGATAACCGTCGTCAGCCCGTCAACGGAGTCAACGCATTACCACTCGCTCCATTGGCACTTAGGACCCAGATTAAACAAAAGTGTACTCCTAGGACTACATCTAAGTCCTATATTGTAACACTATTCTGTTTGTATTAAGATTTGCAATCAAACGATTTTAATGGCAAACAAGCTGGCGGCTCTGCTGGGGACTTCTTTCTCCTCTTCCGAGAAAGTCGTGTCACAGGCCGACGACGTGAAGGTGGGCTCCTCCCACAAGATACTGGTCGTGCGCCTCAATCAACAGGCGTACGAGGAGTTCATTTCTGAAGGAAGTACGAGTCCTTCGAAGCGGCTGCCGAAGCCGAAGAAGACCCGCCGTGTCTGGGTGCGCAAGGTCGACGCCTCAGGCACCACCACTGAAGGGGATGTGCCAATCCAGCCCTCCCTTCCTGCTGACGTTCTCAGCAACCAAGGTGCGCCCGCTGATGCAGCGCATCTCTCGGGGAAACGTACGGCTGACCACATTCTCCAGCCATCTCCCTCTCAGGCGAGGAAGATGCGTCGACGGAGCAGGGGCACAGCCAAAGCCCCGCGCATCACCTCTGATGCGCCACAAAAAGTCTCTGTCTTTGACAGACTCACTCGCTGTAATGGCGAAGAGAATTTAGATGCTGAGTACTATGCGCCCCAGCGGGCTAGTACAAAGAGATCCAAGGCGGCACGGGCCATGCGCCACAAGCGTGCTATGCCAGCAGCAGACCAGAGGCACGTGTTCACAATCACGCGCGGTGCCGATGGCAAGCTGTTCAAGGTTGACTCAGGTGCTTCGGCACCAAAGACGAGTCGATCTTCAAAGTCCTCATCTCACTTGGGCGCATCCACTACGTGCATAACCAAGTCGAGTATGGCAAATTCAGTGGTCTTGAACTCCTGTGCCTCCTCTGGTTGTGCGTTTGAGGTCCGTTCAAGTCACTTCAAATGTTGTTGTTCCCCCACTACTGATCATGATGCCTGTTTGGTATTAGATCAGGGGGCGCAGCACTCACCTGTCCGCCCCGGCGTTTGGCCTTGCCATACGCCTGAAGGGGGTGTGAGGGTAGCACTCTCCTCCAATGACCTGCGTAATGTGATCACTCACAAGCGCCGGTCAGGAGAGTCGACCAACAAGCACGATGAGCCTCTCACGGGGCATACTTGTGCGGTGGTCACTATCAACTGCTGTGGCAAGGCGGTAGTACCACCAAGGCAGTCAGTCTTCCAGCGGCTGCAGTCATCGACACCCCTCCGACATCGCCTTGGGAAGAAGGTGTCAACAGAACAGGAGCCAAGAGTTGCTTCATGCAATGTGGTCTCCAACTCCTCATCACTCCGGAAGACGACTGGTAATTCCAAAAGCCAGCCAAGGAAAACCAAGGCAGCAGTCTCGACCTCCGGGGTGTTCGAAGGCACTCGGTCAAAGAAGAAGTTCTTGGAGGAAGCTGGGGGTAGTCAAACCCTTGTTGAGCTTCCTTCCGAAGACGAAGATGTCCAAAGCACAGCTGCGGCGGATCTTCATCCTCGAGGCGAAGTCAGCCTCCCAGAAGCACCTCAAAACGAGGATGTCCCCCAGGACACAGCTGGGGATAGAGACGAAGAGGCCCTTCAAGATGGAGTCGAGGACAATCAGGCCCTGGCAGATGCGCCCGTCGAGAATGACCTCCAGAACGTGACTGGAGGTGGCCAAGGTGAAACACCAGGAGAGATGACTCCCCCACATAAAAGTGAGGCCGAGAACGAAGCCTCAACCAATCCATCCACTCCTGGCCGTGTCAGGACAGTATACATGGCTGGGGATGATGCCGAGTCTGATGCACCACCGCAGGACATTGTTCAGCGCATAGACTCATTAGAGGGAGGACTCAAAACCCTCTCTGCCTCTATAAAAGCACTGACTCAAGCAGTATTTGATATTCGGTCGGCCTTGACCAGAACACCTTCAACCGGTCCCGACCCAGGAGTTAATGGGGAGTCGAGTGTACCCCTTCAACGGGCACCCTCCGACACAGAAGCACCTCGGACATCGGAACCCTCAAATGCTCCGCTTCAGATAGTGCCACCTTCCCCGACTCCTAGCTCCACGGAGGATGTGGTCGAAATAATCAAGGACCTGCGGGATCGCTTCGAGTCCAAAAATAGGCAAGAGGAGCGCCAGAAGATGGGCATTCCCCAGCCTTATCCCCTCGAGTGGAACAAGGTGGTTTATCCTCCAAAATATAAACCACAAACACTCACACCATACGATGGGAAGGACTCTCCGCATCGATACTTGACATATTTCCAGTCACAAACGGGGCATCTTCTAAAGGAGGACGCGCTCCTCACCAGCATCTTTGTTGGGGCCCTAAAAGGGGTGGCATATGACTGGTACTGCAGCCTCCCCGACAATTCTATATCGTCCTTCGACGACTTGACGCGCCTCTTCCTCGATCGCTTCTACGACGACGGGAAGGACATGACGATGGCATCTCTCATAGAGATTCGCCAGAAGGAGAAAGAAACGGTTCGGGTGTTCATCGAACGCTTTAGGGGTGGCATATGACTGGTACTGCAGCCTCCCCGACAATTCTATATCGTCCTTCGACGACTTGATGCGCCTCTTCCTCGATCGCTTCTACGACGGCGGGAAGGACATGACGATGGCATCTCTCATAGAGATTCGCCAGAAGGAGAAAGAAACGGTTCGGGTGTTCATCGAACGCTTCCGACAAGCCTGCTTCAGGCTACCTCCAGGCATGCCAGAACATGTACTCCTCTCCTCTTGCAGCATGAACATGCTGCCCACAGTGAAGCTCTGGCTCAACTCTACTCCTCCTCCCGACTGGAGCTCCTTGATCATCGAAGCTGAAGCCGCAGAAAAGAAGGCGGCCAATGCAAGTCTTCTGGGTGTCAGCTTCCCCGCCTTTGATGATAAAGGGAAAAGGTCAGCAGCCAACAACTCCGGGCGAGAAGCAAAGGGAAAACAGGCATTGACTGTTAATGCCTCGAAGGGCGCATCTGCGCCTACTCAGAAGCCTCCACTGGCACCGAGACCTAAGGAGGTGTATTCATTCAATGACGAAGACACCCTGCAACTCTTCGAAATACTGAAGCAGGGTGACAAGATCAAGCTCCCGGACCCGAAGCGGCCCGATGAAGTTGGGAAAGTGGACAACCCGAGGTACTGTCACTACCATCGGTTTGTCGGACACCCGACCAAGGACTGCTACGTCCTCAAGAATTATATCCAGTGCATGATCAATGTCGATGTAATCTCCGTCGACTATGAAGAGAAGACGGTATCAGCCAATGTGGTGTCACTTCAGTTCGGCACCTTGCCGCCGACCACCACACAAGATGGCGTCGTCCCCATCCCTAAGGCGACAATGGAGATGGTGAACTTGCCACCTACCCGCGACAATGTGAGTGGACTCATCCCACTCACCACATCTCGAGGAGAGGTCCTCTGGGTTCACCCCGACCTCGTCTCCGAGGTGACTCAACCGGAGGTACGCTCTACCTCTAAATCAAAAGACAGGAAGATCAAGTCTTGCCGTACGGTCTCTTCTTCAACAGAAGAGGCACTTCCAGTGCAGACGCGTGCACAACAGAATGCTCAGCCCGGCGAAGCTGCCGCCGAGGTGGTGCCTCTCGGCACAATCCCTGAGGAGGGCCCGTCTAAACCCTCTGCAGCCAATAAGCAGAAGCAGGTGGAGGCTCGTTTCGACAGACCTCTACGGAAAGAGAATGCTTCGGGGCTAGCCAAGCACCACAACTTTGACATACTGGCACAACTGGCCAGTACTCCTGTGCGCTTATCTTTGTTTGAGCTCCTGCGTCTTTCCAAAGACTCCCGAGAAGCTCTCTGCGAAGCTCTGAAGGACGCTGAATCCTTTCTCAGTCAGGTCAAGCAGCCTGAAGACCTCCCAACTACTTGTGCGTACTGTACGGAGGAAATTATCCCAAACATAACTTTCACCCAACAAGACATGCTGCTCAAACACCACCGACATAACCGACCATTGTATTACATGGGGTACATCGGTTCAGTCAAGGTGAGCCGGATTCAGATCGATCCGGGATCTTCCTTCAGCATCATCCCGAAGGCGCTGATGTCAAAACTGGGGATCCCAATGTACCGACTGGCACCCTCCAACACAACCATCAGTGGCTTCAACGCTAGCAAAAGCGAGCCACTAGGCAAGATTCGACTGAAGTGCCACATAGGCAACCTCAAAACTGAGGTGACTTGTTATGTGGTGGATGCCGAGGTCAACTACAACATCCTGCTCGGCCGACCGTGGCTACATGAGTACATGGTGGTGCCTTCCACGCTCCACCAATACATGAAATATGTATCTACCAACGGCGTCATCCGGACGGAGTTCGCAGACATCGATCCTTTCAAAGGGATTGAGGCTTACTTCACCGATTCCGACTTGTACAAGCCACTTGACGAGGAGGAAGCCAACGATGCTGATGATGAGGCTGAGACGGCAACTGAGCCGGACACGGAGCCTGAGACGAATCCAGATGCCCCACTGAAGATCCGACTGAAGGGCAAACCACCCCAGAAGGTGCCTCCAATGAGCATCAAGCTATCCGGGAAAGCACCGACTCTTGAGGCCCCCCTGAAGATACGCCTCAAGGGAAAGCCGCCTCAAACATCGGCTCCCCTGGTGGCAAAATTACAGGGGAAGACACCACTCACAGGAGGCGCAGTTGAGGCACCTCTGAAGGTGCGTCTCAAGGGCAAGCCCCTGCAGTCATCCAAGATACCAGAGAGGGCTCACATAACCCTCTCAGACCCCAAGATCAAAGCTGTGGTGGACTCTCCTGATCCAGTCCCAGTGCTTACAGACGAGGAGCTTGGCGAATATATCTCTGCTGATGTAGATGCACCCTCCTTAGACAATGTAATCCCGCGGGATAAAATCTCGTACTTCATCAATAATAGAGTGTCTTTTAATTACTCTTGTCTTCCACATTAGAATGCCATATATACATTAGATCACGCTCTACGGTCGTTGCAAACACAAATAACGACCGTCCATAATGTAAACCGAGTAGTCCCGTCTCAAGGAGTCTGTTTCATAAACCCTCCACGAAGCCGAGACGAAAGATCCTCCATTTTTGGCAAAGTCGAGCATCATCAAGACTTCCCGCCACTCGAGCCTGAGCCTGATACCGGCCGAGTACAAGTTTATCGGTATACGGATACAGCAAAGCACATCATCCAGAAGATGGGCTACGACCTGAAAAGCAACAAAGGCCTAAACTATGGCAAGGGTCGACCTCTCCCTCTCCAGTGTTCAACACCCAAAGGAAGGCCGCAAAACTACTAAAACAAAACTCGACGGGGGATAGGCTATATCACGCCACCATCAACCCCAGAGAGCTCAGACGTAGAAGACGTAGAACATTCCCACTCGTCCGAAGCGTCGACTTGGGATTCTGATACCAGTATCGGATCAGTCTTCAGGAAAGTGCTGTCAGCTAACATGACGTCAGCACAACCTCAAAAAGGTGAAGGCGAAGACCAAACGCCGGAACCCTTCGAAGAAGAACCCTGGGCTCAACGCCTAGGAGAGCAATGGGAGTCTCGTTTTGAGTTACGTGAACCTCCCACCGAAGACGAAGTCGAGCAGATCGACCTTGGGGACGGATCTTCTTTCAAACCCATCATCGTCAGCAAAAGCCTAGAAGGAGAAGACCGAGAGGCTTTAATCCAGCTGGCCAAAGAGTATATCGACGTCTTTGTCTGGAGCTACGAAGACATGCCGGGACTCGATCCACAGATCGCAATGCATAGGTTGAACATCTTACCTGATGCCAAACCTATCAAACAACAACAACGATGTTTTCGCCCGGACATCATGAATGCCATCGATCAGGAAGTGGACAAACTCTTGACTAGCGGCTTCATCCGTGAGGAACAATACCCAGATTGGGTAGCCAACGTCGTACCTGTCACCAAGAAGAACGGGAAGATACGAGTCTGTATCGACTTCAGGGACCTCAATTCTGCTTGCCCGAAGGACAAATTCCCGCTTCCGATCACCGACGTGATGATCGACAACACATGCAGTTTTAAACGCATGTCCTTCATGGATGGATATTCAGGCTACAATCAAATCAAGATTTTCCCCGATGACACGAAACACACGTCATTCAGGACTCCAAAGGGTATTTTCTGCTACACAGTAATGCCCTTCGGCTTGAAAAACGTCGGTGCAACATACCAACGAGCTATGAGCACCATCTTCCGTCAACATCTTCGTAAAACAGTCGAATGCTATGTTAACGACATCGCAGTCAAGAGCCGCCTCAAAGGAGATCACCTACAGGATTTGAAGACAGTCTTCGATCTCATGCGGGCACATCAACTCAAAATGAACCCCGCTAAATCCTTCCTGGGGGTTTCTAGCGGCAAATTCTTGGGCTTTGTCATCATGGCGAAAGGCATTCATGTTGATCCCGAGAAGACCAAAGCCATCCTCAACATGGACCCTTCGAAGAATCTTCGAGAACTTCGAGGCTTGCAGGGACGTCTGGCATACATCCGAAGGTTCATAGCAAACCTTTTCGGTAAATGTCAATCCTTCACTCAGCTCGTGAAGAAGGGAGTCTCTTATGTCTGGACAGAGGAGTGCCAGAAGGCTTTCGACGACATCAAAGCCTACTTGACGAGCCCACCAGTCCTGGTGGCACCTGTCGCGGGCAAACCATTTCTTCTTTATGTCCGTGCCATGGATCATTCCCTTGGCGCTCTGCTGGCTCAAAACAGCGATACAGGCTATGAGCAAGCAATCTACTACCTCAGTCAAACGCTCATCGGGGCCGAACACCGGTACAACCCCGTTGAAAAGGAGTGCTTGGCTTTGGTGTTTGTCATCCAGAAGACTCGTCATTATGTCTCGGGCCAGACAATTCATGTCATTTCCCGAGTCAATCCACTCAGAGTCCTCATGACGAAGCCAGGATCATTAAACTCTCAGCTAGCCACATGGGCGATTTTGCTAACACCATATAATATGGTGTTTGTCCCACAAAAAGCTGTTAAAGGTCAAGCTCTGGCTGACTTTTTAGCTGTACACCCCATCCCAGAATCCTCAAAACTCTATGAAGACATCCTGGATGAGGTCCAAGAATCCAACGTCACCGAAGGAAGCTCCGTTTGGCAGATGTTTTTCGATGGCGCTTCAAGAACAGGCCCCAAAGGCCAAATCATCGCAGGAGTGGGTGTAAGCCTCCTGAATTTCAGGATTTATTTTAAATTTTCTGAATAAAATATTTTCTCACAGTATCGGTATTTATATACGGATATGTATTTTGTAGTGTGTTTCGTATTTTCTTGATTTTCGTAATGCTTTAAAAATGTTTTCTAACTTATAGATTTTCTTCTTGGCCGGCATATCGCCAGTATACCGGAGTATACCGACGGCATACCGTCCATACAGATTTTCCACATTTTAGATATTTTCGATTTCAGATATTTTCATGAATAGTGTTTTTGATATTTTTGTGAATAGTATTTTGGATATTTTGATGAATAGTATTTAGATATTTTCGTGAATAGTGTAGATGCACCCTATTACCCAATGGACATTTGGTTTTGTTTGAATGGTCATGATTGACTTAGATTTTGACATGGATCACGATCCAACGGCTAAGATTAATTCCCCCTTCTATATATACCCTTTCACTTTCTCTCTCCTTTCTATTTTCATTCTCTTCACTCTCTCTTCATTTCTTCTTCCTTTCTCTTTCCTTGGAGCTTTGCTAGGAGCTTGGCCTTGAGGTCTAGAGTGTGGTTTTGTATCCCTCTTGGTGGTGGACTAGAAGATTAGGATTGGAGCTTAACCTAGACAAGTGTATCTTGCTTAAAAGTGGCATGACCATACTTTATTTTTGTTTTCCATGGAAACTAGAGTTTTATTGGCCTATAATTTGCTTCTTTAAATTGTTAACATGTTTAGTATATAGCACTTTTGGTTTTGATTGACAGTATTGCGTAGATCTGAGTTTCTAGATATGATTTTCAAGTATTTTGAGGTTTTGATCTATCAAATGTTTTGATTTGTGAAAACTAATACTTTCATGTTGTTGGAAATTCAATTCTATTCAATTTTGACTTTTGAAAATCCGAATTTCGATTTAAAACGAAGTTTTTATGGCTTAAACAAGTTTTGACAAAATTCTGAATTTTGTTGCTGTTTGAAAAACCGGTATACTGCCGGTATACCACAGTATACCACCGGTATGCCATTTTTGGCACCAGAAACTTACTGTCTTTAGTCCGGTATACCGCCGGTATGCCGCAGTATACCGCCGGTATGCCGTTTTATGCTGTTTTAGGTTGTTTTTGTCCGTTTTTGCCCATTTTTGTCCGTTTTTGATAATTTCTCGATTGTAATAGACTCTTAACATGATTAGATGACCTTGGATAGTTAAAGAATGATTGTACACTCTATATACATGGTACATGCTTATGTTCACGTATTGTTCTATGTCCAAATTATAGATAGTGGCCTGTTATGGTGCACTCCAGATTACTATATATGCCTAGCTCGATATAGTGGCTCGTAGTAGCGCACTCATGACTTGATTTTCTTATTGATTTCTAGACCCTAGAAAGTTAGTTTGAGTATAGTGTCACCCCACATTGGACTTGGAATTGACCGGAGTTGACCAGTTGACCAAAGTCAACTATAAGTCAACCTCTGACCCAGTTTGTCTTAGTTTGCCCTAGTTAACTAGACATTATAGTATGTCTTTTCACCCTGATTAGCTATTGTATTATCTCATCTTTAGGACTGTGGCTTCACTCCGAGCCTTGATTCATATTGATAGCAGGATCCCAGGCAAGTACATCTACAAGCTCATTTACTGTCTTTTAATGCTAGAACATGTATTAACCGAGGTTGCAAGTTAAATCTTCACATGTTACATTAATTCAGTCCCTACCATGCTTAGGACAGTTATCATATCTTCACATGCTTCTTACTGGTTCCCCGTACAGGTTTACTATGCTTATATCTGCCCGAGTATTCACATGTTTTACTGCTCTCAGTACTTTCACCTGTTTTACTGCTATTAGTACCTACCGTGCTTTATATCGATCCCAGTATCTCTCACATGTTTTTACTGTTCTCGTATCTCTCACATGATAGAATATGGGTTATGGGGAAACTAGTAGCTGAGTACGTGATCATGCCCCCATTATCGTACCGAGCAAAGTTCATTCTATATGATACTGCGCCGTAGGCCATTATCCCGTATTTCTGTACGGATGTACACCTATGCTTGTGCACTTGTACGTATGTACATTTTATTTACATTGTGTCTTAGCACTTTGTACATCTATTGACCGATCACGTACCTGCTACAGTTTTAAACATTACATATACATCTGTCTCTATGACATATGTATCCTTGCCATGATAGATTATGAGATATACCATAATTCTAGATATGCCATGTTCACTATGTCACTATGTTACTGTGATCCCAGTTGTACCATGAGGCCATGTTTCCAGTATTTCCTGTTTTATAGATTTATCATACCATTTTTCTTGTTGTACATCTCTTTCATTATATGTTCAGTATTTTAGTTGTAGAGGTTGTACTTGCTCCCGTCCTGACAGGATAACGTTGTAGGTATACTTTTCGAGGAGGAAATGCTATGTGTTACATATTATGACACTGATTTTGAGGACCTGGTCTTTGCTCCAGTAGAGGCCCCAGCGGGAAACCTTGCTTAGTTATCTTTTTTTTTTTTGAGACTTAGACTCTGTCTGTACTTGTATTTGGATACTGGACTTTGTCTCCAGTTAGATACTTATAAAGTGTATTATCAAGTATGTGCTTATGTTACCTTCGCTTATAGATACTGTGTTGTAATGAACCTTAAATGTGATTTTAGAACTGTTAGCTGCTTAGATCCTTTATTGTTTATTCTAGAACAGCTTACTGCGCTTTAACCAAGCGTAGGCTGGACATGGCTCGGCCCGGCCCAATAATTTGGGTATCGGGTCGTGACAGTGGGGGTAGTCTTAGTCTCCCCCGATCAGCTGGTCATCCAGCGTGCTTACTCCCTTTCGAAGCCGTGCTCCAACAATGTTGCCGAGTACAACGCACTCGTCATGGGACTCCAACTCGCACAACAGCTGGGGGTGGACCATCTGGAAGCCTACGGTGACTCAAAACTCGTCGTGAACCAGATTCGAGGGCAATACGAGGTTCACATGAAGATCTGATCCCTTACCATGAAGTTGCATTGAACATCATTTCAACCTTCACCGGGTTCTTCATCGAACACGTGCCTCGTCTACAAAACTTGGAGGCTGACGCTCTGGCTGGCCTCGCAGCCTCATTGGCAGCGCCCTTTGGGACTCAACACTATGTCACGGTAACAGGCCGAGACTTGATTTGTCCCAGAAACAACCTGTGCTTGCAAGTGGCCCACGCCATGCCGACGAACACTGGTGTTAATGTCCGAGACTGGAGGTTCCCGTTCATCGACTTTGCTGTCTACGGAATTCTTCCAGAGGACCCGAAGGAAGCCGTCTCAGTCAGGAGACGCTCTTTTCGATTCTGCTACGACACAGCTACTAAAACGCTGTACCGACGTTCCTTCGATGGGCTCCTCCTTCGATGCCTGTCCAACGAAGAAGCAGCCAAAGCCCTCCGAGAAGCTCATGACGGAACTTGCGGAGCTCATCAACCCGGTCCTAAGTTACAGGATCGACTGCGACGTATAGGCTACTACTGGCCAACCATGGCCACCGACGCTGTTGAATATGCTAAGAAGTGTCATACATGCCAACTCCATGCTGACTTCATACATACACCGTCTGAACCACTACATCCTACAGTCGTCTCCTGGCCCTTCGAAGCCTGGGGCATGGATATTGTGGGACCTATCACCCCTCCTTCATCAAGAGGACACCGCTTCATCCTGGCCATCACCGATTACTTCTCCAAATGGGCAGAAGCAGTCCCACTGGCGGAAGTAAAGAGCTCCAGGGTGGTCAGCTTTATCAAACACCATGTCATTTACCGTTTTGGAGTACCCCGGCGGATCATTCATGACAACGGTCCTCAGTTTATCAGCCACATTTTTAGCAGGTTCTGTGACAAGAACCGCATTCAAAACGTGGCATCCACCGCCTATAATCCGGCAGCAAACGGGTTAGCAGAGGCGTTCAACAAAACCATCGTCAGGCTACTCAAAAAGGTCGTATCATCCAATAAATGCGACTGGAATGAAAAGCTTGGCGAATGCCTTTGGGCCTACCGCACAACGGTACGGACCCCGACAGGCAACACACCATTCTCTCTGGTCTACGGAAGCGAAGCGGTACTGCCTCTCGAGATCCAGATACCCTCACTCCGCGTGACAATAACAAACAAACTCACAGAAGAGGACAATCAACGTCGTCGTCTGCGGGAACTGGAGGCACTCGATGAGAAGCGTCTCCTAGCTCAACAACGCATCGAACTCTACCAAGCCCGTATATCACAGGCTTTCAACAAGAAGGTCAAACAGAGGACTTTCCAAGTTGGTGACCTGGTTCTGGCAGTCAGGAGGCCGATGGTGTTAACTCACAAGACACCAGGAAAGTTTGAGCCCAAGTGGGAAGGACCTTTCATCATAGAGACTGTATACTCAAACGGTGCTTACCGCCTCGCCAAACCCAATAGTGACTTGTTTATGATGCCCATCAACGGCAAGTTCCTAAAGAAGTACTATTCTTGACATCCTTCAGATATGTACTTCCCCAAGGGGATCTGTGGGCCCAATCATCAGGATTCACAAACAATCTCCTTCCACAAACTCATCCGCTTCGGGAACCCAGCTGTTCCGTGGCTTCCTTCAGTAGAAAGACAACCACGTCCACATTACCTCTGAGTTGTTCTTCTACACCCTACAAAGCGGACTCTTACGCTACGTAAGCCGACGCTACCCTTCATGTTTACCACGTCCACGTTTTCTCTGAGTAAACATCTTGTACAAACAACCCCTGCGTTGTCGTACATCGATCGCCGAACTTCCACGTCCATATCACCTCTGAGTTGTTCAGCGTATCCCCCAGGATCATTCCTACAACGTCCATCACACCTCTGAGTAGGATGATTCTATCATTTGGACCCAATGATTGCCATGTCCACATCACCTATGAGCAAACATGTTGGTTCATTCAAACTTATTATCTGTGCCTAAAACCAAGGTGCGCAAAAGATAATAGGTCCACACAAATCATCAAGTTCATAATAACAAAAATGAACACATCACAAAAAGTTGCGTACTTCATTATTTTCTGAAATAGAGAGTACAAAAGGCTACATTATCCCTCAGCAAAGGGTTGCAAAAGAGCATAAAAAAAGGGAGGGAAAAACTACAGTCCCTGAACCTCCCCAGGGTGGGCTGAGAGCTCCCTGACTCGAAGCCTTAGGTCGGCTGTACGGGCCTCCACAGTCGCCAGGACTCGTCGCTTACCTTCTTGACGCATCAATTCAACAGCCCCAGCGGAAGTATCGATTTCATGGTTCGCATCAAGCTGTTGTCGCTGCTGCGCCAAGGCAAGAGTCCGCTGTGTAAAGGTCGCTTCTTCCTTTTGGAATGCCGCGTGTTCAGCCCGGACACGCTCGGCGTCTAACTGGAGTCGGGCCCGTTGATCTTCAAGGCGGCGCATCTGGGCGTCGATCTCCGCGATATTAGCATCCAATGCAGCTCGAGTTTCCACCGTCGTCTTCATAGACTGAGACAACTGCTCTACCGCAGCCTCAGTCTCAGCCACCTCGTGCTCCCAAAGGCCCACAGTGACCTGGTATGAAGACTCGATCTCGGCAATCTGCTTTCCCTTCTCCGTATCTATCAGGACGGAGATGTCGTTTCGCTGGATGTGCTGAAGTTCCGCAAGCCGCTCGTCCAGCTCGATCACCGAAGCCTCCAGAATTTCGGCCATATGGTCGTGGCCTTGGTGAATGCGGATCAGCTCGATACAGGGCATTGCCAAAGTTCTTGCCGTTGCAAAGCTCCCATTGGCATCCATCACAGCAGATACACCATTCTGCAGTATTTTGTATACCCCCTCGACGAGGAATTTCACATACTCGTCTGCATCCGCCAGGACCTGCGGCGTCATAGCAGGAGTTGGAGGAGCTACAGCAGTTTGCGGACCGAAAGAAGATCCGCCAACCTCAACCTGCGAGGCTTGAACCTCAGTATCAATGAGCTCTTCATCAATGGGGGCTGGACTGCTAGCCCGAGGAGCCGAAGGAAGAGAGGAAGCCCGCGCAGACGTCGAAATAGTACCCCAAGTAGGAGGGGTAACAGAGGGTTCCACACCCTCGCCCTTCTCAAGCCCGGAGGAACCACCGACGTCAACGGCCACCTCTTCTACCCCCAACGTCCTATCGACAACTGGTACTTCCCTTGGCAGAATGGGGAAATTATCACTCGTCTCTTGACCCGCCTCAGCGGTTGTGACCGGCAGACGGGTCTCGTCATCAAGTCCCTCCACTGGGACAGAATCTGTCGCTACCTCCTGATCGGTAGCCGCCTCAACTACCACGGTTGAAGCCGGGGTAGGACTCGGCAATGATCCAGCCGACCTCCCCTTATCATGATAAGGAGGGGAATCAACCCTCTCCTCTGCCTCAACCATATCTGTTGCCCCCGCAGTAGACTCTTGCGGATCCGCGGCAACGTCATCCAAGGCCGACGCTGTGGCCTTCATCTTCTCGGAAGCTGCTGCATCCTCAGCTTCTCGTCTGACATAATCCGGAGAGGCTGGAATCTCTATAGCAACACCCTCGGTATTCTCCTCCATGGGAGATATTATAGTAGGTGGAATACGCATGTCAGACGAGCCCACCATCTCCTTTGGCCTGCTCCCACCAAATTTTGGAGTGCGAGGCTTTCTTATCAGCGGCTCCTACACAACAAGGGGAAAAGCATGATTACATAAGGAGCTGAACTGGAAATCAAACCTTACAGGACATCTTACCTCTGCAGATGCGGAGTCCGAGGACACCGTCGGTGACGATGCCCTCTTCTGCTTTTTCGATACAGGAGAGTCGACTTTTGTATCTGCACCCCTTTTCATTTGATCAACCGAGGGTCTTCTCTGACCCCCGGTAGATACGGCGGGGGCGCCTCGACCCAACTCGGGCGGACGGTACGACCGAGCCTTCGCCAAAGTGTCTGCACCCGCCGCTAAATGGGTGCCTGTAATAAAACTGGTCTCCCTATCATATCCGGTGGGCGGAGCAGCCATAGCACAGTAAAATCTGGCGGCTGAGTAGAGAATCGGCGGCCGTGGATTCTGGACGGGGAGCGTAAAGCGGACTCCAGTACATCCGGCATTATAGTAATGCCAAGCTCGTGCACCATCAAGCAAACTTCCAGCGTACCCCAAGGTAATACTGGGATTATCCAACATCAATTGGGCGTACCCGAATTGCCTCGCAAAGCGGCTCGGCAGATACGGTTCCAGGTAACACTGGTTCCTGTTCCGATATACTAAATGGGACAGCCGGATACTTTGCAGCCAGCGGAATCCCCATAGAGACAGAGTGGTGGCATCCTCACCCGAGTCCACCAGATCTTCGTTGGCCTCAAAATCGGAGAAGACAGGACCAACTTTGGCGATCTTCCATCCCTGAAGATGGGATAAAACTTTCCTGCAAACGGGGACACCGGTGTGCGACCAATTCCTCCGGTAGAATCGCCGGAGGAACGCATCTCCGGACCTGTGGTCTTCTTCAGAACCCGGGCTCATCACATTGGGATGGTGTAAAATTAACCACCCCATCAAATAATGAAACGGCAGCTCGGCACGCGGGAAGTTGTTGTTTTTGTCCCGCTCGTGAACGACATCTCCCGCAAACTCTCGAAGACCCCGTAACAGGTTACACACCATTGCGGGGAGTAAAGCTAAAGGACGACCGAAGGCCAACTTCACGGCCGGCAGAATTAAGTTCCGAGTCACCCTCTCTACAGAGCCAGACCCGCCTGAAAAGACGTGGTCCCGGAGCCAAATCATAAGATACGCGACTAATACTGCTTTTGGCGACATCCGATAGGTGAGATGCCAAAAACAGCTATAGGAGCGTTCATCCGACTGCTGGTCCTCGTTCTCCAAGGGATTCTTCTCGCCCAACCTGCTCATTTCAGAAAGCACCTCGTTGCGAGAAAGTGCCGGTGGAGTAGAAAAATGGGAAGGATCCTCTTTGTCCTGCCTAAAGATGTGATCTCTCCAAGCAGTCACATGAGGCTGCGTCCTGCCCCTATCCTTCTTCTGCATATAGTAGTGATGACTCGCTACTTCTTTGAAGACAGCCATCATCTCATCAGCTTTGTTTCCCAAGACCTGGAATTCTTCATTGGTCGGGAAGTATTCCTTGTAAGGTTCAGATCCCCAGGGGAGTTTTGATACCTCGTACATCTCATGAAGCGCGAGCCCTAGCTCCCCCACTGGAGTGAAGAAGGTCCCGGTATGGGTATCAAACATCTCCAGAAGCGCAAGGAACATGTGCCTGTTAATCTCTACACCTGCCTGAGTGGCACGGACTGCGGCGGTCAGCCCAATCTCTTGGAGCTCAGTCTGAAACCGCGACAGGATCCAGTGTGTCAGTTTGTCCCATTTTGAAACATAATGGCACCAACCCTCTACCCGAAATTCTCCCTTGGGATATGATTGTTCCATCAACAACATGCGACGAGCAAAAGTCGAGGCACCCAAGGCAAAAGTATTGACGGGAACATCGCTATAAATACTCCCAGGACGAAGAGTCCGCCAGGTGTAAGAGGTACCAGCTTGCGAGGCGACCAGAGTATCCCTCTGATCAGAAGAAGAATCAATTCTGATGACGCCTGTTACCGCTCCTCCTTGAGATGGAGTAATGTCCCAGGACATTCTCCTTTTAGAAGCAAGTCGACAGAAAGTTAACAAAGGCCATTGACGTTCAAGCTGCCTGACGGTCATATGCACGCCCCTGGCTGTAAAGAACCAGTCTTCTTTGACCTTCAGCACCTGGGCTTCAGTAGAAGAAAGGCGGTCCCCGAACAGGAACTCGGGCTTTAAGAAGGTCACTTTATCGGAAGTGGCGGATTTCAGAACGCCACGTTCCATCATCCGTTTAAGGAACCCGTGATGTTGTTCCCGAATTTGAATCATTCTTTCGGGATGCTGATCCAACATAATAGCCGCTTGAGCAGGGTTTATCACCTCTTCATCATAATCTACTCCCATCTGACAGAATGCAGCGTCCAGGAGCACTTCGTTCAAGAGTGGGATAGTCATCGACACTGACACAAAAAAAAATGCAAAGATATTAGAAACAACACAAAGATCAGAGCTTCATGCTCGTCAGATGCGCGTATTAAGCGCATCTGAAAAAGGAGCCTCAGCGCATCATCAGGGTATAAACCCATGCGCGTTAGCGATAGAGCCTCGGTGCATCGTCAGGGCATGAGCCCATGCGCGTCAGCAATGGCTTCGGCGCATCATCAGGGTGTAAAACCCATGTGCGTCAGCAATTAAAGCCACAGTGCATGATAAAGGCCTGAGCCTATGCACGTCGGCGGGAAAGTTTTCCACATCGATAGGAGACAATAAAGCTCATCGACTACCGCCGGCCGAACTTCGACAGGCGGGCGAGGAATGTCACTCACGACAGCCTCTACCGGCTCCTTCTCCTTCCCCTTTCCTTTGCCGGCACCACCGCGAGGAGTCTTGGGAGCCATTCTAATAGAGAGGAAGAAGTTAGGGTTTTGAAGAAAGAACTCTAAAGGAGGCAAAGGTACAGAGTAGAAGAACTCTTTCTCTTTCCACCTTTTACCTATTTATAGGCCGTGGTCGCACGCGTGAACCGATGACGAGTGATCTCAGCCGTCGCCTTGGGTCTTGTAAAGATAGCAGCAGATAAAACCAAAAGATCATCATTAATCTTTTCGGTTACCGAGGCATTATCAAATCCATTAATTGAGAAGAGCATGCGGCTGAACAGGCATGCGCCCCAACAGTCATGCGCCCTGATCGCCATGCTTATTATTCAAAGTATTCCAAAACTTATTCAAAAGTTTTGAAAACTTTGAAGGGGGTCTTGTAGAACCATGGAATTTCACAACCAGAAAGGCCATGCGCCAGATACTACATGTGCCAGGACTCGCACAGAACACTTCACAGCAAAGTCAATAACCATAGACATTTGAAGAAGGACTTTTTTATTTATATATAAAAGTCTATTACATGTCTAGAAAAGGTTGTACAAAGGAGATTTTCTACAAAGAAAAGATCCTAAGTCTACAGCCAGCGGCCACCATGCGCCTCCAGATAGGTGCAGCAGTCATCATGCGCTGCCAGTCACCATGCGCTGCCAGTTAGGCGCAGCAGATGTCATGCGCCTCCAACCAGGCGTATCCCGCCATCTCTTCAGCAGCTCAGTTATGTGCATCCAGTTCAGTTATGTGCATCCCTTCAGCAGCCCAGTTATGTGCTACTCTTCCAACCAGGCTCACCTGGCCGAGCAGGGGTGTGCCGCTCTTCCAACCAGGCTCACCTGGCCGAGCAGGGGTGTGCCGCTCTTCCAACCAGGCTTACCTGGCCGAGCAGGGGTGTGCCGCTCTTCCAGCCAGGCTCACATGATAAATGCTTCGATACACAAAGCATTTAACCCTCTGGCTGGAACCAAGGAAGAGAAGAGCACCGCAAATCTGTGGCCAGGAGAGGCTTCGAAAGAGCCTCCAAAGGCCAAGGAAGACCGTGATCGAAATCACGACGAAAGGAGCAGCTTTCAACACAATCAGAGTGGGCAGCACCCACTTTGAAGAAAGAGAGAGCCTAGCACCGCCACTCCGATCTACGGCTTTTCCGGAACAACGGAGACGAGGCCCGAGCATCCCTATCTTTGGATGCAACAGGCACCTTTCGCCTGCCTCAGAAGCCCTCGACTCCGTCTTTTGGATGTAACAGTCACCTTCAAGAGCATCAACGACGACATGGCGTCTCATCTTCACCCTCGGGAACACTTCGTCAACAGAATGCACTCGAAAACCCAAGTTCATGTTGGAGGTACGTGAGGGAATGAGAAGCAAACCTTCTCTCCATGCCACTATTTATAGGCCGGGCAGATCAATGGCTCTCCGAATTCCGTACAATGAACTCACATTAAATGGATGAACCGGACGCCTCGACTTCAGCCAAACGGCTATTAAAAGCACTCGAGAAGCGAAACAGTCGCATCATCAAAGACGTGTTGGATGCGCCGGCTGGTCAGCGCATCACACCTCTCAAACAGATGCGCCCTGTACCGAGCACATCAAAGGGGATGCGCCCCCATACGCCTAGTGGAACGTCAACCGACGCGCCCACTCAGATGTCCATCGAATGTCACTAACATTAAATGCTGAACTGACAGAGTTGGCAGCACGCCTTCCCAAGTCTGAACAGCTGACAGCTTTTGCAGAAAACGAAGCGTCCACAACGTCAGCATCATCATGACTCTATCCCGACGGCTACTGCCACGTGGCCACTCGACCACCCGCATGCGCCTCCGCGGCCATGCACCCAAACCTGCATGCACCTCGAAAGCCATGCGCCTCAGACCCTTTACTGATCCCTAAAGACAGAAGAAGAGTCTCCAGTTGAAGCATTGCATGCGCCTCAAAAGCCATGCGCCCCAGACTGATCTCTGATCCCGAAAGACAGAAGAAAAGTCGCTCGCATGCGCCTCAAAAGCCATGCGCCTAGAACGGCTCGTGACTCCTAAAGGTCACGAGCCAAAATCTCATCATGCACTGAATCCAAGACGCATCCCACCAAATCATCCCCCACCAAATCAGAGATCTCTGAGCCATGGGTCAACGACACGTGTCCTTTGACTCAACTCATCCAAGATCTTAGCAACAGAAAGATCTTCTCCTCTGCTACGTGCCGGCTCACAACAGCAGTATAAAGAATTCAACCCCGCGAGTAGGGCGCATCATCCATGTGCCTCCATCAGCAATCTCCACGTGGCGTCCCCACGCACCGGCGCATCCTACATATGTGCGCATGAGCAGTCAACCTGCCCAGCTATAAATGGAGGAATCATTCCCTCCTTACAGAGACACAGAGGCATACATACAAACAATCCAGACAGAGATCATCAGAGAGGCAGATACAGACACTCAACGTCTTCCTCCTCTCAGCCAGCTCCAGCACCCAGAGCAATCTACACCTTCAGAGAACCGATAACCGTCGTCAGCCCGTCAACGGAGTCAACGCATTACCACTCGCTCCATTGGCACTTAGGACCCAGATTAAACAAAAGTGTACTCCTAGGACTACATCTAAGTCCTATATTGTAACACTGTTCTGTTTGTATTAAGATTTGCAATCAAACGATTTTAATGGCAAACAAGCTGGCGGCTCTGCTGGGGACTTCTTTCTCCTCTTCCGAGAAAGTCGTGTCACAGGCCGACGACGTGAAGGTGGGCTCCTTCCACAAGACGCTGGTCGTGCGCCTCAATCAACAGACGTACGAGGAGTTCATTTCTGAAGGAAGTGCGAGTCCTTCGAAGCGGATGCCGAAGCCGAAGAAGACCCGCCGTGTCTGGGTGTGCAAGGTCGATGCCTCGGGCACCACCACTGAAGGGGATGTGCCAATCCAGCCCTTCCTTCCTGCTGACGTTCTCAGCATCCAAGGTGCGCCCGCTGATGCAGCGCACCTCTCGGGGAAACGTGCGGCTGACCACATTCCCCAGCCATCTCCCTCTCAGGCGAGGAAGATGCGTCGACGGAGCAGGGGCGCAGCCAAAGCCCCGCGCATCACCTCTGATGCGCCACAAAAAGTCTCTGTCTTTGACAGACTCACTCGCTGTAATGGCGAGAAGAATTTGGATGCTGAGTACTATGCGCCCCAGCGGGCTAGTACAAAGAGATCCAAGGCGGCACGGGCCATGCGCCACAAGCGTGCTATGCCAGCAGCAGGCCAGAGGCACGTGCTCATAATCACGCACGGTGCCGATGGCAAGCTGTACAAGGTCGACTCAGGTGCTTCGGCACCAAAGACGAGTCGATCTTCAAAGTCCTCATCTCACTTGGGCGCATCCACTGCGTGCATAACCAAGTCGAGTGCGGCAAATTCAGTGGTCTTGAACTCCCGCGCGTCCTCTGGTTGTGCGTTTGAGGTCCGTTCAAGTCACTTCAAATGTTGTTGTTCCCCCACTACTGATCATGATGCCTGCTTGGTATTAGATCAAGGGGCACAGCACTCACCTTTTTGCCCCGACGTTTAGCCTTACCATACGCCTGAAGGGGGTGTGAGGGTTGCACTCTCCTCCAACGACCTGCGTAATATGATCACTCACAAGCGCCGGTCAGGAGAGTCGACCAACAAGCACGATGAGCCTCTCACGGGGCATACTTGTGCGGTGGTCACTATCAACTGCTGTGGCAAGGCGACAGTACCACCAAGGCAGTCAGTCTTCCAGCGGCTGCAGTCATCGACACCCCTCCGACATCGCCTTGGGAAGAAGGTATCAACAGAACAGGAGCCAAGAGTTGCTTCATGCAATGTGGTCTCCAACTCCTCATCACTCCGAAAGACAACTGGTAATTCCAAAAGCCAGCCAAGGAAAACCAAGGCAGCAGTCTCGACCTCCGGGGTGTTCGAAGGCACTCGGTCAAAGAAGAAGTTCTTGGAGGAAGCTGGGGGTAGTCAAACCCTTGTTGAGCTTCCTTCCGAAGACGAAGATGTCCAAAGCACAGCTGCGGCGGATCTTCATCCTCGAGGCGAAGTCAGCCTCCCAGAAGCACCTTGAAACGAGGATGTCCCCCAGGACACAGCTGGGGATAGAGACGAAGAGGCCCTTCAAGACGGAGTCGAGGACAATCAGGCCCTGGCAGATGCGTCCGTCGAGAATGACCTCCAGAACGTGACTGGGGGTGGCCAAGGTGAAACACCAGGAGAGATGACTCCCCCACATAAAAGTGAGGCCGAGAGCGAAGCCTCAACCAATCCATCCACTCCTGGCTGTGTTAGGACAATATACATGGCTGGGGATGATGCCGAGTCTGATGCACCACCGTAGGACATTGTTCAGCGCATAGACTCATTAGAGGGAGGACTCAAAACCCTCTCTGCCTCTATGCAAGCACTGACTCAAGCAGTGTTTGATATTCGGTCGGCCTTGACCAGAACACCTTCAACCGGTCCCGACCCAGGAGTTAATAGGGAGTCGAGTGTACCCCTTCAACGGGCACCCTCCGACACAGAAGCACCTCGGACAGCGGAACCCTCAAACGCTCCGCTTCAGATAGTGCCACCTTCCCCGACTCCTAGCTCCACGGAGGATGTGGTCGAAATGATCAAGGACCTGCGGGATCGCTTCGAGTCCAAAAATAGGCAAGAGGAGCGCCAGAAGATGGGCATTTTCCAGCCTTATCCCCTCGAGTAGAACAAGGTGGTTTATCCTCCAAAATATAAACCACAAATACTCATACCATTCGATGGGAAGGACTCTCCGCGTCGATACTTGACATATTTCCAGTCACAAACGGGGCATCTTCCAAAGGAGGACGCGCTCCTCACCAACATCTTTGTTGGGGCCCTAAAAGGGGTGGCGTATGACTGGTACTGCAGCCTCCCCGACAATTCTATATCGTCCTTCGATGACTTGACGTGCCTCTTCCTCGATCGCTTCTACGACGGCGGGAAGGACATGACGATGGCATCTCTCATTGAGATTCGCCAGAAGGAGAAAGAAATGGTTCGGGTGTTCATCGAACGCTTCCGATAAGCCTGCTTCAGGCTACCTCCAGGCATGCCAGAACATGCACTCCTCTCCTCTTGCAGCATGAACATGCTGTCCACAGTGAAGCTCTGGCTCAACTCTACTCCCCCTCCCGACTGGAGCTCCTTGATCATCGAAGCTGAAGCCGCAGAAAAGAAGGCGGCCAATGCACGTCTTCTGGGTGTCAGCTTCCCCGCCTTTGATGATAAGGGGAAAAGATCAGCAGCCAACAACTTCGGGCGAGAAGCAAAGGGGAAACAGGCATTGACTGTTAATGCCTCGAAGGGCGCATCTGCGCCTACTCAGAAGCCTCCACTGGCACCGAGACCTAAGGAGGTGTATTCATTCAATGACGAAGACACCCTGCAACTCTTCGAAATACTGAAGCAGGGTGACAAGATCAAGCTCCCGGACCCAAAGCGGCCCGATGAAGTTGGAAAAGTGGACAACCCGAGGTACTGTCACTACCATCGGTTTGTCGGATACCCGACCAAGGACTGCTACATCCTCAAGAATTACATCCAGCGCATGATCAATGCCGATGTAATCTCCATCGACTATGAAGAGAAGACGGTATCAGCCAATGTGGTGTCACTTCAGTTCGGCACCTTGCCGCGACCACTACACAAGATGGCGTCGTCCCCATCCCTAAGGCGACAATGGAGATGGTGAACTTGCCACCTACCCGCGACAATGTGAGTGGACTCATCCCACTCACCACATCTCGAAGAGAGGTCCTCTGGGTTCACCCCGACCTCGTCTCCGAGGTGACTCAACCGGAGGTACGCTCTACCTCCAAATCAAAAGACAGGAAGATCAAGTCTTGCCGTACGATCTCTTCTTCAACAGAAGAGGCACTTCCAGTGCAGACGCGTGCACAACAGAACGCTCAGCCCGGCGAAGCTGCCGCCGAGGTGGTGCCTCCCGGCACAATCCCTGAGGAGGGCCCGTCTAAACCCTCAGTAGCCAATAAGCAGAAGCAGGTGGAGGCTCGTTTCGACAGACCTCTACGGAAGGAGAATGCTTCGGGGCTAGCCAAGCCCCACAACTTTGACATACTGGCACAACTGGCCAGTACTCCAGCGCGCTTATCTTTGTTTGAGCTCCTGCGTCTTTCCAAAGACTCCCGAGAAGCTCTCTGCGAAGCTCTGAAGGACGCTAAATCCTTTCTCAGTCAGGTCAAGCAGCCTGAAGACCTCCCAACTACTTGTGCGCACTGTGCGGAGGAAATTATCCCAAACATAACTTTCACCCAACAAGACATGCTGCTCAAATACCACCGACATAACCGACCACTGTATTACACGGGGTACATCGGTTCAGTCAAGGTGAGCCGGATTCAGATCGATCCGGGGTCTTCCCTCAGCATCATCCCGAAGGCGCTGATGTCAAAACTGGAGATCCTAATGTACCGGCTGGCGCCCTCCAACACAACCACCAGTAGCTTCAACGCTAGCAAAAGCGAGCCACTAGGCAAGATTCGACTGAAGTGCCACATAGGCAACCTCAAAACTGAGGTGACTTGTTATGTGGTGGATGTCGAGGTCAACTACAACATCCTGCTCGGCCGACCGTGGCTACATGAGTACATGGTGGTGCCTTCCACGCTCCACCAATGCATGAAATATGTATCTACCAACGGCGTCATCCGGACGGAGTTCGCAGACATCGATCCTTTCAAAGGGATTGAGGCTTACTTCACCGATTCCGACTTGTACAAGCCACTTGACAAGGAGGAAGCCAACGATGCTGATGATGAGGCTAAGACGGCAACTGAGCCGGACACGGAGCCTGAGACGAATCCAGATGCCCCACTGAAGATCCGACTGAAGGGCAAACCACCCCAGAAGGTGTCTCCAATGAGCATCAAGCTATCCGGGAAAGCACCGACGCTTGAGGCCCCCCTGAAGATACGCCTCAAGGGAAAGCCGCCTCAAACATCGGCTCCCCTGGTGGCAAAATTACAGGGAAAGACACCACTCACAGGAGGCGCAGTTGAGGCACCTCTGCAGGTGCGTCTCAAGGGCAAGCCCCCGCAGTCATCCAAGATACCAGAGAGGGCTCACATAACCCTCTCAGACCCCAAGATCAAAGCTGTGGTGGACTCTCCTGATCCAGTCCCAGTGCTTACAGACGAGGAGCTTGGCGAATATATCTCTGCTGATGTAGATGCACCCTCCTTAGACAATGTAATCCTGCGGGATAAAATCTCGTACTTCATTAATAATAGAGTGTCTTTTAATTACTCTTGTCTTCCACATTGGAATGCCATGTATACATTAGATCACGCTCTACGGTCGTTGCAAACACAAATAACGACCGTCCATAATGTAAACCGAGTAGTCCCGTCTCAAGGAGTCTGTTTCATAAACCCTCCACGAAGCCGAGACAAAAGATCCTCCATTTTTGGCAAAGTCGAGCGTCATCAAGACTTCCTGCCACTCGAGCCTGAACCTGATACCGGCCGAGTACAAGTTTATCGGTATACGGATACAGCAAAGCACATCATCCAGAAGATGGGCTACGACCTGAAAAGCAACAAAGGCCTAAACTATGGCAAGGGTCGACCTCTCCCTCTCCAGTGTTCAACATCCAAAGGAAGGCCGCAAAACTACTACAACAAAACTCGACGGGGGATAGGCTATGTCACGCCACCATCAACCCTAGAGAGCTCAGACGTAGAAGACGTAGAACATTCCCACTCGTCCGAAGCGTCGACTTGGAATTCTGATACCAGTATCGGATCAGTCTTCAGGAAAGTGCTGTCAGCTAACATGACGTCAGCACAACCTCAAAAAGGTGAAGGCGAAGATCAAACGCCGGAACCCTTCGAAGAAGAACCCTGGGCTCAACGCCTAGGAGAGCAATGGGAGTCTCGTTTTGAGTTACGTGAACCTTCCACCGAAGATGAAGTCGAGCAGATCGACCTTGGGGACGGATCTTCTTCCAAACCCATCTTCGTCAGCAAAAGCCTAGAAGGAGAAGACCGAGAGGCTTTAATATAGCTGGCAAAAGAGTATATCGACGTCTTTGTCTGGAGCTACGAAGACATGCCGGGACTCGATCCACAGATCGCAATGCATAGGTTGAACATCTTACCTGATGCCAAACCTATCAAACAACAACAACGACATTTCCGTCCGGACATCATGAATGCCATCGATCAGGAAGTGGACAAACTCTTGACTAGCGGCTTCATCCGTGAGGAACAACACCCAGATTGGGTAGCCAACGTCGTACCTGTCACCAAGAAGAACGGGAAGATACGAGTCTGTATCGACTTCAGGGACCTCAATTTTGCTTGCCCGAAGGACGAATTTCTGCTTTCGATCACCGACGTGATGATCGACAACACATGCGGTTTTGAACGCATGTCCTTCATGGATGGGTATTCAGGCTACAATCAAATCAAGATGTTCCCCGATGACGTGAAACACACGTCATTCAGGACTCCAAAGGGTATTTTCTGCTACACAGTAATGCCCTTCGGCTTGAAAAACACCGGTGCAATATACCAACGAGCTATGAGCACCATCTTCCGTCAACATCTTCGCAAAATAGTCGAATGCTATGTTGACGACATCGCAGTCAAGAGCCACCTCAAAGGAGATCACCTACAGGATTTGAAGACAGTCTTCGATCTCATGCGGGCACATCAACTTAAAATGAACCCCGCTAAATCCTTCCTGGGGGTTTCTAGCGGCAAATTCTTGGGCTTTGTCATCACGGCGAAAGGCATTCATGTTGATCCCGAGAAGACCAAAGCCATCCTCAACATGGACCCTCTGAAGAATCTTCGAGAACTTCGAGGCTTGCAGGGACGTCTGGCATACATCCGAAGGTTCATAGCAAACCTTTCCGGTAAATGTCAACCCTTCACTCAGCTCATGAAGAAGGAAGTCTCTTATGTCTGGACAGAGGAGTGCCAGAAGGCTTTCGACGACATCAAAGCCTACTTGACGAGCCCACCAGTCCTGGTGGCACCTGTCGCGGGCAAACCATTTCTTCTTTACGTCCGTGCCATGGATCATTCCCTTGGCGCTCTGCTGGCTCAAAATAGCGATACAGGCTATGAGCAAGCAATCTACTACCTCAGTCAAACGCTCATCGGGGCCGAACACCGGTACAACCCCGTTGAAAAGGAGTGCTTGGCTTTGGTGTTTGCCATCCAGAAGACTCGTTATTATGTCTCGGGCCAGACAATTCATGTCATTTCCCGAGTCAATCCACTCAGAGTCCTCATGACGAAGCCAGGATCATTAAACTCTCAGCTAGCCACATGGGCGATTTTGCTAACACCATATAATATGGTGTTTGTCCCGCAAAAAGCTGTTAAAGGTCAAGCTCTGGCTGACTTTTTAGCTGCACACCCCATCCCAGAATCCTCAAAATTCTATGAAGACATCCCGGATGAGGTCCAAGAATCCAACGTCACCGAAGGAAGCTCCGTTTGGCGGATGTTTTTCGATGGCGCTTCGAGAACAGGCCCCAAAGGCCAAATCATCGCAGGAGTGGGTGTAAGCCCCCTGAATTTCAGGGTTTATTTTAAATTTTCTGAATAAAATATTTTCTCACAGTATCGGTATTTATATATGGATACGTATTTTGTAGTGTGTTTCATATTTTCTTGATTTTCGTAATGCTTTAAAAATGTTTCCTAACTTATAGATTTTCTTCTTGGCCGGCATATTGCCAGTATACCGAAGTATACCGACGGCATACCGTCCATACAGATTTTTCACATTTTAGATATTTTCGATTTCAGATATTTTCATGAATAGTGTTTTTGATATTTTCGTAAATAGTATTTTGGATATTTTGATAAATAGTATTTAGATATTTTCGTGAATAGTGTAGATGCACCCTATTACCCAATGGACATTTGGTTTTGTTTGAATGGTCATGATTGACTTAGATTTTGACATGGATCACGATCCAACGGCTAAGATTAATTCCCCCTTCTATATATACCCTTTCACTTTCTCTCTCCTTTCTCTTTTCATTCTCTTCACTCTCTCTTTATTTCTTCTTCCTTTCTCTTCCCTTGGAGCTTTGCTAGGAGCTTGGCCTTGAGGTCTAGAGTGTGGTTTTGTATCCCTCTTGGTGGTGGACTAGAAGATTAGGCTTGGAGCTTAACATAGGCAAGTGTATCTTGCTCAAAAGTGGCATGACCATACTTTATTTTTGTTTTCCATGGAAACTAGAGTTTTATTGGCCTATAATTTGCTTCTTTAAATTGTTAACATGTTTAGTATATAGCACTTTTGGTTTTGATTGACAGTATTGCGTAGATCTGAGTTTCTAGATATGATTTTCGAGTATTTTGAGGTTTTGATCTATCAAATGTTTTGATTTGTGAAAACTAATACTTCCATGTTGTTGGAAATTCAATTCTATTCAATTTTGACTTTTAAAAATCTGAATTTCGATTTAAAACAAAGTTTTTATGGCCGAAACAAGTTTTGGCAAAATTCTGAATTTTGTTGCTGTTTGAAAAACCGGTATACCGCCGGTATACCGTAGTATACCGCCGGTATGCTGTTTTTGGCACCAGAAACTTACTGTCTTTAGTCCGGTATACTGTCGGTATGTCGCAGTATACCGCCGGTATGCCGTTTTATGCTGTTTTAGGCTGTTTTTGTCCGTTTTTGCCCGTTTTTGTCCGTTTTTGATATTTTCTCGATTGTAATAGACTCTTAACATGATTAGATGACCTTGGATAGTTAAAGAATGATTGTAAACTCTATATACATGGTACATGCTTATGTTCACGTATTGTTCTATGTCCAAATTATAGATAGTGGCCTGTTATGGTGCACTCCAGATTACTATATATGCCTAGCTCGATATAGTGGCTCGTAGTAGCGCACTCATGACTTGATTTTTTTATTGATTTCTAGACCCTAGGAAGTTAATTTGAGTATAGTGTCACCCCACATTGGACTTGGAATTGACCGGAGTTGACCAGTTGACCAAAGTCAACTATAAGTCAACCTCTGACCCAGTTTGTCTTAGTTTGCCCTAGTTAACTAGACATTATAGTATGTCTTTTCACCCTGATTAGCTATTGTATTATCTCATCTTTAGGACTGTGGCTTCACTCCGAGCCTTGATTCATATTGATAGCAGGATCCCAGGCAAGTACATCTACAAACTCATTTACTGTCTTTTAATGCTAGAATATGTATTAACCGAGGTTGTAAGTTAAATCTTCACATGTTACATTAATTCAGTCCCTACCATGCTTAGGACAGTTATCATATCTTCACATGCTTCTTACTGGTTCCCCGTACAGGTTTACTATGCTTATATCTGCCCGAGTATTCACATGTTTTACTGCTCTCAGTACTTTTACCTGTTTTACTGCTATTAGTACCTACCGTGCTTTATACCGATCCCAGTATCTCTCACATGTTTTTACTATTCTCGTATCTCTCACATGATAGAATATAGGTTATGGGGAAACTAGTAGCTGAGTACGTGATCATGCCCCCATTATCGTACCGAGCAAAGTTCATTCTATATGATACTGCGCCGTAGGCCATTATCCCGCATTTCTGTACGGATGTACACCTATGCTTGTGCACTTGTACGTATGTACATTTTATTTACATTGTGCCTCAGCACTTTGTACATCTATTGACCGATCACGTACCTGCTACAGTTTTAAACATTACATATACATCTGTCTCTATGACATATGTATCCTTGCCATGATAGATTATGAGATATACCATGATTCCAGACAAGCCATGTTCACTATGTCACTATGTTACTGTGATCCCAGTTGTACCATGAGGCCATGTTTCCAGTATTTCCTATTTTATAGATTTATCACACCATGTTTCTTGTTGTACATCTCTTTCATTATATGTTCAGTATTTTAGTTGTAGAGGTTGTACTTGCTCCCGTCCTGACAGGATAACGTTGTAGGTATACTTTTCGAGGAGGAAATGCTATGTGTTACATATTATGACACTGATTTTGAGGACCTGGTCTTTGCTCCAGTAGAGGCCCCAGCGGGAAACCTTGCTTAGTTATCTTTTTGTTTTTTTTTTGAGACTTAGACTCTGTCTGTACTTGTATTTGGATACTGGACTTTGTCTCCAGTTAGATACTTATAAAGTGTATTATCAAGTATGTGCTTATGTTACCTTCGCTTATAGATACTGTGTTGTAATGAACCTTAAATGGGATTTTAGAACTGTTAGCTGCTTAGATCCTTTATTGTTTATTCTAGAACAGCTTACTCCGCTTTAACCAAGCGTAGGCTGGACATGGCTCGGCCCGGCCCAATAATTTGGGTATCGGGTCGTGACAGTGGGGGTAGTCTTAGTCTCCCCCGATCAGCTGGTCATCCAGCATGCTTACTCCCTTTCGAAGCCGTGCTCCAACAATGTTGTCGAGTACAACGCACTTGTCATGGGACTCCAACTCGCACAACAGCTGGGGATGGACCATCTGGAAGCCTACAGTGACTCAAAACTCATCGTGAACCAGATTCGAGGGCAGTACGAGGTTCGCCATGAAGATCTGATCCCTTACCATAAAGTTATATTGAACATCATTTCAACCTTCACCGGGTTCTTCATCGAACACGTGCCTCGTCTACAAAACTTGGAGGCTGACGCTCTGGCTGGCCTCGCAGCCTCATTGGCATCGCCCTTTGGGACTCAACACTATGTCACGGTAACAGGCCGAGACTTGATTTGTCCCAGAAACAACCTGTGCTTGCAAGTGGCCCACGCCATGCCGACGAACACTGGTGTTAATGTCCGGGACTGGAGGTTCCCGTTCATCGACTTTGCTGTCTACGGAATTCATCCAGAGGACCCGAAGGAAGCCGTCTCAGTCAGGAGACGCTCTCTTCGATTCTACTACGACACAGCTACTAAAATGCTATACCGACGTTCCTTCGATGGGCTCCTCCTTCGATGCCTGTCCAACGAAGAAGCAGCCGAAGCCCTCCGAGAAGCTCATGACGGAACTTGCGGAGCTCATCAACCCGGTCCTAAGTTACAGGATCGACTGTGACGTATGGGCTACTACTGGCCAACCATGGCCACCGACGCTGTTGAATATGCTAAGAAGTGTCACGCATGCCAACTCCATGCTGACTTCATACATACACCGTCTGAACCACTACATCCTACAGTCCCCTCCTAGCCCTTCGAAGCCTGGGGCATGGATATTGTGGGACCTATCACCCCTCCTTCATCAAGAGGACACCGCTTCATCCTGGCCATCACCGATTACTTCTCCAAATGGGCAGAAACAGTCCCACTGGCGGAAGTAAAGAGCTCCAGGGTGGTCAGCTTTATCAAACACCATGTCATTTACCGTTTTGGAGTACCCCGGCGGATCATTCATGACAACGGTCCTCAGTTTATCAGCCACATTTTTAGCAGGTTCTGTGACAAGAACCGCATTCAAAACGTGGCATCCACCGCCTATAATCCAGCAGCAAACGGGTTAGCAGAGGCGTTCAACAAAACCATCGTCAGGCTACTCAAAAAGGTCGTGTCATCCAATAAATGCGACTGGGATGAAAAGCTTGGCGAATGCCTTTGGGCCTACCGCACAACGGTACGGACCCCGACAGGCAACACACCATTCTCTTTGGTCTACGGAAGCGAAGCGGTACTGCCTCTCGAGATCCAGATACCCTCACTCCATGTGGCAATAACAAACAAACTCACAGAAGAGGACAATCAACGTCATCGTCTGCGGGAACTGGAGGCACTCGATGAGAAGCGTCTCCTAGCTCAACAACGCATCGAACTCTACCAAGCCCGTATATCACAGGCTTTCAACAAGAAGGTCGAACAAAGGACTTTCCAAGTTGGTGACCTGGTTCTGGCAGTCAGGAGGCCGATGGTGTTAACTCACAAGACATCAGGAAAGTTTGAGCCCAAGTGGGAAGGACCTTTCATCATAGAGACTGTATACTCAAACGGTGCTTACCGCCTCGCCAAACCCAATGGAGACTTGTTTATGATGCCCATCAACGGCAAGTTCCTAAAGAAGTACTATTCTTGACATCCTTCAGACATGTACTTCCCCAAGGGGATCTGTGGGCCCAATCATCAGGATTCACAAACAATCTCCTTCCACAAACTCATCCGCTTCGGGAACCCAGCTGTTCCGTGGCTTCCTTCAGTAGAAAGACAACCACGTCCACATTACCTCTGAGTTGTTCTTCTACACCCTACAAAGCGGACTCTTACGCTACGTAAGCCGACGCTACCCTTCATGTTTACCACGTCCACGTTTTCTCTGAGTAAACATCTTGTACAAACAACCCCTGTGTTGTCGTACATCGATCGCCGAACTTCCACGTCCATATCACCTCTGAGTTGTTCAGCGTATCCTCCAGGATCATTCCTACAACGTCCATCACACCTCTGAGTAGGATGATTCTATCATTTGGACCCAATGATTGCTATGTCCACATCACCTCTGAGCAAACATGTTGGTTCCTTCAAACTTATTATCTGTGCCTAAAACCAAGGTGCGCAAAAGATAATAGGTCCACACAAATTATCAAGTTCATAATAACAAAAATGAACACATCACAAAAAGTTACGTACTTCTTTATTTTCTGAAATAGAGAGTACAAAAGGCTACATTATCCCTCAGCAAAGTGTTGTAAAAGAGCATAAAAAAAAGGGGAAAAAACTACAGTCCCTGAACCTCCCCAGGGTAGGCTGAGAGCTCCCTGACTCGAAGCCTTAGGTCGGCTATACGGGCCTCCACAGTCGCCAGGACTCGTCGCTCAGCTTCTTGACGCATCAATTCAACAGCCCCAGCGGAAGTATCGCTTTCATGCTTCGCATCAAGCTGTTGTCGCTGCTGCGCCAAGGCAAGAGTCCGCTGTGTAAAGGTCGCTTCTTCCTTTTGGAATACCGCATGTTCAGCCCGGACACGCTCGGCGTCTAACTGGAGTCGGGCCCGTTGATCTTCAAGGCGGCGCATCTGGGTGTCGATCTCTGCGATATTAGCATCCAATGCAGTTCGAGTTTCCACCGTCGTCTTCATGGACTGAGATAACTGCTCTACCGCAGCCTCAGTCTCAGCCACCTCGCGCTCCCAAAGGCCCACAGTAGCCTGGTATGAAGACTCGATCTCGGCAATCAGCTTTCCCTTCTCCGCATCTATCAGGACGGAGAGGTCGTTTCGCTGGATGCGCTGAAGTTTCGCAAGCCGCTCGTCCAGCTCGATCACCGAAGCCTCCAGAATTTTGGCCATATAGTCGTGGCCTTGGTGAATGCGGATCAGCTCGATACAGGGTATTGCCAAAGTTTTTGCCATTGCAAAGCTCCCATTGGCATCCATCACAGCAGATACACCCTTCTGCAGCATTTTGTATACCCCCTCGACGAGGAATTTCACATACTCGTCTGCATCCGCCAGGACCTGCAGCGTCATAGCAGGAGTTAGAGGAGCTACAGCAGTTTGCGGACCGAAAGAAGATCCGCCAACCTCAACCTGCGAGGCTTGAACCTCAGTATCAATGAGCTCTTCATCAACGGGGGCTGGACTGCTAGCCCGAGGAGCCGAAGGAACAGAGGAAGCCCGCGCAGGTGTCGAAATAGTACCCCAAGTAGGAGGGGTAACAGAGGGTTCCACACCCTCGCCCTTCTCAAGCCCGGAGGAACCATCGACGTCAACGGCCACCTCTTCTACCCCCAACGTCCTATCGACAACTGGTACTTCCCTTGGCAGAATGGTGAAATTATCACTCGTCTCTTGACCCGCCTCAGCGGTTGTGACCGGCAGACGGGTCTCGTCATCAAGTCCCTCCACTGGGACAGAATCTGTCACTACCTCCTGATCGGTAGCCGCCTCAACTACCACGGTTGAAGCCAGGGTAGGACTCGGCAATGATCCAGCTGACCTCCCCTCATCATGATAAGGAGGGGAATCAACCCTCTCCTCTGCCTCAACCATATCTGTTGCCCCCACAGTAGACTCTTGCGGATCCGCGGCAACGTCATCCAAGGCCGACGCTGTGGCCTTCATCTTCTCGGAAGCTGCTGTATCCTCAGCTTCTCGTCTGACATAATCCGGAGAGACTGGAATCTCTACAGCAACACCCTCGGTATTCTCCTCCATGGAAGATATCATAGTAGGTGGAATACGCATGTCAGACGAGCCCACCATCTCCTTTGGCCTGCTCCCACCAAATTTTGGAGTGCGAGGCTTTCTTATCAGCGGCTCCTACACAACAAGGGGAAAAGCATGATTACATAAGGAGCTGAACTGGAAATCAAACCTTACAGGATATCTTACCTCTGCAGATACGGAGTCCGAGGACACCGTCGATGATGACGCCCTCTTCTACTTTTTCGATACAGGAGAGTCGACTTTTGTATCTGCACCCCTTTTTCGTTTGATCAACCGAGGGTCTTCCCTGACCCCCGGTAGATACGGCAGGGGCGCCTCGACCCAACTCGGGCGGACGGTACGACCGAGCCTTCGCCAAAGTGTCTGCACCCACCGCTAAATGGGTGCCTGCAATAAAACTGGTCTCCCTATCATATCCGGTGGGCGGAGCAGCCATAGCACAGTAAAATCTGGCGGCTGAGTAGAGAATCGGCGGCCGTAGATTCTGGACGGGGAGCGTAAAGCGGGCTCCAGTACATCCGGCATTATAGTAATGCCAAGCTCGTGCACCATCCAGCAAACTTCCAGCGTACCCCAAGGTAATACTGGGATTATCCAACATCAATTGGGCATACCCGAATTGCCTCGCAAAGCGGCTCGGCAGATACGGTTCCAGGTAACACTGGTTCCTGTTCCGATCTACTAAATGGAACAGCCGGATACTTTGCAGCCAGCGGAATCCCCATGGAGACAGAGTGGTGGCATCCTCACCCGAGTCCACCAGATCTTCGTTGGCCTCAAAATCGGAGAAGACAGGACCAACTTTGGCGATCTCCCATCCCTGAAGATGGGATAAAACTTTTCTGCAAACGAGGACACCGGTGTGCGACCAATTCCTCCGGTAGAAACGCCGGAGGAACGCATCTCCGGACCTGTGGTCTTCTTCAGAACCCGGGCTCATCACATTGGGATGGTGTAAAATTAACCACCCCATCAAATAATGAAACGGCAGCTCGGTACGCGGGAAGTTGTTATTTTTGCCCCGCTCGTGAACGACATCTCCCGTAAACTCTCGAAGACCCCGCAACAGGTTACACACCATTGCGGGAAGTAAAGCTAAAGGACGGCCGAAGGCCAACTTCACGGCCGACAGAATTAAGTTCCGAGTCACCCTCTCTACTAGGGGTGAGCATTATTCGGTTTTGAACCGAAAACCGAACCGAACCGAACCGAATAAGAGATTCGGTTCGGTTTTGAAAAAAATCGGTTCGGTTTCGGTTTTGAAAATACTAAAATTTCTTATTCGGTTTCGGTTTCGGTTTTGGGTTTCGGTTTCGGTTTAAAACCGAAAACCGAATAAGAAATTTTAGTTTATATATATATATATATATATATATATATATATATATATATATATATATAGGTATTAATTATAGGTATATACTAAATATATATAGATATATACTATAGGTATATATATATATATATAGAGATATATACTATATGTATATAATAAATATATCTAGGTATATTTAGTTATTATATATATTAACAAAAAAACACAAAAAAACCAAAAAAAAATCGAATAAACCGAAAACCGAACCGATTTAATTCGGTTCGGTTCGGTTCGGTTATTGACCAATTCGGTTCGGTTTCGGTTTTGCTTATTCGGTTTCGGTCGAATTCGGTTTTGCTTATTCGGTTCGGTTTTAAACCGAATAAACCGAATGCTTACCCCTACTCTCTACAGAGCCAGACCCGCCTGAAAAGATGTGGTCCCGGAGCCAAATCATAAGATACGCGACTAATACTGCTTTTGGCGACATCCGATAGGTGAGATGCCAAAAACAGCTATAGGAGCGTTCATCCGACTGCTGATCCTCGTTCTCCAAGGGATTCTTCTCGCCCAACCTGCTCATTTCAGAAAGCACCTCGTTGCGAGAAAGTGCCCGTGGAGTAGAAAAATGGAAAGGATCCTCTTTGTCCTGCCTAAAGATGTGATCTCTCCAAGCAGTCACATGAGGCTGCGTCCCGCCCCTATCCTACTTCTGCATATAGTAGTGATGACTCGCTACTTCTTTGAAGACAGCCATCATCTAATTAGCTTTGTCTTCCAAGACCTGGAATTCTTCATTGGTCGGGAAGTATTCCTCGTAAGGTTCCGATCCCCAGGGGAGTTTTGATACCTCGCACATCTCATGAAGTGCGAGCCCTAGCTCCCCCACTGGAGTGAAGAAGGTCCCGGTATGGGTATCAAACATCTCCAGAAGCGCAAGGAACATGTGCCTGTTAATCTCTACACCTGCCTGAGTGGCACGGACTGCGGCGGTCAGCCCAATCTCTTGGAGCTCAGTCTGAAACCGCGACAGGATCCAGTGTGTCAGTTTGTCCCATTTTGAAACATAATGGCACCAACCCTCTACCCGAAATTCTCCCTTGGGGTATGATTGTTCCATCAACAACATGCGACGAGCAAAAGTCGAGGCACCCAAGGCAAAACTATTGACGGGAACATCGCTATAAATACTCCCAGGACGAAGAGTCCGCCAGGTGTAAGAGGTACGAGCTCGCGAGGCGACTAGAGTATCCCTCTGATCAGAAGAAGAATCAATTCTGATGACACTTGTTACCGCTCCTCCTTGAGATGGACTAATGTCCCAGGACATTCTCCTTTTAGAAGCAAGTCGACAGAAAGTTAACAAAGGCCATTGACGTTCAAGCGGCCTGACGGTCATATACACGCCCCTGGCTGTAAAGAACCAGTCTTCTTTGACCTTCAGCACCTGGGCTTCAGTAGAAGAAAGGCGGTCCCCGAACAGGAACTCGAGCTTTAAGAAGGTCACTTTATCGGAAGTGGCGGATTTCAGAACGCCACGTTCCATCATCCGTTTAAGGAACCCGTGATGTTGTTCCCGAATTTGAATCATTCTTTCGGGATGCTGATCCAACATAATAGCCGCTTGAGCAGGGTTTATCACCTCTTCATCATAATCTACTCCCATCTGACAGAATGCAGCGTCCAGGAGCACTTCGTTCAAGAGTGGGATAGTCATCGACACTGACACAAAAAAAAATGCAAAGATATTAGAAACAACACAAAGATCAGAGCTTCATGCTCGTCAGATGTGCGTATTAAGCGCATCTAAAAAAGGAGCCTCAGCGCATCATCAGGGTATAAACCCATGCGCGTTAGCGGTAGAGCCTCGGCGCATCGTCAGGGCGTGAGCCCATGCGCGTCAGCAATGGCTTCGGCGCATCATCAGGGTGTAAAACCCATGTGCGTCAGCAATTAAAGCCACAGTACATGATAAAGGCCTGAGCCTATGCACGTCGGCGGGAAAGTTTTCCACATCGATAGGAGACAATAAAGCTCACCGACTACCGCCGGCCGAACTTCGACAGGCGGGCGAGGAATGTCACTCACGACAGCCTCTACCGGCTCCTTCTCCTTCCCCTTTCCTTTGCCGGCACCGCCGCGAGGAGTCTTGGGAGCCATTCTAACAGAGAGAAAGAAGTTAGGGATTTGAAGAAAGAACTCTTAAGGAGGCAAAGGCACAGAGTAGAAGAACTCTCTCTCTCTCCACCTCTCACCTATTTATAGGTCGTGGTCGCACGCGTGAACCGATGACGAGTGATCTCAGCCGTCGCCTTGGGTCTTGTGAAGATAGCAGCAAATAAAACCAAAAGATCATTATTAATCTTTTCGGTTACCGAGGCATTATCAAATCCATTAATTGAGAAGAGCATGCGGCTGAACAGGCATGCGCCCCAACAGTCATGCGCCCTGATCGCCATGCTTCTTATTCAAAGTATTCCAAAACTTATTCAAAAGTTTTGAAAACTTTGAAGGGGGTCTTGTAGAAGCATGGAATTTCACAACCAGAAAGACCATGCGCCAGACACTACATGCGCCAGGACTCGCACACAGCAAAGTCAATAACCATAGACATTTGAAGAAGGACTTTTTTATTTATATATAAAAGTCTATTACATGTCTAGAAAAGGTTGTACAAAGGAGAATTTCTACAAAGGAAAGATCCTAAGTCTACAGCCAGCGGCCACCATGCGCCTCCAGATAGGCGCAGCAGTCATCATGCGCTGCCAGTTAGGCGCAGCAGATGTCATGCGCCTCCAACCAGGCGTATCCTGCCATCTCTTCAGCAGCTCAGTTATGTGCATCCAGCTCAGTTATGTGCATCCCTTCAGCAGCCCAGTTATGTGCCACTCTTCCAACCAGGCTCACCTGGCCGAGCAGGGGTGTGCCGCTCTTCCAACCAGGCTCACCTGGCCGAGCAGGGGTGTGCCGCTCTTTCAGCCAGGCTCACCTGATAAATGCTTTGATACACAAAGTATTTAACCCTCTGGCTGGAACCAAGGAAGAGAAGAGCACCGCAAATCTGTGGCCAGGAGAGGCTTCGAAAGAGCCTCCAAAGGCCAAGGAAGACCGTGATCGAAATCACGGCGAAAGGAGCAGCTTTCAACACAATCAGAGTGGACAGCACCCACTTTGAAGGAAGAGAGTGTAGTGCCCCGCTTCTTGCGGTCCACTATGTAATACCTACGGCTTGTTGACTCAGTCATGAACTGAGTACTTGGTGAAACCTTTGCCGGTATCGATTGATCACGGATGAAATGCAATGAACCTTTCTAATTGATGGATTGGCTTCTATTGAAATAAATCCAAGAGTTTTACTGAATGTTTTCTCTTCGCTGCTTGGTTTTGATGAATGCGTTTTCGTGTTAGTTTTCGATGATTGGTTTTCATTGTTCGCTTTCATCGCATTTCGCATTCATTCCGAATCTTGAGAGAAAGAGACGAAGTATGCTAATCAACTGTTGGTGCCATTGTAGGCCGCGTGAATCGTTCGTGAACGGCGCGTGAAGTCCCTCCTTCTCTCAACTAAGATTCATCTCGGTGAGTTGCTTCAACCGAACAGACATTGATCTGTACGCCTAAGAAAAATGATCTCTAGTCTATTATGTTGCCTTGTCCCAATGATCAACGATACCACATCCACAAAAGATAAGAGAAGATAATTGAATTGAATCAAATACAAGAATATGTATTGCTACTCTATCTGCTCGATAAGAATGATCATCTGCTTGTCATCAGTATGCTTGAAATGTAGACATGTACAGACGAACTTGTACATGTTGAGATAAACCTGAAGGCACGAATCAAACGTGTCGTATACCTGTGCATAAGTCCAAGTGTGTCTCATCTGATAGAACGGCTAGAGCATGCATTTGGTCTCGGACAACTTGTATACAAGGAATTATTTGTCTCTCGGGTGGTATCTGGGGGCACCTGGAACCGCTCGGCCTAGGAGAGATTATGAGCACACTGGGTGCAAGGACCCATGTTAAAAGTGTAGCCGAATATCTGTGTCCTTAGCGACGAGCTGAACCAAAGAGTCACAGCGGCTAATCATGGGGAAAACCCATGGACCAACATGTAGAATAGTCCACCTGCATGACCCAAATGACAACTTCAATATCTGCAAGAATGAATCATGAATTACTCATTATGCAAATTGTGCTAACGTGGTTTTGTGCAGGGATGACTGCCGGCGAGGGTAAGTTACTATGATATATTCTATCTGTCATGTTCTTATGAATTGTTAAAAAGAACCTAGACAAGTAGAAAGATCACTAGTAAATGTTAGCTCAACATATTGATTTAGTGCAGAGATTTGCGAGTTCGGCCAAAAGCCGCTCGCCAGTACATGATGTGTACTGACCCACGTTGTGGGCATCCTTTTCAGAAGCAAAAAGGAGACAGGGGGATTTCAAGTGAGGCACCGAAGCTCGTCTAGCCCAGTAGAGCTCGTGGATCGCCTCGAAGTTTACTTTCAGTCAATTGCAAGTTTCCAGTTTTCATTTCCTTTGAAGGTGTCTTTCAATTCCAGCTTGTAATAAAGGATATCATGTATGGGCATTGTGGCTAATTTCAAAAGAGTGTTTCAAAGAGTATCTTGTAGCCAAATTATAAGGCAAATCTGAGTTGCAAAGCTTTGTACTTGTATTCCAATCAAGCTATCAATAAAATGAGTATTTCCATTTCAAATATCGGTGTTCAATATTTGGTTTTCTGCAATGGGTGCGTGCGTGTGTTTTGCTTGACTAATGGGTGCGTGCGTGTGTTTTGCTTGACTAGTTGTTTTTGTGCAGGTACATGGCCTTGTGCAAGCGCAACTTAGGCTTGCACGGCATCACGCCTTAGCGAGGACGATCGATCCCGCAGGGATCCAAGCAAGACGGATGACCCTAGCGGGATCGGGGCATGACAAAGTGGTATCAGAGCCAGGTTTTACGTCCTTGGCCTCTTGCAAATATCGTTTTCAAAAAGTATATAAAGTACTTTGACGGCTTTCAAAAGTGTACGGATTTTGGGTTATGAAAACCAATGCCCCATACAATAAGTCCATAATATTTTATGAGACTGACAGAAGTTACACTATTTTGTAGAGAAATGGCTCCTCCTCGTCCATCTGGCTCGACCGATGCGGTAGAACGCATCATGACAATGTTGGAGTTACAGAGACAGGATAATGAGGAAAGAAATCAGATACATGAGGCCCGAGCGGCTGCCCAACAAAAGCAGTTGGATGCCCTGACCCAGCTTGTCACCGCGCTTGCGACAAATCGAGATGCCACCGCAGCGACGGAACCAACGGGAACGCCCGAGATCGAGCCCGTAGAGGGTGATGAGCCCCAGCCGACGCAAAGGCACACTGTCTTTAGGCCAAAGGATTTCTTGGACGCGAAACCTCCGGAATTTCAAGGCAGGACGTCACCCGACAAGGTGATGGACTGGATTGATAAAATAGAGACTCTGTTCGCGTTCATAGGAGTTCCAAGTAGCAAAAAGGTAGTCTGTGCCGTTATGCTCCTACGGCTGCGGGCGAAGGACTGGTGGAAGACGAAGAAGCCGGCGCTGCTCGCAACGGCTAGGAATGGAAAGATCTCGTGGGCCTTGTTCAAGAAGGCGTTTCTGGATCAATATCTGCCTCGAGCCATGAGCAAGAAGATGGAGGATGACTTCATCACACTGAAACAGGGGGATATGTCCGTGGAGGACTATGAATCTGAATTTGCTAAGTTGGCAAATTTTGCCGCTGCTTGGCTCCCCACGGAACAGACTCGCATAAATCGATTCGTGGAAGGTCTGAATTACGACATCCAGTTAAGTGTGCTGAATCGAGAATGCGGGTCCTATTCTCAAGCCTTTGAGGCGGCACTTCAGGTAGAACAGTTCGAGCAGAAGAAAGCGTCCAACAAGGCGCCGAACAGTCGGAATCAGCCCGCCAAGAGAAATCATGACGGAGAGAAAAAGACCGATGGGGAACCACGAAATGAGACAATCTGTTCCTACTGCGGTCGACGAGGACATGCGAGTGAAGAATGTCGCTTTGCGAAAGGTTTGGTATACAGTCACTGTGGAAAGCATGGACACACCAAAGAGGACTGTCGTTCTGCAAACCATGTTTGTTTTCGTTGTGGCCAACAAGGTCACGCCATCCGAAATTGCCCGAAGAGAAATCGAAATAGAGACGACACTGAAGAGCGTGGGCAGCTGCCAGGCCCACCGCCCCTTCGAGACAATCCGCCGAACCAGCCGCAGCGGATTAATGGATGCGTCTTCAATCTCTCCACGTTGCTTGACCCAGAATGCAACAATAGTGGAGGTGAGTTTTGTTTCTTAAGTTTTGAGGACAAAACTTTTTCTCGGTGGGTTATTATGTAGTGCCCCGCTTCTTGCGGTCCACTATGTAATACCTACGGCTTGTTGACTCAGTCATGAACTGAGTACTTGGTGAAACCTTTGCCGGTATCGATTGATCACGGATGAAATGCAATGAACCTTTCCAATTGATGGATTGGCTTCTATTGAAATAAATCCAAGAGTTTTACTGAATGTTTTCTCTTCGCTGCTTGGTTTTGATGAATGCGTTTTCGTGTTAGTTTTCGATGATTGGTTTTCATTGTTCGCTTTCATCGCATTTCGCATTCATTCCGAATCTTGAGAGAAAGAGACGAAGTATGCTAATCAACTGTTGGTGCCATTGTAGGCCGCGTGAATCGTTCGTGAACGGCGCGTGAAGTCCCTCCTTCTCTCAACTAAGATTCATCTCGGTGAGTTGCTTCAACCGAACAGACATTGATCTGTACGCCTAAGAAAAATGATCTCTAGTCTATTATGTTGCCTTGTCCCAATGATCAACGATACCACATCCACAAAAGATAAGAGAAGATAATTGAATTGAATCAAATACAAGAATATGTATTGCTACTCTATCTGCTCGATAAGAATGATCATCTGCTTGTCATCAGTATGCTTGAAATGTAGACATGTACAGACGAACTTGTACATGTTGAGATAAACCTGAAGGCACGAATCAAACATGTCGTATACCTGTGCATAAGTCCAAGTGTGTCTCATCTGATAGAACGGCTAGAGCATGTATTTGGTCTCGGACAACTTGTATACAAGGAATTATTTGTCTCTCGGGTGGTATCTGGGGGCACCTGGAACCGCTCGGCCTAGGAGAGATTATGAGCACACTGGGTGCAAGGACCCATGTTAAAAGTGTAGCCGAATATCTGTGTCCTTAGCGACGAGCTGAACCAAAGAGTCACAGCGGCTAATCATGGGGAAAACCCATGGACCAACATGTAGAATAGTCCACATGCATGACCCAAATGATAACTTCAATATCTGCAAGAATGAATCATAAATTACTCATTATGCAAATTGTGCTAACGTGGTTTTGTGCAGGGATGACTGCCGGCGAGGGTAAGTTACTATGATATATTCTATCTGTCATGTTCTTATGAATTGTTAAAAAGAACCTAGACAAGTAGAAAGATCACTAGTAAATATTAGCTCAACATATTAATTTAGTGCAGAGATTTGCGAGTTCGGCCAAAAGCCGCTCGCCAGTACATGATGTGTACTGACCCACGTTGTGGGCATCCTTTTCAGAAGCAAAAAGGAGACAGGGGGATTTCAAGTGAGGCACCGAAGCTCGTCTAGCCCAGTAGAGCTCGTGGATCGCCTCGAAGTTTACTTTCAGTCAATTGCAAGTTTCCAGTTTTCATTTCCTTTGAAGGTGTCTTTCAATTCCAGCTTGTAATAAAGGATATCATGTATGGGCATTGTGGCTAATTTCAAAAGAGTGTTTCAAAGAGTATCTTGTAGCCAAATTATAAGGCAAATCTGAGTTGCAAAGCTTTGTACTTGTATTCCAATCAAGCTATCAATAAAATGAGTATTTCCATTTCAAATATCGGTGTTCAATATTTGGTTTTCTGCAATGGGTGCGTGCGTGTGTTTTGCTTGACTAATGGGTGCGTGCGTGTGTTTTGCTTGACTAGTTGTTTTTGTGCAGGTACATGGCCTTGTGCAAGCGCAACTTAGGCTTGCACGGCATCACGCCTTAGCGAGGACGATCGATCCCGCAGGGATCCAAGCAAGACGGATGACCCTAGCGGGATCGGGGCGTGACAGAGAGAGCCTAGCACCGCCACTCCGATCTACGGCTCTTCCGGAACAACGGAGACGAGGCCCGAGCATCCCTATCTTTGGATGCAGTAGGCACCTTTCGCCTGCCTCAGAAGCCCTCGACTCCATCTTTTGGATGTAACAGTCACCTTCAAGAGCATCAACGACGACATGGCGTCTCATCTTCACCCTCGGGAACACTTCGTCAACAGAATGCACCCGAAAACCCAAGTTCATGTTGGAGGTACGTGAGGGAATGAGAAGCAAACCTTCTCTCCATGCCACTATTTATAGGCCGGGCAGATCAATGGCTCTCCAAATTTCGTGCAATAAATTCACATTAAATGGATGAACCGGACGCCTCGACTTCAGCCAAGCGGCTATTAAAAGCACTCGAGAAGCGAAATAGCCGCATCATCAAAGACGTGTCGGATGCGCCGGCTGGTCAGCGCATCACACCTCTCAAACAGATGCGTCCTGTACCGAGCGCATCAAAGTGGATGTGCCCCCATACGCCTAGTGGAACGTCAACCGACGCGCCCACTCAGATGTCCATCGAATGTCACCAACATTAAATGCTGAACTGACAGAGTTGGCAGCACGCCTTCCCAAGTCTGAACAGCTGACAGCTTTTGCAGAAAATGAAGCGTCCACAACGTCAGCATCATCATGACTCTATCCCGACGGCTACTGCCACGTGGCCACTCGACCACCCGTATGCGCCTCTGCGGCCATGCGCCCAAACCTGCATGCGCCTCGAAAGCCATGCGCCTCAGACCCTTTACTGATCCCTAAAGACAGAAGAAGAGTCTCCAGTTGAAGCATTGCATGCGCCTCAAAAGCCGTACGCCCCAGACTGATCTCTGATCCCGAAAGACAGAAGGAAAGTCGCTCGCATGCGCCTCAAAAGCCATGCGCCTAGAACGGCTCGTGACTCCTAAAGGTCACGAGCCAAAATCTCATTATGCGCCCAATCCAAGACGCATCCCACCAAATCATCCCCCACCAAATCAGAGATCTCCGAGCCATGGGTCAACGACACGTGTCCTTTGACTCAACTCATCCAAGATCTCAGCAACAGAAAGATCTTCTCCTCTGCTACGTGCCGGCTCACAACAGCAGTATAAAGAATTCAACTCCGCGAGTAGGGCGCATCATCCATGCGCCTCCATCAGCAATCTCCACGTGGCGTCCCCATGCACCGGCGCATCCTACATATACGCACATGAGCAGTCAACCTGCCCAGCTATAAATGGAGGAATCATCCCCTCCTTACAGAGACACAGAGACATACATACGAACAATCCAGACAGAGATCATCAGAGAGGCAGATACAGACACTCAACGTCTTCCTCCTCTCAGCCAGCTCCAGCACCCAGAGCAATCTATACCTTCAGAGAACCGATAACCGTCGTCAGCCCGTCAACGGAGTCAACGCATTACCACTCGCTCCATTAGCACTTAGGACCCAAATTAAACAAAAGTGTACTCCTAGGACTACATCTAAGTCCTATATTGTAACACTGTTCTGTTAGTATTAAGATTTGCAATCAAATGATTTTAATGGCAAACAAGCGGGCGGCTCTGCTGGGGACTTCTTTCTCCTCTTCCGAGAAAGTCGTGTCACAGGCCGACGACGTAAAGGTGGGCTCCTCCCACAAGTCGCTGGTCGTGCGCCTCAATCAACAGGCGTACGAGGAGTTCATTTCTGAAGGAAGTGCGAGTCCTTCGAAGCGGCTGCCGAAGTCGAAGAAGACCCGCCGTGTCTGGGTGTGCAAGGTCGACGCCTCGGGCACCACCACTGAAGGAGATGTGCCAATCCAGCCCTCCCTTCCTTCTGACGTTCTCAGCAACCAAGGTGCGCCCGCTGATGCAGCGCATCTCTCGGGGAAACGTGCGGCTGACCACATTCCCCAGCCATCTCCCTCTCAGGCGAGGAAGATGCGTCGACGGAGCAGGGGCACAGCCAAAGCCCCGCGCATCACCTCTGATGTGCCATAAAAAGTCTCTGTCTTTGACAGACTCACTCGCTGTAATGGCGAGGAGAATTTGGATGCTGAGTACTATGCGCCCCAGCGGGCTAGTACAAAGAGATCCAAGGCGGCACGGGCCATGCGCCACAAGCGTACTATGCCAGCAGCAGGCCAGAGGCACGTGCTCACAATCACGTGCGGTGCCGATGGCAAGCTGTACAAGGTCGACTCAGGTGCTTCGGCACCAAAGACGAGTCGATCTTCAAAGTCCTCATCTCACTTGGGCGCATCCACTGCGTGCATAACCAAGTCGAGTGCGGCAAATTCAGTGGTCTTGAACTCCCGCGCCTCCTCTGGTTGTGCGTTTGAGGTCCATTCAAGTCACTTCAAATGTTGTTGTTCCCCCACTACTGATCATGATGCCTGCTTGGTATTAGATCAGGGGGCGCAGCACTCACCTGTCCGCCCCGGCGTTTGGCCTTGCCATACGCCTGAAGGGGGTATGAGGGTAGCACTCTTCTCCAACGACCTGCGTAATATGATCACTCACAAGCGCCGGTCAGGAGAGTCGACCAACAAGCACGATGAGCCTCTCACGGGGCATACTTGTGCGGTGGTCACTATCAACTGCTGTGGCCAGGTGGCAGTACCACCAATGCAGTCAGTCTTCCAGCGGCTGCAGTCATCGACACCCCTCCGACATCGCCTTGGGAAGAAGGTGTCAACAGAACAGGAGCCAAGAGTTGCTTCATGTAATGTGGTCTCCAACTCCTCATCACTCCGGAAGACGACTGGTAATTCCAAAAGCCAGCCAAGGAAAACCAAGGCAGCAGTCTCGACCTCCGGGGTGTTCGAAGGCACTCGGTCAAAGAAGAAGTTCTTGGAGGAAGCTGGGGGTAGTCAAACCCTTGTTGAGCTTCCTTCCGAAGACGAAGATGTCCAAAGCACAGCTGCGGTGGATCTTCATCCTCGAGGCGAAGTCAGCCTCCCAGAAGCACCTCAAAACGAGGATGTCCCCCAGGACACAGCTGGGGATAGAGACGAAGCGGCCCTTCAAGACGGAGTCGAGGACAATCAGGCCCTGGCAGATGCGTCCGTCGAGAATGACCTCCAGAATGTGACTGGGGGTGGCCAAGGTGAAACACCAGGAGAGATGACTCCCCCACATGAAAGTGAGGCCGAGAGCGAAGCCTCAACCAATCCATCCACTCCTGGCCGTGTCAGGACAGTATACATGGCTGGGGATGATGCCGAGTCTGATGCACCACCGTAGGACATTGTTCAGCGCATAGACTCATTAGAGGGAGGACTCAAAACCCTCTCTGCCTCTATACAAGCACTGACTCAAGCAGTATTTGATATTCGGTCGGCCTTGACCAGAACACCTTCAATCGGTCCCGACCCAGGAGTTAATGGGGAGTCGAGTGTACCCCTTCAACGGGCACCCTCCGACACAGAAGCACCTCGGACATCGGAACCCTCAAACGCTCCGTTTCAGATAGTGCCACCTTCCCCGACTCCTAGCTCCACGGAGGATGTGGTCGAAATGATCAAGGACCTGCGGGATCGCTTCGAGTCCAAAAATAGGCAAGAGGAGCGCCAGAGGATGGGCATTCCCCAGCCTTATCCCCTCGAGTGGAACAAGGTGGTTTATCCTCCAAAATATAAACCACAAACACTCACACCATATGATGGGAAGGACTCTCCGCGTCGATACTTGACATATTTCCAGTCACAAACGGGGCATCTTCCAAAGGAGGACGCGCTCCTCACCAGCATCTTTGTTGGGGCCCTAAAAGGGGTGGCGTATGACTGGTACTGCAGCCTCCCCGACAATTCTATATCGTCCTTCGATGACTTGACGCACCTCTTCCTCGATCGCTTCTACGACGGCGGGAAGGACATGACGATGGCATCTCTCATAGAGATTCGCCAGAAGGAGAAAGAAACGGTTCGGGTGTTCATCGAACGCTTCCGACAAGCCTGCTTCAGGCTACCTCCAGGCATGCCAGAACATGCACTCCTCTCCTCTTGCAGCATGAACATGCTGCCCACAGTGAAGCTCTGGCTCAACTCTACTCCCCCTCCCGATTGGAGCTCCTTGATCATCGAAGCTGAAGCCGCAGAAAAGAAGGCGGCCAATGCACGTCTTCTGGGTGTCAGCTTCCCCGCCTTTGATGATATGGGGAAAAGGTCAGCAGCCAACAACTCCGGGCGAGAAGCAAAGGGGAAACAGGCATTGACTGTTAATGCCTCGAAGGGCGCATATGCGCCTACTCAGAAGCCTCCACTGGCACCGAGACCTAAGGAGGTGTATTCATTCAATGACAAAGACATCCTGCAACTCTTCGAAATACTGAAGCAGGGTGACAAGATCAAGCTCCCGGACCCGAAGCGGCCCGATAAAGTTGGGAAAGTGGACAACCCGAGGTACTGTCACTACCATCGGTTTGTCAGACACCCGACCAAGGACTGCTACGTCCTCAAGAATTACATCCAGCGCATGATCAATGCCGATGTAATCTCCGTCGACTAGGAAAAGAAGACGGTATCAGCCAATGTGGTGTCACTTCAGTTCGGCACCTTGCCGCCGACCACCACACAAGATGGCGTCGTCCCCATCCCTAAGGCGACAATGGAGATGGTGAACTTGCCACCTACCCACGACAATGTGAGTGGACTCATCCCACTCACCACATCTCGAGGAGAGGTCCTCTGGGTTCACCCCGACCTCGTCTCCGAGGTGACTCAACCGGAGGTACGCTCTACCTCCAAATCAAAAGGCAGGAAGATCAAGTCTTGCCGTACGGTCTCTTCTTCAACAGAAGAGGCACTTCCAGTGCAGACGCGTGCACAACAGAACGCTCAGCCCGACAAAGCTGCCGTCGAGGTGGTGCCTCCCGGCACAATCCCTGAGGAGGGCCCGTCTAAACCCTCAGCAGCCAATAAGCAGAAGCAGGTGAAGGATCGTTTCGACAGACCTCTACGGAAGGAGAATGCTTCGGGGCTAGCCAAGCCCCACAACTTTGACATACTGGCACAACTGGCCAGTACTCCTGCGCGCTTATCTTTGTTTGAGCTCCTGCGTCTTTCCAAAGACTCCTAAGAAGCTCTCTGCGAAGCTCTGAAGGACGCTGAATCCTTTCTCAGTCAGGTCAAGCAGCCTGAAGACCTCCCAACTACTTGTGCGCACTGTACGGAGGAAATTATCCCAAACATAACTTTCACCCAATAAGACATGCTGCTCAAACACCACCGACATAACCGACTACTGTATTACACGGGATACATCGGTTCAGTCAAGGTGAGCCGGATTCAGATCGATCCGGGTTCTTCCCTCAGCATCATCCCGAAGGCGCTGATGTCAAAACTGGGGATCCCAATGTACCGACTGGCGCCCTCCAACACAACCATCAGTGGCTTCAACGCTAGCAAAAGTGAGCCACTAGGCAAGATTCGACTGAACTGCCACATAGGCAACCTCAAAACTGAGGTGACTTGTTATGTGGTGGATGCCGAGGTCAACTACAACATCCTGCTCGGCCGACCGTGGCTACATGAGTACATGGTGGTGCCTTCCACGCTCCACCAATGCATGAAATATGTATCTACCAACGGCGTCATCCGGACGGAGTTCGCAGACATTGATCCTTTCAAAGGGATTGAGGCTTACTTCACCGATTTCGACTTGTACAAGCCACTTGACGAGGAGGAAGCCAACGATGCTGATGATGAGGCTGAGACGGCAACTGAGCCGGACACGGAGCCTGAGACGAATCCAGATGCCCCACTGAAGATCCGACTGAAGGGCAAACCACCCCAGAAGGCGCCTCCAATGAGCATCAAGCTATCCGGGAAAGCACCGACGCTTGAGGCCCCCCTGGTGGCAAAATTACAGGGAAAGACACCACTCACAGGAGGCGCAGTTGAGGCACCTCTGAAGGTGCGTCTCAAGGGCAAGCCCCCGCAGTCATCCAAGATGCCAGAGAGGGCTCACATAACCCTCTCAGACCCCAAGATCAAAGCTGTGGTGGACTCTCCTGATCCAGTCCCAGTGCTTACAGACGAGGAGCTTGGCGGATATATCTCTGCTGATATAGATGCACCCTCCTTAGACAATGTAATCCCGCGGGATAAAATCTCGTACTTCATCAATAATAGAGTGTCTTTTAATTACTCTTGTCTTCCACATTAGAATGCCATGTATACATTAGATCACGCTCTACGGTCGTTGCAAACACAAATAACGACCGTCCATAATGTAAACCGAGTAGTCCCGTCTCAAGGAGTCTGTTTCATAAACCCTCCACGAAGCCGAGACGAAAGATCCTCCATTTTTGGCAAAGTCGAGCATCATCAAGACTTCCCGCCACTCGAGCCTGAACCTGATACCGGCCGAGTATAAGTTTATCGGTATACGGATACAGCAAAGCACATCATCCAGAAGATGGGCTACGACCTGAAAAGCAACAAAGGCCTAAACGATGGCAAGGGTCGACCTCTCCCTCTCTAGTGTTCAACACCCAAAGGAAGGCCGCAAAACTACTACAACAAAACTCGACGGGGGATAGGCTATGTCACGCCACCATCAACCCCAGAGAGCTCAGACGTAGAACATTCCCACTCGTCCGAAGCGTCGACTTGGGATTCTGATACCAGTATCGGATCAGTCTTCAGAAAAGTGCTGTCAGCTAACATAACGTCAGCACAACCTCAAAAAGGTGAAGGCGAAGACCAAACGCCGGAACCCTTCGAAGAAGAACCCTGGGCTCAACGCCTAGGAGAGCAATGGGAGTCTCGTTTTGAGTTACGTGAACCTCCCTCCGAAGACGAAGTCGAGCAGATCGACCTTGGGGACGGATCTTCTTCCAAACCCATCTTCGTCAGCAAAAGCCTAGAAGGAGAAGACCGAGAGGCTTTAATCCAGCTGGCTAAAGAGTATATCGACATCTTTGCCTGGAGCTACGAAGACATGCCGGGACTCGATCCACAGATCGCAATGCATAGGTTGAACATCTTACCTGATGCCAAACCTATCAAACAACAACAACGACGTTTCCGTCCGGACATCATGAATGCTATCGATCAGGAAGTGGACAAACTCTTGACTAGCGACTTTATCCGTGAGGAACAACACCCAGATTGGGTAGCCAACGTCGTACCTGTCACCAAGAAGAACGGGAAGATACGAGTCTATATCGACTTCAGGGACCTCAATTCTGCTTGCCCGAAGGACGAATTCCCGCTTTCGATCACCGACGTGATGATCGACAACACATGCGGTTTTGAACGCATGTCCTTCATGGATGGGTATTCAGGCTACAATCAAATCAAGATATTCCCCGATGACGCAAAACACACGTCATTCAGGACTCTAAAGGGTGTTTTCTACTACACAGTAATGCCCTTCGGCTTAAAAAACGCCGGTGCAACATACCAACGAGCTATGAGCACCATCTTCCGTCAACATCTTCGCAAAACAGTCGAATGCTATGTTGACGACATCGCAGTCAAGAGCCGCCTCAAAGGAGATCACCTACAGGATTTGAAGACAGTCTTCGATCTCATACGGGCACATCAACTCAAAATAAACCCCGCTAAATCCTTCCTGGGGATTTCTAGCGGCAAATTCTTGGGCTTTGTCATCACGGCGAAAGGCATTCATGTTGATCCCGAGAAGACCAAAGCCATCCTCAACATGGACCCTCCGAAGAATCTTCGAGAACTTCGAGGCTTGCAGGGACGTCTGGCATACATCCGGAGGTTCATAGCAAACCTTTTCGGTAAATGTCAACCCTTCACTCAGCTCATGAAGAAGGGAGTCTCTTATGTCTGGACAGAGGAGTGCCAGAAGGCTTTCGACGACATCAAAGCCTACTTGACGAGCCCACCAGTCCTGGTGGCACCTGTCGCGGGCAAACCATTTCTTCTTTACGTCCGTGCCATGGATCATTCCCTTGGCGCTCTGCTGGCTCAAAACAGCGATACAGGCTATGAGCAAGCAATCTACTACCTCAGTCGAACGCTCATCGGGGCCGAACCCCGGTACAACCCCGTTGAAAAGGAGTGCTTGGCTTTGGTGTTTGCCATCCAGAAGACTCGTCATTATGTCTCGGGCCAGACAATTCATGTCATTTTCCGAGTCAATCCACTCAGAGTCCTCATGACGAAGCCAGGATCATTAAACTCTCGGCTAGCCACATGGGCGATTTTGCTAACACCATATAATATGGTGTTTGTCCCGCAAAAAGCTGTTAAAGGTCAAGCTCTGGCTGACTTTTTAGCTGCACACCCCATCCCAGAATCCTCAAAACTCTATGAAGACATCCCGGATGAGGTCCAAGAATCCAACGTCACCGAAGGAAGCTCCGTTTGGCGGATGTTTTTCGATGGCGCTTCGAGAACAGGCCCCAAAGGCCAAATCATCGCAGGAGTGGGTGTAAGCCCCCTGAATTTCAGGGTTTATTTTAAATTTTCTGAATAAAATATTTTCTCACAGTATCGGTATTTATATACGGATACGTATTTTGTAGTGTGTTTCGTATTTTCTTGATTTTCGTAATGCTTTAAAAATCTTTTCTAACTTATAGATTTTCTTCTTGGCCGGCATATCGCCAGTATACCGGAGTATACCGACGGCATACCGTCCATACAGATTTTCCATTTTAGATATTTTCGATTTCAGATATTTTCATGAATAGTGGTTTTGATATTTTCGTGAATAGTGTTTTGGATATTTTGATGAATAGTATTTAGATATTTTCGTAAATAGTGTAGATGCACCCTATTACCCAATAGACATTTGGTTTTGTTTGAATGGTCATGATTGACTTAGATTTTGACATGGATCACGATCCAACGGCTAAGATTAATTTCCCCTTCTATATATACCCTTTCACTTTCTCTCTCCTTTCTCTTTTTATTCTCTTCACTCTCTCTTCATTTCTTCTTCCTTTCTCTTCCCTTGGAGCTTTGCTAGGAGCTTGGCCTTGAGGTCTAGAGTGTGGTTTCGTATCCCTCTTGGTGGTGGACTAGAAGATTAGGCTTGGAGCTTAACCTAGGCAAGTGTATCTTGCCCAAAAGTGGCATGACCATACTTTATTTTTGTTTTCCATGGAAACTAGAGTTTTATTGGCCTATAATTTGCTTCTTTAAATTGTTAACATGTTTAGTATATAGCACTTTTGGTTTTGATTGACAGTATTGCGTAGATCTGAGTTTCTAGATATGATTTTCGAGTATTTTGAGCTTTTGATCTATCAAATGTTTTGATTTGTGAAAACTAATACTTCCATGTTGTTGGAAATTCAATTTTATTCAATTTTGACTTTTGAAAATCCGAATTTCGATTTAAAACGAAGTTTTTATGGCCGAAACAAGTTTTGGCAAAATTCTGAATTTTGTTGCTGTTTGAAAAACCGGTATACCGCCGGTATACCGCAGTATACCGCCGGTATGCCATTTTTGGCACCAGAAACTTACTGTCTTTAGTCCGGTATACCGCCGGTATGCCGCAGTATACCGCCGGTATGCCGTTTTATGCTGTTTTAGGCTATTTTTGTCCGTTTTTGCCTGTTTTTGTCCGTTTTTGATATTTTCTCGATTGTAATAGACTCTTAACATGATTAGATGACCTTGGATAGTTAAAGAATGATTGTACACTCTATATACATGGTACATGCTTATGTTTACGTATTGTTCTATGTCCAAATTATAGATAGTGGCCTGTTATGGTGCACTCCAGATTATTATATATGCCTAGCTCGATATAGTGGCTCGTAGTAGCGCACTCATGACTTGATTTTCTTATTGATTTCAAGACCCTAGAAAGTTAGTTTGAGTATAGTGTCACCCCACATTGGACTTGGAATTGACCGGAGTTGACCAGTTGACCAGTTGACCAAAGTCAACTATAAGTCAACCTCTGACCCAGTTTGTCTTAGTTTGCCCTAGTTAACTAGACATTATAGTATGTCTTTTCACCCTGATTAGCTATTGTATTATCTTATCTTTAGGACTGTGGCTTCACTCCGAGCCTTGATTCATATTGATAGCAGGATCCCAGGCAAGTACAGCTACAAACTCATTTACTGTCTTTTAATGCTAGAACATGTATTAACCGAGGTTGCAAGTTAAATCTTCACATGTTACATTAATTCAGTCCCTACCATGCTTAGGACAGTTATCATATCTTCACATGCTTCTTACTGGTTCCCCGTACAGGTTTACTATGCTTATATCTGCCCGAGTATTCACATGTTTTACTGCTCTCAGTACTTTTACCTGTTTTACTGCTATTAGTACCTACCGTGCTTTATACCGATCCCAGTATCTCTCACATGTTTTTACTGTTCTCGTATCTCTCACATGATAGAATATGGGTTATGGGGAAACTAGTAGCTGAGTACGTGATCATGCCCCCATTATCGTACCGAGCAAAGTTCATTCTATATGATACTGCGTCGTAGGCCATTATCCCGTATTTCTGTACGGATATACACCTATGCTTGTGCACTTGTATGTATGTACATTTTATTTACGTTATGCCTCAGCACTTTGTACATCTATTGACCGATCACGTACCTGCTACAGTTTTAAACATTACATATACATCTGTCTCTATGACATATGTATCCTTGCCATGATAGATTATGAGATATACCATGATTCCAGATATGCCATGTTCACTATGTCACTATGCTGTGATCCCAGTTGTACCATGAGGCCATGTTTCCAGTATTTCCTGTTTTATAGATTTATCACACCATATTTCTTGTTGTACATCTCTTTCATTATATGTTCAGTATTTTAGTTGTAGAGGTTGTACTTGCTCCCGTCCTGACAGGATAACGTTGTAGGTATACTTTTCGAGGAGGAAATGCTATGTGTTACATATTATGACACTGATTTTGAGAACCTGGTCTTTGCTCCAGTAGAGGCCCCAGCGGAAAACCTTGCTTAGTTATCTTTTTATTTTATTTTTTGAGACTTAGACTCTGTCTGTACTTGTATTTGGATACTGGACTTTGTCTCCAGTTAGATACTTATAAAGTGTATTATCAAGTATGTGCTTATGTTACCTTCGCTTATAGATACTGTGTTGTAATGAACCTTAAATATGATTTTAGAACTGTTAGCTGCTTAGATCCTTTATTGTTTATTCTAGAACAGCTTACTGCGCTTTAACCAAGCGTAGGCTGGACATGGCTCGGCCCGGCCCAATAATTTGGGTATCGGGTCGTAACAGTGGGGGTAGTCTTAGTCTCCCCCGATCAGCTGGTCATCCAGCGTGCTTACTCCCTTTCGAAGCCGTGCTCCAACAATGTTGCCGAGTACAATGCACTCGTCATGGGACTCCAACTCGCACAACAGCTGGGGGTGGACCATCTGGAAGCCTACGGTGACTCAAAACTCGTCGTGAACCAGATTCGAGGGCAGTACGAGGTTCGTCATGAAGATCTGATCCCTTACCATGAAGTTGCATTGAACATCATTTCAACCTTCACCGGGTTCTTCATCGAACACGTGCCTCGTCTACAAAACTTGGAGGCTGACGCTCTGGCTGGCCTCGCAGCCTCATTGGCTGTGCCATTTGGGACTCAACACTATGTCACGGTAACAGGCCGAGACTTAATTTGTCCCAGAAACAACCTGTGCTTGCAAGTGGCCCACGCCATGCCGACGAACACTGGTGTTAATGTCCGAGACTGGAGGTTCCCGTTCATCGACTTTGCTGTCTACGGAATTCTTCCAGAGGACCCGAAGGAAGCCGTCTCAGTCAGGAGACGCTCTCTTCGATTCTACTACGACACAGCTACTAAAATGCTGTACCGACGTTCCTTCGATGGGCTCCTCCTTCGATACCTGTCCAACGAAGAAGCAGCCGAAGCCCTCCGAGAAGCTCATGACGGAACTTGCGGAGCTCATCAACCCGGTCCTAAGTTACAGGATCGACTGCGACGTATGGGCTACTACTGGCCAACCATGGCCACCGACGCTGTTGAATATGCTAAGAAGTGTCACGCATGCCAACTCCATGCTGACTTCATACATACACCGTCTGAACCACTACATCCTACAGTCGCCTCCTGGCCCTTCGAAGCCTGGGGCAAGGATATTGTGGGACCTATCACCCCTCCTTCATCAAAAGGACACCGCTTCATCCTGGCCATCACCGATTACTTCTCCAAATGGGCAGAAGCAGTCCCACTGGCGGAAGTAAAGAGCTCCAGGGTGGTCAGCTTTATCAAATACCATGTCATTTACCATTTTGGAGTACCCCGGCGGATCATTCATGACAACGGTCCTCAGTTTATCAGCCATATTTTTAGCAGGTTCTGTGACAAGAACTGCATTCAAAACGTGGCATCCACCGCCAATAATCCGGCAGCAAACGGGTTAGCAGAGGCGTTCAACAAAACCATCGTCAGGCTACTCAAAAAGGTCGTGTCATCCAATAAATGCGACTGGGATGAAAAGCTTGGCGAATGCCTTTGGACCTACCGCACAACGGTACGGACCCCGACAGGCAACACACCATTCTCTCTGGTCTACGGGAGCGAAGCGGTACTGCCTCTCGAGATCCAGATACCCTCACTCCGCGTGGCAATAACAAACAAACTCACAGAAGAGGACAATCAACGTCGTCGTCTGCGGGAACTGGAGACACTCGATGAGAAGCATCTCCTAGCTCAACAACGCATCGAACTCTACCAAGCCCGTATATCACAGGCTTTCAATAAGAAGGTCAAACAGAGGACTTTCCAAGTTGGTGACCTGGTTCTGGCAGTCAGAAGGCCGATGGTGTTAACTCACAAGACACCAGGAAAGTTCGAGTCCAAGTGGGAAGGACCTTTCATCATAGAGACTGTATACTCAAACGGTGCTTACCGCCTCGCCAAACCCAATGGAGACTTGTTTATGATGCCCATCAACGACAAGTTCCTAAAGAAGTACTATTCTTGACATCCTTCCGACATGTACTTCCCCAAGGGGATCTATGGGCCCAATCATCAGGATTCACAAACAATCTCCTTCCACAAACTCATCCGCTTCGGGAACCCAGCTGTTCTGTGGCTTCCTTCAGTAGAAAGACAACCACGTCCACATTACCTCTGAGTTGTTCTTCTACACCCTACAAAGCGGACTCTTACGCTACGTAAGCCTACCCTACCCTTCATGTTTACCACGTCCACGTTTTCTCTGAGTAAACATCTTGTACAAACAACCCCTGCGTTGTCGTACATCGATCGCCGAACTTCCACGTCCACATCACCTCTGAGTTGTTCAGCGTATCCCCCAGGATCGTTTCTACCACGTCCATCACACCTCTGAGTAGGATGATTCTATCATTTGGACCCAATGATTGCCATGTCCACATCACCTCTGAGCAAACATGTTGGTTCCCTCAAACTTATTATCTGTGCCTAAAACCAAGGTGCGCAAAAGATAATAGGTCCACACAAATCATCAAGTTCATAATAACAAAAATGAACACATCACAAAAAGTTGTGTACTTCTTTATTTTCTGAAATAGAGAGTACAAAAGGCTATATTATCCCTCAGCAAAGGGTTGCAAAAGAGCATAAAAAAAGGGGGAAAAACTACAGTCCCTGAACCTCCCCAGGGTGGGCTGAGAGCTCCCTGACTCGAAGCCTTAGGTCGGCTGTACGGGCCTCCACAGTCGCCAGGACTCGTCGCTCAGCTTCTTGACGCATCAATTCAACAGCCCTAGCGGAAGTATCACTTTCATGCTTCGCATCAAGCTGTTGTCGTTGCTGTGCCAAGGCAAGAGTCTGCTGTGTAAAGGTTGCTTCTTCCTTTTGGAATGCCGCAAGTTCAGCCCGGACACGCTCGGCGTCTAACTGGAGTCGGGCCCGTTGATCTTCAAGGCGGCGCATCTGGGTGTCGATCTCCGCGATATTAGCATCCAATGCAGCTCGAGTTTCCACCGTCGTCTTCATGGACTGAGACAACTGCTCTACCGCAGCCTCAGTCTCAGCCACCTCGCGCTCCCAAAGGCCCACAGTGGCCTGGTATGAAGACTCGATCTCGGCAATCAGCTTTCCCTTCTCCGCATCTATCAGGACGGAGAGGTCGTTTCGCTGGATGCGCTGAAGTTCCGCAAGCCGCTCGTCCAGCTCGATCACCGAAGCCTCCAGAATTTCGGCCATATGGTCGTGGCCTTGGTAAATGCGGATCAGCTCGATACAGGGCATTGCCAAAGTTCTTGCCGTTGCAAAGCTCCCATTGGCATCCATCACAGCAGATACACCCTTCTGCAGCATTTTGTATACCCCCTCGACGAGGAATTTCACATACTCGTCTGCATCCGCCAGGACCTGCGGCATCATAGCAGGAGTTGGAGGAGCTACAGCAGTTTGCGGACCGGAAGAAGATCCGCCAACCTCAACCTGCGAGGCTTGAACCTCAGTATCAATGAGCTCTTCATCAACGGGGGCTGGACTGCTAGCCCGAGGAGCCGAAGGAACAGAGGAAGCCCGCGCAGGCGTCGAAATAGTACCCTAAGTAGGAGGGGTAACAGAGGGTTCCACACCCTCGCCCTTCTCAAGCCCGGAGGAACCACCGACGTCAACGGCCACCTCTTCTACCCCCAACGTCCTATCGACAACTGGTACTTCCCTTGGCAGAATGGGGAAATTATCACTCGTCTCTTGACCCGCCTCAGCGGTTGTGACCGGCAGACGGGTCTCGTCATCAAGTCCCTCCACTGGGACAGAATCTGTCGCTACCTCCTGATCGGTAGCCGCCTCAACTACCACGGTTGAAGCCGGGGTAGGACTCGGCAATGATCCAGCCGACCTCCCCTCATCATGATAAGGAGGGGAATCAACCCTCTCCTCCGCCACAACCATATCTGTTGCCCCCGCAGTAGACTCTTGCGGATCCGCGGCAACGTCATCCAAGGCCGACGCTGTGGCCTTCATCTTCTTGGAAGCTGCTGCATCCTCAGCTTCTCGTCTGACATAATCCGGAGAGGCTAGAATCTCTACAGCAACACCCTCAGTATTCTCCTCCATGGGAGATATCATAGTAGGTGGAATACGCATTTCAGACGAGCCCACCATCTTCTTTGGCCTGCTCCCACCAAATTTTAGAGTGCGAGGCTTTCTTATCAGCGGCTCCTACACAACAAGGGGAAAAGCATGATTACATAAGGAGCTGAACTGGAAATCAAACCTTACAGGACATCTTACCTCTGCAGATGCGGAGTCCGAGGACACCGTCGGTGACGACGCCCTCTTCTGCTTTTTCGATACAGGAGAGTCGACTTTTGTATCTGCACCCCTTTTCGTTTGATCAACTGAGGGTCTTCCCTGACCCCCGGTAGATACGGCGGGGGCGCCTCGACCCAACTCGGGCGGACGGTACGACCGAGCCTTCGCCAAAGTGTCTGCACCCGCCGCTAAATGGGTGCCTGCAATAAAACTGGTCTCCCTATCATATCCGGTGGGCGGAGCAGCCATAGCACAGTAAAATCTGGCGGCTGAGTAGAGAATCGGCGACCGCGGATTCTGGACAGGGAGCGTAAAACGGACTCCAGTACATCCTGCATTATAGTAATGCCAAGCTCGTGTACCATCCAGCAAACTTCCAGCGTACCCCAAGGTAATACTGGGATTATCCAACATCAATTGGGCGTACCCGAATTGCCTCGCAAAGCGGCTCGGCAGATACGGTTCCAGGTAACACTGGTTCCTGTTCCGATATACTAAATAGGACAGCCGGATACTTTGCAGCCAGCAGAATTCCCATGGAGACAGAGTGGTGGCATCCTCACCCGAGTCCACCAGATCTTTGTTGGCCTCAAAATCGGAGAAGACAGGACCAACTTTGGCGATCTCCCATCCCTGAAGATGGGATAAAACTTTCCTGCAAACGGGGACACCGGTGTGCGACCAATTCCTCCGGTAGAAACGCCGGAGGAACGCATCTCCGGACCTGTGGTCTTCTTCAGAACCCGGGCTCATCACATTGGGATGGTGTAAAATTAACCACCCCATCAAATAATGAAACGGCAGCTCGGCACGCGGGAAGTTGTTGTTTTTGCCCCGCTCGTAAACGACATCTCCCGCAAACTCTCGAAGACCCCGCAACAGGTTACACACCATTGCGGGGAGTAAAGCTAAAGGACGGCCGAAGGCCAACTTCACGGCCGGCAGAATTAAGTTCCGAGTCACCCTCTCTACAGAGCCAGACCCGCCTGAAAAGACGTGGTCCCGGAGCCAAATCATAAGATACGCGACTAATACTGCTTTTGGCGACATCCGATAGGTGAGATGCCAAAAACAGCTATAGGAGCGTTCATCCGACTGCTGGTCCTCGTTCTCCAAGGGATTCTTCTCGCCCAACCTGCTCATTTCAGAAAGCACCTCGTTGCGAGAAAGTGCCGGTGGAGTAGAAAAATGGGAAGGATCCTCTTTGTCCTACCTAAAGATGTGATCTCTCCAAGCAGTCACATGAGGCTGCGTCCCGCCCCTATCCTTCTTCTGCATATAGTAGTGATGACTCGCTACTTCTTTGAAGACAGCCATCATCTCATCAGCTTTGTCTCCCAAGACCTGGAATTCTTCATTGGTCGGGAAGTATTCCTCGTAAGGTTCCGATCCCCACGGGAGTTTTGATACCTCGTACATCTCATGAAGCGCGAGCCCTAGCTCCCCCACTGGAGTGAAGAAGGTCCCGGTATGGGTATCAAACATCTCTAGAAGCGCAAGGAACATGTGCCTGTTAATCTCTACACCTGCCTGAGTGGCACGGACTGCGGCGGTCAGCCCAATCTCTTGGAGCTCAGTCTGAAACCGCGACAGGATCCAGTGTGTCAGTTTGTCCCATTTTGAAACATAATGGCACCAACCCTCTACCCGAAATTCTCCCTTGGGGTATGATTGTTCCATCAACAACATGCGACGAGCAAAAGTCGAGGCACCCAAGGCAAAAGTATTGACGGGAACATCGCTATAAATACTCCCAGGACGAAGAGTCCGCCAGGTGTAAGAGGTACCAGCTCGCGAGGCGACCAGAGTATCCCTCTGATCAGAAGAAGAATCAATTCTGATGACGCCTGTTACCGCTCCTCCTTGAGATGGAGTAATGTCCCAGGACATTCTCCTTTTAGAAGCAAGTCGACAGAAAGTTAACAAAGGCCATTGACGTTCAAGCCACCTGACGGTCATATGCACGCCCTGGCTGTAAAGAACTAGTCTTCTTTGACCTTCAGCACCTGGGCTTCAGTAGAAGAAAAGCGGTCCCCGAACAGGAACTCGGGCTTTAAGAAGGTCACTTTATCGGAAGTGGCGGATTTCAGAACGCCACGTTCCATCATCCGTTTAAGGAACCCGTGATGTTGTTCCCGAATTTGAATCATTCTTTCGGGATGCTGATCCAACATAATAGCCACTTGAGCAGGGTTTATCACCTCTTCATCATAATCTACTCCCATCTGACAGAATGCAGCATCCAGGAGCACTTCGTTCAAGAGTGGGATAGTCATCGACACTGACACACAAAAAATGCAAAGATATTAGAAACAACACAAAGATCAGAGCTTCATGCTCGTTAGATGCGCGTATTAAGCACATCTGAAAAAGGAGCCTCAGCGCATCATCAGGGTATAAACCCATGCGCGTTAGCGGTAGAGCCTCGGTGCATTGTCAGGGCGTGAGCCCATGCGCGTCAGCAATGGCTTCGGCGCATCCTCAGGGTGTAAAACCCATGTGCGTCAGCAATTAAAGCCACAGTGCATGATAAAGGCCTGAGCCTATGCACGTCGGCGGAAAAGTTTTCCACATCGATAGGAGACAATAAAGCTCACCGACTACCGCCGGCCGAACTTCGATAGGCGAGCGAGGAATGTCACTCACGACAGCCTCTACCGGCTCCTTCTCCTTCTCCTTTCCTTTGCCGTCACCGTCGCGAGGAGTCTTGGGAACCATTCTAACAGAGACGAAGAAGTTAGGGTTTTGAAGAAAGAACTCTAAAGGAGGCAAAGGCACAGAGTAGAAGAACTCTCTCTCTCTCTATCTCTCACCTATTTTTAGGCCGTGGTCGCACGCGTGAACCGATGACGAGTGATCTCAGCCGTCGCCTTGGGTCTTGTGAAGATAGCAGCAGATAAAACCAAAAGATCATCATTAATTTTTTCGGTTACCGAGGCATTATCAAATCTATTAATTGAGAAGAGCATGCGGCTGAACAGGCTTGCGTCCCAACAGTCATGCGCCCTGATCGCCATGCTTCTTATTCAAAGTATTCCAAAACTTATTCAAAAGTTTTGAAAACTTTGAAGGGGGTCTTGTAGAAGCATGGAATTTCACAACCAGAAAGACCATGCGCCAGACACTACATGCGCCAGGACTCGCACAGAACACTTCACAGCAAAGTCAATAACCATAGACATTTGAAGAAGGACTTTTTTATTTATATATAAAAGTCTATTACATGTCTAGAAAAGGTTGTACAAAGGAGAATTTCTACAAAGGAAAGATCCTAAGTCTACAGCCAGCGGCCACCATGCGCCTCCAGATAGGCGCAGCAGTCATCATGCGCTGCCAGTCACCATGCGCTGCCAGTTAGGCACAGCAGATGTCATGCGCCTCCAACCAGGCGTATCCCGCCATCTCTTCAGCAGCTCAGTTATGTGCATCCAGCTCAGTTATGTGCATCCCTTCAGCATCCCAGTTATGTGCCACTCTTCCAACCAGGCTCACCTGGCCGAGCAGGGGTGTGCCGCTCTTCCAACCAGGCTCACCTGGCCGAGCAGGGGTGTGCCGCTCTTCCAACCTGGCTCACCTGGCCGAGCAGGGGTATGCCGCTCTTCCAGCCAGGCTCACCTGATAAATGCTTCGATACACAAAGCATTTAACCCTCTGGCTGGAACCAAGAAAGAGAAGAGCACCGTAAATCTGTGGCCAGGAGAGGCTTCGAAAGAGCCTCCAAAGGCCAAGGAAGACCGTGATCGAAATCACGGCGAAAGGAGCAGCTTTTAACACAATCAGAGTGGGCAGCACCCACTTTGAAGGAAGAGAGAGCCTAGCACCGCCACTCCGATCTACGGCTCTTCCGGAACAACGGAGGCGAGGCCCGAGCATCCCTATCTTTGGATGCAACAGGCACCTTCCGCCTGCCTCAGAAGCCCTCGACTCCGTCTTTTGGATGTAACAGTCACCTTCAAGAGCATCAACGACGACATGGCGTCTCATCTTCACCCTCGGAAACACTTCGTCAACAGAATGCACCCGAAAACCCAAGTTCATGTTGGAGGTACGTGAGAGAATGAGAAGCAAACCTTCTCTCCATGCCACTGTTTATAGGCCGAGCAGATCAATGGCTCTCCGAATTCTGTTCAATGAACTCACATTAAATGGATGAATCGGACGCCTTGACTTCAGCCAAGCGGCTAATAAAAGCACTCGAGAAGCGAAATAGCCGCATCATCAAAGACGTGTCGGATGCGTCGGCTGGTCAGCGCATCACACCTCTCAAACAGATACGCCCTGTACCGAGCGCTTCAAAGGGGATGCACCCCCATACGCCTAGTGGAACGTCAACCGACGCGTCCACTCAGATGTCCATCGAATGTCACCAACATTAAATGCTGAACTGACAGAGTTGGCAGCACGTCTTCCCAAGTCTGAACAGCTGACAGCTTTTACAGAAAATGAAGCGTCCACAACGTCAGCATCATCATGACTCTATCCCGACGGCTACTGCCACGTGGCCACTCGACCACCCGTATGCGCCTCCGCGGCCATGCGCCCAAACCTGCATGCGCCTCGAAAGCCATGCGCCTCAGACCCTTTACTGATCCCTAAAGACAGAAGAAGAGTCTCCAGTTGAAGCATTGCATGCGCCTCAAAAACCATGCGCCCCAGACTGATCTCTGATCCCGAAAGACAGAAGGAAAGTCGCTCGCATGCGCCTCAAAAGCCATGCGCCCAGAACGGCTCGTGACTCCTAAAGGTCACGAGCTAAAATCTCATCATGCGCCCAATCCAAGGCGCATCCCACCAAATCATCCTCCACCAAATCAGAGATCTCCGAGCCATGGGTCAACGACACGTTTCCTTTGACTCAACTCATCCAAGATCTCAGCAACAGAAAGATCTTCTTCTCTGCTACGTGCCGGCTCACAACAGCAGTATAAAGAATTCAACCCCGCGAGTAGGGCGCATCATCCATGCGCCTCCATCAGCAATCTCCACGTGGCATCGCCATGCACCGGTGCATCCTACATATGCGTGCATGAGCAGTCAACCTGTCCAGCTATAAATGGAGGAATCATCCCCTCCTTACAGAGACACAGAGACATACATACGAACAATCCAGACAGAGATCATCAGAGAGGCAGATACAGACACTCAACGTCTTTCTCCTCTCAGCCAGCTCCAGCACCCAGAGCAATCTACACCTTCAGAGAACCGATAACCGTCGTCAGCCCGTCAACGGAGTCAACGCATTACCACTCGCTCTATTGGCACTTAGGACCCAGATTAAACAAAAGTGTACACCTAGGACTACATCTAAGTCCTATATTGTAACACTGTTCTGTTTGTATTAAGATTTGCAATCAAACAATTTTAATGGCAAACAAGCTGGCGGCTCTGCTGGGGACTTCTTTCTCCTCTTCCGAGAAAGTCGTGTCACAGGCCGACGACGTGAAGGTGGGCTCCTTCCACAAGACGCTGGTCGTGCGCCTCAATCAACAGGCGTACGAGGAGTTCATTTCTGAAGGAAGTGCGAGTCTTTCGAAGCGGCTGCCGAAGCCGAAGAAGACCCGCCGTGTCTGGGTGCGCAAGGTCGACGCCTCGGGCACCACCACTGAAGGGGATGTGCCAATCCAGCCCTTCCTTCCTGCTGACGTTCTCAGTAACCAAGGTGCGCCCGCTGATACAGCGCATCTCTCGGGGAAACGTGCGGCTGACCACATTCCCCAGCCATCTCCCTCTCAGGCGAGGAAGATGCGTCGACGGAGCAGGGGCGCAGCCAAAGCCCCGCGCATCACCTCTGATGCGCCACCAAAAGTCTCTGTCTTTGACAGACTCACTCGCTATAATGGCGAGGAGAATTTGGATGCTGAGTACTATGCGCCCCAGCGGGCTAGTACAAAGAGATCCAAGGCGGCACGGGCCATGCGCCACAAGCGTACTATGCCAGCAGCAGGCCAGAGGCACGTGCTCACAATCACGCGCGGTGCCGATGGCAAGCTGTACAAGGTATACTCAGGTGCTTCGGCACCAAAGACGAGTCGATCTTCAAAGTCCTCATCTCACTTGGGTGCATCCACTGCGTGCATAACCAAGTCGAGTACGGCAAATTCAGTGGTCTTGAACTCCCGCGCCTCCTCTGGTTGTGCGTTTGAGGTCCGTTCAAGTCACTTCAAATGTTGTTGTTCCCCCACTATTGATCATGATGCCTGCTTGGTATTAGATCAGGGGGCACAGCACTCACATGTCCGCCCCGGCGTTTGGCCTTGCCATACGCCTGAAGGGGGTGTGAGGGTAGCACTCTCCTCCAACGACCTGCGTAATGTGATCACTCACAAGCGCCGGTCAGGAGAGTCGACCAACAAGCACGATGAGCCTCTCACGGGGCATACTTGTGCGGTGGTCACTATCAACTGCTGTGGCAAAGCGGCAGTACCACCAAGGCAGTCAGTCTTCCAGCGGCTGCAGTCATCGACACCCCTCCGACATCGCCTTGGGAAGAAGGTGTCAACAGAACAGGAGCCAAGAGTTGCTTCATGCAATATGGTCTCCAACTCCTCATCACTCCGGAAGACGACTGGTAATTCCAAAAGCCAGCCAAGGAAAACCAAGGCAGCAGTCTCGACCTCCGGGGTGTTCGAAGGCACTCGGTCAAAGAAGAAGTTCTTGGAGGAAGCTGGGGGTAGTCAAACCCTTGTTGAGCTTCCTTCCGAAGACGAAGATGTCCAAAGCACAGCTGCGGCGGATCTTCATCCTCGAGGCGAAGTCAGCCTCCCAGAAGCACCTCGAAACGAGGATGTCCCCCAGGACACAGCTGGGGATAGAGACGAAGAGGCCCTTCAAGACGGAGTCGAGGACAATCAGGCCCTGGCAGATGCGCCCGTCGAGAATGACCTCCAGAACGTGACTGGGGGTGGCCAAGGTGAAACACCAGGAGAGATGACTCCCCCACATGAAAGTGAGGCCGAGAGCGAAGCCTCAACCAATCCATCCACTCCTGGCCATGTCAGGATAGTATACATAGCTGGGAATGATGCCGAGTCTGATGCACCACCGCAGGATATTGTTCAGCGCATAGACTCATTAGAGGGAGGACTCAAAACCCTCTCTGCCTCTATGCAAGCACTGACTCAAGCAGTATTTGATATTCGGTCGGCCTTGACCAGAACACCTTCAACCGGTCCCGACCCAGGAGTTAATGGGGAGTCGAGTATACCCCTTCAACGGGCACCCTCCGACACAGAAGCACCTCGGACATCGGAACCCTCAAACGCTCCGCTTCAGATAGTGCCACCTTCCCCGACTCCTAGCTCCACGAAGGATGTGGTCGAAATGATCAAGGACCTGCGGGATCGCTTCGAGTCTAAAAATAGGCAAGAGGAGCGCCAGAAGATGGGCATTCCCCAGCCTTATCCCCTCGAGTGGAACAAGGTGGTTTATCCTCCAAAATATAAACCACAAACACTCACACCATACGATGGGAAGGACTCTCCGCGTCGATACTTGACATATTTCCAGTCACAAACGGGGCATCTTCCAAAGGAGGACGCGCTCCTCACCAGCATCTTTGTTGGGGCCCTAAAAGGGGTGGCGTATGACAGGTACTGCAGCCTCCCCGACAATTCTATATCGTCCTTCGACGACTTGACGCGCCTCTTCCTCGATCGCTTCTACGACGGCGAAAAGGACATGACGATGGCATCTCTCATAGAGATTCGCCAGAAGGAGAAAGAAACGGTTCGGGTGTTCATCGAACGCTTCCGACAAGCCTGCTTCAGGCTACCTCCAGGCATGCCAAAAAATGCACTCCTCTCCTCTTGCAGCATGAACATGTTGCCCACAGTGAAGCTCTGGCTCAACTCTACTCCCCCTTCCGACTGGAGCTCCTTGATCATCGAAGTTGAAGCCGCAGAAAAGAAGACGGCCAATGCACGTCTTCTGGGTGTCAGCTTCCCCGCCTTTGATGATAAGGGGAAAAGGTCAGCAGCCAACAACTCCGGGCGAGAAGCAAAGGGGAAACAAGCATTGACTGTTAATGCCTCGAAGGGCGCATCTCCGCCTACTCAGAAGCCTCCACTGGCACCGAGACCTAAGGAGGTGTATTCATTCAATAACGAAGACACCCTGCAACTCTTCGAAATACTGAAGCAGGGTGACAAGATCAAGCTTCCGGACCCGAAGCGGCCCGATGAAGTTGGGAAGTGGACAACCCGAGGTACTGTTACTACCATCGGTTTGTCGGACACCCGACCAAGGACTGCTACGTCCTCAAGAATTACATCCAGCGCATGATCTATGCCGATGTAATCTCCGTCGACTATGAAGAGAAAACGGTATCAGCCAATGTGGTGTCACTTCAGTTCGACACCTTGCCGCCGACCACCACACAAGATGGCGTCGTCCCCATCCCTAAGGCGACAATGGAGATGGTGAACTTGCCACCTACCCGCGACAATGTGAGTGGACTCATCCCACTCACCACATCTCGAGGAGAGGTCCTCTGGGTTCACCCCGACCTCGTCTCCGAGGTGACTCAACCGGAGGTACGCTCTACCTCCAAATTAAAAGGCAGGAAGATCAAGTCTTGCCGTACGGTCTCTTCTTCAACAGAAGAGGCACTTCCAGTGCAGACGCGTGCACAACAGAACGCTCAGCCCAGCGAAGCTGCCGCCGAGGTGGTGCCTCCCGGCACAATCTCTGAGGAGGGCCCGTCTAAACCCTCAGCAGCCAATAAGCAGAAGCAGGTGGAGGCTCGTTTCGACAGACCTCTACGGAAGGAGAATGCTTCGGGGCTAGCCAAGCCCCACAACTTTGACATACTGGCACAACTGGCCAGTACTCCTGCGCGCTTATCTTTGTTTGAGCTCCTGCGTCTTTCCAAAGACTCCCGAGAAGCTCTCTGCGAAGCTCTGAAGGACGCTGAATCCTTTCTCAGTCAGGTCAAGCAGCCTGAAGACCTCCCAACTACTTGTGCGTACTGTACAGAGGAAATTATCCCAAACATAACTTTTACCCAATAAGACATGCTGCTCAAACACCATCGACATAACCGACCACTGTATTACACGGGGTACATTGGTTCAGTCAAGGTGAGCCGGATTCAGATCGATCCGGGGTCTTCTCTCAGCATCATCTCGAAGGCGCTGATGTCAAAACTGGGGATCCTAATGTACCGGCTGGCGCCCTCCAACACAACCATCAGTGGCTTCAACGCTAGCAAAAGCGAGCCACGAGGCAAGATTCGACTGAAGTGCCACATAGGCAACCTCAAAACTGAGGTGACTTGTTATGTGGTGGATGCCGAGGTCAACTACAACATCCTGCTCGGCCGACTGTGGCTACATGAGTACATGGTGGTGCCTTCCACGCTCCACCAATGCATGAAATATGTATCTACCAACGGCATCATCCGGACGGAGTTCGCAGACATCGATCCTTTCAAAGGGATTGAGGCTTACTTCACCGATTCCGACTTGTATAAGCCACTTGACGAGGAGGAAGCCAACGATGCTGATGATGAGGCTGAGACGGCAACTGAGCCGGACACAGAGCCTGAGACGAATCCAGATGCCCCACTGAAGATCCGACTGAAGGGCAAACCACCCCAGAAGGCACCTCCAATGAGCATCAAGCTATCCGGGAAAGCACCGACTCTTGAGGCCCCCCTGAAGATACGCCTCAAGGGAAAGCCGCCTCAAACATCGGCTCCCCTGGTGGCAAAATTACAGGGAAAGACACCACTCACAGGAGGCGCAGTTGAGGCACCTCTGAAGGTGCGTCTCAAGGGCAAGCCCCCGCAGTCATCCAAGATGCCAGAGAGGGCTCACATAACCCTCTCAGACCCCAAGATCAAAGTTGTGGTGGACTCTTCTGATCCAGTCCCAGTGCTTACAGACGAGGAGCTTGGCGAATATGTCTCTGCTGATGTAGATGCACCCTCCTTAGACAATGTAATCCCGCGGGATAAAATCTTGTACTTCATCAATAATAGAGTGTCTTTTAATTACTCTTGTCTTCCACATTGGAATGCCATGTATATATTAGATCACGCTCTACGGTCGTTGCAAATACAAATAACGACCGTCCATAATGTAAACCGAGTAGTCCCGTCTCAAGGAGTCTGTTTCATAAACCCTCCACGAAGCCGAGACGAAAGATCCTCCATTTTTGGCAAAGTCGAGCGTTATCAAGACTTTCCGCCACTCGAGCCTGAACCTGATACCGGACGAGTATAAGTTTATCGGTATACGGATACAGCAAAGCACATCATCCAGAAGATGGGCTACGACCTGAAAAGCAACAAAGGCCTAAACTATGGCAAGGGTCGACCTCTCCCTCTCCAGTGTTCAACACCCAAAGGAAGGCCGTAAAACTACTACAACAAAACTCGACGGGGATAGGCTATGTCACGCCACCATCAACCCCAGAGAGCTCAGACGTAGAACATTCCCACTCGTCCGAAGCGTCGACTTGGGATTCTGATACCAGTATCGGATCAGTCTTCAGGAAAGTGCTGTCAGCTAACATAACGTCAGCACAACCTCAAAAAGGTGAAGGCGAAGACCAAACGCCGGAACCCTTCGAAGAAGAACCCTGGGCTCAACGCCTAGGAGAGCAATGGGAGTCTCGTTTTGAGTTACGTAAACCTCCCACCGAAGACGAAGTCGAGCAGATCGACCTTGGGGACGGATCTTCTTCCAAACCCATCTTCGTCAACAAAAGCCTAGAAGGAGAAGACCGAGAGGCTTTAATCCAGCTGGCTAAAGAGTATATCGACGTCTTTGCCTGGAGCTACGAAGACATGCCGGGACTCGATCCACAGATCGCAATGCATAGGTTGAACATCTTACCTGATGCCAAACCTATCAAACAACAACAACGACGTTTCCGTCCGGACATCATTAATGCCATCGATCAGGAAGTGGATAAACTCTTGACTAGCGGCTTCATCCGTGAGAAACAACACCCAGATTGAGTAGCCAACGTCGTACCTGTCACCAAGAAGAACGGAAAGATACGAGTCTGTATCGACTTCGGGGACCTCAATTCTGCTTGCCCGAAGGACGAATTCCTGCTTCCGATCACCGACGTGATGATCGACAACACATGCAGTTTTGAACGCATGTCCTTCATGGATGGGTATTTAGGCTACAATCAAATCAAAATGTTCCCCGATGACGCAAAACACACGTCATTCAGGACTCCAAAGGGTGTTTTCTGCTACACAGTAATGCCCTTCGGCTTGAAAAACGCCGGTGCAACATACCAACGAGCTATGAGCACCATCTTCCGTCAACATCTTCGTAAAACAGTCGAATGCTATGTTGACGACATCGCAGTCAAAAGCCGCCTCAAAGGAGATCACCTACAGGATTTGAAGACAGTCTTCGATCTCATGCGGGCACATCAACTCAAAATGAACCCCGCTAAATCCTTCCTGGGGGTTTCTAGCGGCAAATTCTTGGGCTTTGTCATCACGGCGAAAGGCATTCATGTTGATCCCGAGAAGACCAAAGCCATCCTCAACATGGACCCTCCGAAGAATCTTCGAGAACTTCGAGGCTTACAGGGACGTCTGGCATACATCCGGAGGTTCATAGCAAACCTTTTCGGTAAATTTTAACCCTTCACTCAGCTCATGAAGAAAGGAGTCTCTTATGTCTGGACAGAGGAGTGCCAGAAGGCTTTCGACGACATCAAAGCCTACTTGACGAGCCCACCAGTCCTGGTGGCACCTGTCGCGGGCAAACCATTTCTTCTTTACGTCCGTGCCATGGATCATTCCCTTGGCGTTCTGCTGGCTCAAAACAGCGATACAGGCTATGAGCAAGCAATCTACTACCTCAGTCGAACGCTCATCGGGGCCGAACACCGGTACAATCCCGTTGAAAAGGAGTGCTTGGCTTTGGTGTTTGCCATCCAGAAGACTCGTCATTATGTCTCGGGCCAGACAAATCATGTCATTTTCTGAGTCAATCCACTCAGAGTCCTCATGACGAAGCCAGGATCATTAAACTCTCGGCTAGCCACATGAGCGATTTTGCTAACACCATATAATATGGTGTTTGTCCCGCAAAAAGCTGTTAAAGGTCAAGCTCTGGCTGACTTTTTAGCTCCACACCCCATCTCAGAATCCTCAAAACTCTATGAAGACATCCCGGATGAGGTCCAAGAATCCAACGTCACCGAAGGAAGCTCCGTTTGGCGGATGTTTTTCGATGGCGCTTCGAGAACAGGCCCCAAAGGCCAAATCATCGCAGGAGTGGGTGTAAGCCCCCTGAATTTTAGGGTTTATTTTAAATTTTCTGAATAAAATATTTTCTCACAGTATCGGTATTTATATACGGATACGTATTTTGTAGTGTGTTTCGTATTTTTTTGATTTTTGTAATACTTTAAAAATGTTTCCTAACTTATAGATTTTTTTCTTGGCCGGCATATCGCCAGTATACCGGAGTATACCGACGGCATACCGTCCATACAGATTTTCCATATTTTAGATATTTTCGATTTCAGATATTTTTATGAATAGTGTTTTTGATATTTTCGTAAATAGTGTTTTGGATATTTTGATGAATAGTATTTAGATATTTTCGTGAATAGTGTAGATGCACCCTATTACCCAATAGACATTTGGTTTTGTTTGAATGATCATGATTGACTTAGATTTTGACATGAATCACGATCCAACGGCTAAGATTAATTTCCCCTTCTATATATACCCTTTCACTTTCTCTATTCTTTCTCTTTTCATTCTCTTCACTCTCTTTTCATTTCTTCTTCCTTTCTCTTCCCTTGGAGCTTTGCTAGGAGCTTGGCCTTGAGGTCTAGAGTGTGGTTTCGTATCCCTCTTGGTGGTGGACTAGAAGATTAGGCTTGGAGCTTAACCTAGGCAAGTGTATCTTGCTCAAAAGTGGCATGACCATACTTTATTTTTGTTTTCCATGAAAACTAGAGTTTTATTGGCCTATAATTTGCTTCTTTAAATTGTTAACATGTTTAGTATATAGCACTTTTGGTTTTGATTGACAGTATTGCGTAGATCTGAGTTTCTAGATATAATTTTCGAGTATTTTGAGATTTTGATCTATCAAATGTTTTGATTTGTGAAAACTAATACTTCCATGTTGTTGGAAATTCAATTCTATTCAATTTTGACTTTTGAAAATCCGAATTTCGATTTAAAACGAAGTTTTTATGGCCGAAACAAGTTTTGGCAAAATTCTGAATTTTGTTGCTGTTTGAAAAACTGGTACCGCCGGTATACAGCAGTATACCACCGGTATGCCATTTTTGGCACCAGAAATTTACTGTCTTTAGTCCGGTATACCGCCGGTATGCCGCAGTATACCGCCGGTATGCCGTTTTATGCTGTTTTAGGCTGTTTTTGTCCGTTTTTGCCCGTTTTTGTCCGTTTTTGATATTTTCTCGATTGTAATAGACTCTTAACATGATTAGATGACCTTGAATAGTTAAAGAATGATTGTACACTCTATATACATGGTACATGCTTATGTTCACGTATTGTTCTATGTCCAAATTATAGATAGTGGCCTGTTATGGTGCACTCCAGATTACTATATATGCCTAGCTCGATATAGTGGCTCGTAGTAACGCACTCATGACTTGATTTTCTTATTGATTTCTAGACCCTAGAAAGTTAGTTTGAGTATAGTGTCACCCCACATTGGACTTGGAATTGACCGGAGTTGACCAGTTGACCAAAGTCAACTATAAGTCAACCTCTGACCCAGTTTGTCTTAGTTTGCCCTAGTTAACTAGACATTATAGTATGTCTTTTCACCCTGATTAGCTATTGTATTATCTCATCTTTAGGACTGTGGCTTCACTCCGAGCCTTGATTCATATTGATAGCAGGATCCCAGGCAAGTACATCTACAAACTCATTTACTGTCTTTTAATGCTAGAACATGTATTAACCGAGGTTGCAAGTTAAATCTTCACATGTTACATTAATTCAGTCCCTACCATGCTTAGGACAGTTATCATATCTTCACATGCTTCTTACTGGTTCCCCGTACAGGTTTACTATGCTTATATCTGCCCGAGTATTCACATGTTTTACTGCTCTCAGTACTTTCACCTGTTTTACTGCTATTAGTACCTACCGTGCTTTATACCGATCCCAGTATCTCTCATATGTTTTTACTGTTCTCGTATCTCTCACATGATAGAATATGGGTTATGGGAAAACTAGTAGCTGAGTACGTGATCATGCCCCCATTATCGTACCGAGCAAAGTTCATTCTATATGATACTGCGCCGTAGGCCATTATCCCGCATTTCTGTATGGATGTACACCTATGCTTGTGCACTTGTACGTATGTATATTTTATTTACATTGTGCCTCAGCACTTTGTACATCTATTGACCGATCACGTACCTGCTACAGTTTTAAACATTACATATACATCTGTCTCTATGACATATGTATCCTTGCCATGATAGATTATGAGATATACCATGATTCCAGATATGCCATGTTTACTATGTCACTATGTTACTGTGATCCCAGTTGTACCATGAGGCCATGTTTCCAGTATTTCCTGTTTTATAGATTTATCACACCATGTTTCTTGTTGTACATCTCTTTTATTATATGTTCAGTATTTTAGTTGTAGAGGTTGTACTTGCTCCCGTCCTGACAGGATAACGTTGTAGGTATACTTTTCGAGGAGAAAATGCTATGTGTTACATATTATGACACTGATTTTGAGGACCTGGTCTTTGCTCCAGTAGAGGCCCCAGCGGAAAACCTTGCTTAGTTATCTTTTTGTTTTTTTATTGAGACTTAGACTCTGTCTGTACTTGTATTTGGATACTGGACTTTGTCTCCAGTTAGATACTTATAAAGTGTATTATCAAGTATGTGCTTATGTTACCTTCGCTTATAGATACTGTGTTGTAATGAACCTTAAATGTGATTTTAGAACTGTTAGTTGCTTAGATCCTTTATTGTTTATTCTAGAACAGCTTACTGCGCTTTAACCAAGCGTAGGCTGGACATGGCTCGGCCCGGCCCAATAATTTGGGTATCGGGTCGTGACAGTGGGGGTAGTCTTAGTCTCCCCCGATCAGCTGGTCATCCAGCGTGCTTACTCCCTTTCGAAGCCGTGCTCCAACAATGTTGCCGAGTACAACGCACTCGTTATGGGACTCCAACTCGTACAACAGCTGAGGGTGGACCATCTGGAAGCCTACGGTGACTCAAAACTCGTCGTAAACCAGATTCGAGGGCAGTACGAGGTTCGCCATGAAGATCTGATCCCTTACCATGAAGTTGCATTAAACATCATTTCAACCTTCACCGGGTTCTTCATCGAACACGTGCCTCGTCTATAAAACTTGGAGGCTGACGCTTTGGCTGGCCTCGCAGCCTCATTGGCAGCGCCCTTTGGGACTCAACACTATGTCACGGTAACAGGCCGAGACTTGATTTGTCCCAGAAACAACCTGTGCTTGCAAGTGGCCCACGCCATGCCGACGAACACTGGTGTTAATGTCCGAGACTGGAGGTTCCCGTTTATCGACTTTGCTGTCTACGGAATTCTTCCAGAGGACCCGAAGGAAGCCGTCTCAGTCAGGAGACGCTCTCTTCAATTCTACTACGACACAGCTACTAAAATGCTGTACCGACGTTCCTTCGATGGGCTCCTCCTTCGATGCCTGTCCAACGAAGAAGCAGCCGAAGCCCTCCGAGAAGCTCATGACGGAACTTGCGGAGCTCATCAACCCGGTCCTAAGTTACAGGATTGACTGCGACGTATAGGCTACTACTGGCCAACCATGGCCACCAACGCTGTTAAATATGCTAAAAAGTGTCACGTATGCCAACTCCATGCTGACTTCATACATACACCGTCTGAACCACTACATCATACAGTCGCCTCCTGGCCCTTCGAAGCCTGGGGCATGGATATTGTGGGACCTATCACCCCTCCTTCATCAAGAGGACACCGCTTCATCCTGGCCATGACCGATTACTTCTCCAAATGGGCAGAAGCAGTCCCACTGGCGGAAGTAAAGAGCTCCAGGGTGGTCAGCTTTATCAAACACCATGTCATTTACCGTTTTGGAGTACCCCGACGGATCATTCATGACAACGGTCCTCAGTTTATCAGCCACATTTTTAGCAGGTTCTGTGACAAGAACCGCATTCAAAACGTGGCATCCACCGCCTATAATCCGGCAGTAAACGGGTTAGCAGAGGCGTTCAACAAAACCATCGTCAGGCTACTCAAAAAGGTCGTGTCATCCAATAAATGCGACTGGGATGAAAAGCTTGGCGAATGCCTTTGGGCCTACCGTACAACGGTACGGACCCCGACAGGCAACACACCATTCTTTCTGGTCTACGGGAGCGAAGCGGTACTGCCTCTCGAGATCCAGATACTCTCACTCCGCGTGGCAATAACAAACAAACTCACAGAAGAGGACAATCAACGTCGTCGTCTGCGGGAACTGGAGGCACTCGATGAGAAGCGTCTCCTAGCTCAACAACGTATCGAACTCTACCAAGCCCGTATATCACAGGCTTTCAACAAGAAGGTCAAACAGAGGACTTTCCAAGTTGGTGACCTGGTTCTGGCAGTCAGGAGGCCGATGGTGTTAACTCACAAGACACCAGGAAAGTTCGAGCCTAAGTGGGAAGGACCTTTCATCATAGAGACTGTATACTCAAACGGTGCTTACCGCCTCGCCAAACCCAATGGAGACTTGTTTATGATGCCCATCAACGGCAAGTTCCTAAAGAAGTACTATTCTTGACATCCTTCAGACATGTACTTCCCCAAGGGGATCTGTGGGCCCAATCATCAGGATTCACAAACAATCTCCTTCCACAAACTCATCCGCTTCGGGAACCCAGCTGTTCCGTGGCTTCCTTCAGTAGAAAGACATCCACGTCCACATTACCTCTGAGTTGTTCTTCTACACCCTACAAAGCGGACTCTTACGCTACGTAAGCCGACGCTACCCTTCATGTTTACCACGTCCACGTTTCCTCTGAGTAAACATCTTGTACAAACAACCCCTGCGTTGTCGTACATCGATCGTCGAACTTCCACGTCCACATCACCTCTGAGTTGTTCAGCGTATCCCCCCAGGATCATTCCTACCACGTCCATCACACCTCTGAGTAGGATGATTCTATCATTTGGACCCAATGATTGCCATGTCCACATCACCTCTGAGCAAACATGTTGGTTCCTTCAAACTTATTATCTGTGCCTAAAACCAAGGTGCGCAAAAGATAATAGGTCCACACAAATCATCAAGTTCATAATAACAAAAATGAACACATCATAAAAAGTTGTGTACTTCTTTATTTTCTGAAATAGAGAGTACAAAAGGCTACATTATCCCTCAGCAAAGGGTTGCAAAAGAGCATAAAAAAAAGAAGGAAAAACTACAGTCCCTGAACCTCCCCAGGATGGGCTGAGAGCTCGCTGACTCGAAGCCTTAGGTCGGCTGTACGGGCCTCCACAGTCGCCAGGACTCGTCGCTCAGCTTCTTGACGCATCAATTCAACAGCCCCAGCGGAAGTATCGCTTTCATGCTTTGCATCAAGCTGTTGTCGCTGCTGCACCAAGGCAAGAGTCCGCTGTGTAAAGGTCGCTTCTTCCTTTTGGAATGCCGTATGTTCAGCCCGGACACGCTCGGCGTCTAACTGGAGTCGGGCCCGTTGATCTTCAAGGCGGCGCATCTGGGTGTCGATCTCCGCGATATTAACATCCAATGCAGCTCAAGTTTCTACCGTCGTCTTTATGGACTGAGACAACTGTTCTACCGCAGCCTCAGTCTCAGCCACCTCGCGCTCCCAAAGGCCCACAGTGGCCTGGTATGAAGACTCGATCTCGGCAATCAGCTTCCCCTTCTCCGTATCTATCAGGACGGAGAGGTCGTTTCGCTGGATGCGCTGAAGTTTCGCAAGCCGCTCGTCCAGCTCGATCACCGAAGCCTCCAGAATTTTGGCCATATGGTCGTGGCCGTGGTGAATGCGGATCAGCTCGATACAGGGCATTGCCAAAGTTTTTGCCGTTGCAAAGCTCCCATTGGCATCCATCACAGCAGATACACCCTTCTGCAGCATTTTGTATACCCCCTCGACGAGGAATTTCACATACTCGTCTGCATCCGCCAGGACCTGCGGCGTTATAGCAGGAGTTTGAGGAGCTACAGCAGTTTGCGGACCGGAAGAAGATCCGCCAACCTCAACCTGCGAGGCTTGAACCTCAGTATCAATGAGCTCTTCATCAACGGAGGCTGGACTGCTAGCACGAGGAGCCGAAGGAACAGAGGAAGCCCGCGCAGACGTCGAAATAGTACCCCAAGTAGGAGGGGTAACAGAGGGTTCCACACCCTCGCCCTTCTCAAGCCCGGAGGAACCACCGACGTCAACGGCCACCTCTTCTACCCCCAACGTCCTATCGACAACTGGTACTTCCCTTGGCAGAATGGGGAAATTATCACTCGTCTCTTGACCCGCCTCAGCGGTTGTGACCGGCAGACGGGTCTCGTCATCAAGTTCCTCTACTGGGACAGAATCTGTCGCTACCTCCTGATCGGTAGCCGCCTCAACTACCACGGTTGAAGCCGGGGTAGGACTCGGCAATGATCCAGCCGACCTCCCCTCATCATCATAAGGAGGGGAATCAACCCTCTCATCTGCCTCAACCATATCTGTTGCCCCCGCAGTAGACTCTTGCGGATCCGCGGCAACGTCATCCAAGGCCGACGCTGTGGCCTTCATCTTCTCGGAAGCTGCTGCATCCTCAGCTTCTCGTCTGACATAATCCGGAGAGACTGGAATCTCTACAGCAACACCCTCGGTATTCTCCTCCATGGAAGATATCAGAGTAGGTGGAATACGCATGTCAGACGAGCCCACCATCTCCTTTGGCCTGCTCCCACCAAATTTTGGAGTGCGAGGCTTTCTTATCAGCGGCTCCTACACAACAAGGGGAAAAGTATGATTACATAAGGAGCTGAACTGGAAATCAAACCTTACAGGACATCTTACCTCTGCAGATACGGAGTCCGAGGACACCGTCGGTGACGACGCCCTCTTCTGCTTTTTCGATACAGGAGAGTCGACTTTTGTATCTGCACCCCTTTTCGTTTGATCAACCGAGGGTCTTCCCTGACCCCCGGTAGATACGGCGGGGGCGCCTCGACCCAACTCGGGCGGACGGTACGACCGAGCCTACGCCAAAGTGTCTGCACCCGCCGCTAAATGGGTGCCTGCAATAAAACTAGTCTCCCTATCATATCCGGTGGGCGGAGCAGCCATAGCACAGAAAAATCTGGCGGCTGAGTAGAGAATCGGCGGCCGCAGATTCTGGACGGGGAGCGTAATACGGGCTCCAGTACATCCGACATTATAGTAATGCCAAGCTCGTGCACCATCCAGCAAACTTCCAGCGTACCCCAAGGTAATACTGGGATTATCCAACATCAATTGGGCGTACCCGAATTGCCTCGCAAAGCGGCTCGGCAGATACGGTTCCAGGTAACACTGGTTCCTGTTCCGATATACTAAATAGGACAGCCGGATACTTTGCAGCCGGCGGAATCCCCATGGAGACAGAGTGGTGGCATCCTCACCCGAGTCCACCAGATCTTCGTTGGCCTCAAAATCGGAGAAGACAGAACCAACTTTGGCGATCTCCCATCCCTGAAGATGGGATAAAACTTTCCTGCAAACGGGGACACCGGTATGCGACCAATTCCTCCGGTAGAAACGCCGGAGGAACGCATCTTCGGACCTGTGGTCTTCTTCAGAACCCGGGCTCATCACATTGGGATGGTGTAAAATTAACCACCCCATCAAATAATGAAACGGCAGCTCGGCACGCGGAAAGTTGTTGTTTTTGCCCCGCTCGTGAACGACATCTCCCGCAAACTCTCGAAGACCCCGCAACAGGTTACACACCATTGCGGGGAGTAAAGCTAAAGGATGGCCGAAGGCCAACTTCACGGCCGGCAGAATTAAGTTCCGAGTCACCCTCTCTACAGAGCCAGACCCGCCTGAAAAGACGTGGTCCCGGAGCCAAATCATAAGATACGCGACTAATACTGCTTTTGGCGACATCCGATAGGTGAGATGCCAAAAACAGCTATAGGAGCGTTCATCCGACTGCTGGTCCTCTTTCTCTAAGGGATTCTTCTCGCCCAACCTGCTCATTTCAGAAAGCACCTCGTTGCGAGAAAGTGCCGGTGAAGTAGAAAAATGGGAAGGATCCTCTTTGTCCTGCCTAAAGATGTGATCTCTCCAAGCAGTCACATGAGGCTGCGTCCCGCCCCTATCCTTCTTCTGCATATAGTAGTGATGACTCGCTACTTCTTTAAAGACAGCCATCATCTCATCAGCTTTGTCTCCCAAGACCTGGAATTCTTTATTGGTCGGGAAGTATTCTTCGTAAGGTTCCGATCCCCAGGGGAGTTTTGATACCTCGTACATCTCATGAAGCGCGAGCCCTAGCTCCCCCACTGGAGTGAAGAAGGTCCCGGTATGGGTATCAAACATCTCCAGAAGCGCAAGGAACATGTGCCTGTTAATCTCTACACCTGCCTGAGTGGCACGGACTGCAGCGGTCAGCCCAATCTCTTGGAGCTCAGTCTGAAACCGCGACAGGATCCAGTGTGTCAGTTTATCCCATTTTGAAACATAATGGCACCAACCCTCTACCCAAAATTCTCCCTTGGGGTATGATTGTTCCATCAACAACATGCGACGAGCAAAAGTCGAGGCACCCAAGGCAAAAGTATTGACGGGAACATCGCTATAAATACTTCCAGGACGAAGAGTCCGCCAGGTGTAAGAGGTACCAGCTCGCGAGGCGACCAGAGTATCCCTCTGATCAGAAGAAGAATCAATTCTGATGACGCCTGTTACCGCTCCTCCTTGAGATGGAGTAATGTCCCAGGACATTCTCCTTTTAGAAGCAAGTCGACAGAAAGTTAACAAAGGCCATTGACGTTCAAGCTGCCTGACGGTCATATGCACGCCCCTGGCTGTAAAGAACCAGTCTTCTTTGACCTTCAGCACCTGGGCTTCAGTAGAAGAAAGGCGGTCCCCGAATAGGAACTCGGGCTTTAAGAAGGTCACTTTATCGAAAGTGGCGGATTTTAGAACGCCACATTCCATCATCCGTTTAAGGAACCCGTGATGTTGTTCTCGAATTTGAATCATTCTTTCGGGATGCTGATCCAACATAATAGCCGCTTGAGCAGGGTTTATCACCTCTTCATCATAATCTACTCCCATCTGACAGAATGCAGCATCCAGGAGCACTTCGTTCAAGAGTGGGATAGTCATCGACACTGACACAAAAAAAAATGCAAAGATATTAGAAACAACACAAAGATCAGAGCTTCATGCTCGTCAGATGCGCGTATTAAGCGCATCTGAAAAAGGAGCCTCAGCGCATCATCAGGGTATAAACCCATGCGCGTTAGCGGTAGAGCCTCGGCACATCGTCAGGGCGTGAGCCCATGCGCATCAGCAATGGCTTCGGCGCATCATCAGGGTGTAAAACCCATGTGCGTCAGCAATTAAAGCTACAGTGCATGATAAAGGCCTGAGCCTATGCACGTCGGCGGGAAAGTTTTCCATATCGATAGGAGACAATAAAGCTCACCGACTACCGCCGGCCGAACTTTGACAGGCGGGCGAGGAATGTCACTCACGACAGCCTCTACCGGCTCCTTCTCCTTCCCCTTTCCTTTGCCGGTACCGCCGCGAGGAGTCTTGGGAGCCATTCTAACAGAGAGAAAGAAGTTAGGGTTTTGAAGAAAGAACTCTAAAGGAGGCAAAGGCACAGAGTAGAAGAACTCTCTCTCTCTCTCCACCTCTCACCTATTTATAGGCCGTGGTCGCACGCGTGAACCGATGACGAGTGATCTCAGCCGTCGCCTTGGGTCTTGTGAAGATAGCAGCAGATAAAACCAAAAGATCATCATTAATCTTTTCGGTTACCGAGGCATTATCAAATCTATTAATTGAGAAGAGCATGCGGCTGAACAGGCATGCGCCCCAACAGTCATGCGCCCTGATCGCCATGCTTCTTATTCAAAGTATTCCAAAACTTATTCAAAAGTTTTGAAAACTTTGAAGGGGGTCTTGTAGAAGCATGGAATTTCACAACCAGAAAGACCATACGCTAGATACTACAAGCGCCAGGACTCGCACAGAACACTTCACAGCAAAGTCAATAACCATAGACATTTGAAGAAGGACTTTTTTATTTATATATAAAAGTCTATTACATGTCTAGAAAAGGTTGTACAAAGGAGAATTTCTACAAAGGAAAGATCCTAAGTCTACAGCCAGTGGCCACCATGCGTCTCCCGATAGGCGCAACAGTCATCATGCGCTGCCAGTCACCATGCGCTGCCAGTTAGGCGCAGCAGATGTCATGCGCCTCCAACCAGGCGTATCCCGCCATCTCTTCAGCAGCTCATTTATGTGCATCCAGCTCAGTTATGTGCATCCCTTCAGCAGCCCAGTTATGTGCCACTCTTCCAACCAGGCTCACCTGGCCGAGCAGGGGTGTGCCGCTCTTCCAACCAGGCTCACCTGGCCGAGCAGGGGTGTGCCGCTCTTCCAACCAGGCTCACCTGGCCGAGCAGGGGTGTGCCGCTCTTCCAGCCAGGCTCACCTGATAAATGCTTCGATACACAAAGCATTTAACCCTCTGGCTGGAACCAAGGAAGAGAAGAGCACCGCAAATCTGTGGCCAGGAGAGGCTTCGAAAGAGCCTCCAAAGGCCAAAGAAGACCGTGATCGAAATCACGGCGAAAGGAGCAGCTTTCAACACAATCAGAGTGGGCAGCACCCACTTTGAAGGAAGTGAGAGCCTAGCACCGCCACTCTGATCTACGGCTCTTCCGGAACAACGGAGACGAGGCCCGAGCATCCCTATCTTTGGATGCAACAGGCACCTTCCGCCTGCCTCAGAAGCCCTCGACTCCGTCTTTTGGATGTAACAGTCACCTTCAAGAGCATCAACGACGACATGGCGTCTCATCTTCACCCTCAGGAACACTTTGTTAACAGAATGCACCCGAAAACCCAAGTTCATGTTGGAGGTACGTGAGGGAATGAGAAGCAAACCTTCTCTCCATGCCACTATTTATAGGCCGGGCAGATCAATGGCTCTCCGAATTCCATGCAATGAACTCACATTAAATGGATGAACCGGACGCCTCGACTTCAGCCAAGCGGCTATTAAAAGCACTCGAGAAGCAAAACAGCCGCATCATCAAAGACGTGTCGGATGCGCCGGCTGGTCAGCGCATCACACCTCTCAAACAGATGCGCCCTGTACCGAGCGCATCAAAGGGGATGCACCCCCATACGCCTAGTAGAACGTCAATCGACGTGCCCACTCGGATGTCCATCGAATGTCACCAACATTAAATGCTGAACTGACAGAGTTGGCAGTACGCCTTTCCAAGTCTGAACAGCTGACAGCTTTTGCAAAAAACAAAGCGTCCACAACGTCAGCATCATCATAACTCTATCCCGACGGCTACTGCCACGTGGCCACTCGACCACCCGTATGCGCCTCCGCGGCCATGCGCCCAAACCTGCATGCGCCTCGAAAGCTATACGCCTCAGACCCTTTACTGATCCCTAAAGACAGAAGAAGAGTCTCCAGTTGAAGCATTGCATGCGCCTCAAAAGCCATGCACCCCAGACTGATCTCTGATCCCGAAAGACAGAAGGAAAGTCGCTCGCATGCGCCTCAAAAGCCATGCGCCCAGAACGGCTCGTGACTCCTAAAGGTCACGAGCCAAAATCTCATCATGCGCCTAATCCAAGGCGCATCCCACCAAATCATCCCCCACCAAATCAGAGATCTCCGAGCCATGGGTCAACGACACGTGTCCTTTGACTCAACTCATCCAAGATCTCAGCAACAGAAAGATCTTCTCCTCTGCTACGTGCCGGCTCACAACAGCAGTATGAAGAATTCAACCCCACGAGTAGGGCGCATCATCCATGCGCCTCCATCAGCAATCTCTACGTGGCGTCCCCACGCACCGGCGCATCCTACATATGCGCGCATGAGCAGTCAACCTGTCCAGCTAAAAATGGAGGAATCATCCCCTCCTTACAGAGGCACAGAGACATACATACGAATAATCCAGACAGAGATCATCAGAGAGGCAGATACAGACACTCAACGTCTTCCTCCTCTCAGCCAGCTCCAGCACCCAGAGCAATCTACACCTTCAGAGAACCGATAACCGTCGTCAGCCCGTCAACGGAGTCAACGCATTACCACTCGCTCCATTGGCACTTAGGACCCAGATTAAACAAAAGTGTACTCCTAGGACTACATCTAAGTCCTATATTGTAACACTGTTCTGTTTGTATTAAGATTTGCAATCAAACGATTTTAATGGCAAACAACTATGCTTCTCGGTTCATTGATCACTTGTGACATGTACTCTCATGATCACAGAGTCTTCTTTGAATCACCCATTTATGGGCATTCCCAGATCACCCATTTATGGGCCTACTATGTATCACCCCTTGTGGGCTATTACATGGAATCATAACATAACTTGGCTGGATTCTTGTGTATTGATTGGGGGTACGGGGGAGTATAAATAGTCATATGAATAATTCCAAAGTAGAATAGCCATGTACGCCTCTTTAGTATAGCCATGTGCAAATCAAGCCGTTCACATGTCGACTTTGTACTCTAAATCACTAGTCACTAGTAGCTCTCTACTTATAGTAGATATTTCTATTACAGTTCTCTCTCTGTTTATATTCTGTACTTTCTTTCAGTTCATGTATCTTACTTTACTGCATGATTATATTTTCTAACCTGCTATGATCTGTTGAGATGTATTGTGCTCGCTCCTGTCCTGACTAGACCTGTTAAAAATATTACAGAGGACGAGGAGGAGGCCTGTGTGGATACCTACTACGGGACAGCTCTAGATGACACCATTGATCCGAATTTCCAGCCGAATCCATTAGCTATAGAGACTGAGGCTCCCTAGTCTAGGTTTACTATCATTGTCTTTTGGGATTCTGGATTGTATATATCCTTTCATATTTAGTAGTTGGGACTTGTATTCTGGATGTTTGCTGAGATGATATCTTAGACACTTAGACTCTTCTGATCTTCTGTATTTCATTCGAGTTTTATATCACATCGTACTTCTTCTTCCTTAGTTGTGATTGAGTTTATATTCTGCTATGTCACCCCCATTCGGAGAGTATAAACTGTTTAGTCTTATACTGTTAGATGCATTGAGACCTAGGACAGCGTTCTACCGTCGACATTGCGGCGTAGGCTGGGCGTTCTTACGTTCTCGTACCCTTACAGTGGGTGCGGGTCGTGACACATGGTGCACTCTAACCTGTAACCAGTAACCAGAAATAAGTAACCTGAAATGATAGTGACCCGTGGTGGTGCACTCTTTACTAGTAAAAATGAATGATAGTGGCCCGTGGTGGCGCACTCCTGACAAGAATAATAAATCTAATCTTGACACCGTGGGTGTTGGCTTGATTGTGCTTGTATAAGCAATCTCTCTAGTCTTGTCTTGCATCATGTCTAGGACATGAATTCCTAATTTTCCACGGTCAGGGGTACCTACTGAAATTGATTAAGGCTAATAACTAGAATAATTCAGTAGCCATAAAGAGATTTCCCAGCTACAGGTAATCCCATTATCTGGGCGCCCCACTTGGGATCTGTAGTCTGCCGACGAGCAGGGCACATTTCTAGCACACTGTCATGTATTGTACCATCATTGTACTAATATTTGACCTGGATAACCTGGATGGTCTGCAGGGCTTGTGGCTGTTGAAAACTCTCATTTGCATCTTGTTAGTAACTAGGCTTGTGATAACCCTAGTTAGTTAATATAGAAAGCCGTAGGTAATGATTGGCCGTGATTTATTGGATGGAGTCCAGTCTAGTCTAAGTCTTGTCAAGATCCAGTTCCTAATTGTTCCAGGATAATGATTGTAATGATTATCACTCTAATGTATTATACTCTGTATTGTCACTCCCTGATCGTCACTCTCTGAATGTCACTTAATGATTGTCATCTTTAGCAATAAATGATCATAGACTAAGTTCTGTTCAGGCGAAGGGTTAGAATTCCGGTCCTTGTTTGGTTTAAGGGTTGTAACCTGGCTTCCGAAACAGTACCTTCGTCCTCTCTTTGTATATTGCCCAGTTCTATTTATTTAATATGTTCTCCAGTTTACTTTATGCTCAATGATTCTTCACTTACAGTCTCTCTATGTTCGAGATAAGTGCATTGGTACTGCACAAATCTCGATCCTCCTTTACTTATTTGCTTATTGATTGCTAATGATTGCTGGTTTTAAGTTCATAGTTCGGCCTCCTTTGTGTTACTTGCTCTTTCTGGGGTCTGACCCAGCTGGTTTTGTATGGCCAGATAGTGGAGCAGCAGCGAAGGATCTCCCGATCTTCCGCTCGATGGTGACTAGCAGGAGCACCAGAGTGCCTCAGTGGGTTTCTTATTCATTCTCCCACTGATATGTAATTATCTTGTCGTAAGCGTTTAGCCCCGAGCACGTGTTTAGCTTATGTTTTGGGTATTTTTCCTTTGACATTTGGCCTACGGGCCTAAGCATGGTTTGTAATTGTCTAGACTGCAGCTAGTGTTAATCATGTATGACTATTACTCTGCTAGATCTTCATTTTGAATTTCTAGCTTCATGAATCATCTATATATAAATGGTTCGGGATGCCTTACTATTGTATGATGATGATCATACTTCTTGTACTTTGGATATTTACCTGTGAATTGAGAGGCCTAGGATTGTTAAACCCTAGGATTTGACTGATGGCTTGTAGAGTAATCCCCATGTCTTGACAGCTTATACGTGATTTCAGAGTATTAACGTACTTTGGGATTACGTAGCTGGCTGTGTACGCCTCCGTCCAGTATTCTGGTTATGGGGCGTGACAACAAAATACCATTACTTTGTTGGATCGAGACTTGTTCTGTATTAAGAATAATATGCACATCGAGCATAGTTATACTATAGAATCAAGTTCTCAACAAAGGGATTGGAGAAGTCCGTTTATTGATTATGCGGTTCATGGAATTTTACCTGAAGATTCGAAGGAAGCTGCATCAATCAAGAGACGATCATTTCGATTCTACTACGATTCTTCTTTGCATATGTTATATCGTCGTTCTTATGACGAACTTTTGCTGCGTTGTCTCTCTGAGAGTGAAGCTAAACAAATACTCCGTGAAGCTCATGATGGTGTCTGCGGTGCTCATCAACCAGGTCCAAAATTACAGGACCGTATCCGAAGAATGGGGTATTATTGGCCTTCCATGATAGCAGATGCCGTGGATTATGCCAGACGATGTAAAGCATGTCAGATTCATGCTGATTTCATTCATCAACCATCTGAATTTTTATATCTTACAGCAGCTTATTGGCCTTTCGAAGCTTGGGGCATGGATATTATTGGTCCGATTAACCCTCCTTTTGTCAAGGGACATCGGTTTATCTTGGCTATAACCGATTACTTTTCTAAATGGGCGAAAGCGATTCCCCTTGTTGAAGTAAAAACATCAAATATGGTTAGTTTCATTAAACACCATGTCATTTATCGTTTTGGGATTCCCCGACGAATAATTCATGACAATGGACCACAATTTGCCAGTCAGGCATTTTATCGATTCTGTGACAAGAATCGGATCCAAAATCTGTCGTCTACGGCCTATAATCCAGCTGCTAATGGTTTCGCCGAAGCTTTCAACAAGATAATCATTAAACTTCTTAAAAAGTTTGTCTCTTCTAATAAACGTGATTGGAATGAGAAACTTGGAGAATGTTTATGGGCTTACCGAACAACAGTCCGAACTCCTAATGGTTTTACACCATTTTTACTGGTTTACGGATGTGAGGCTATCCTTCCATTGGAAATCTAGATTCCATCTCTCAGAATAGCCATAGCTAATGAGCTAACTACAGAGAATAATGACCGATTGAGACTTCAAAAACTTGAAGGTCTAGACGAGAGACGTCTTCAAGCACAACAGCACATTGAGCTATATCAGGCCCGTATATCTCGAACTTTCAATCGTAAAGTTAAAGAAAGGGTATTCAAAGTCGGTGAGCTGGTTCTAGCTGTTCGAAGACCAATGGTGATGACTCATAAAAGCAAAAGGAAATTCCAAGCAAAATGGGAAGGTCCTTATGTAATTGAGTCGGTATTCTCCAATGGTGCCTATAGGTTGTCTAAACCTAATGGAGATTTGCTCATGATGTCAATTAATGGCAAATTCTTGAAGAAATATTATGTCTGAACTTCTTCTTTATTCTCCAGCTACCAATGTTTAGTTAAATCCGATTATGTCTCCTAAAAGAGAATTTTTGATCTTCTGTCTTACCAGGTGATTAAAAAAGGGGGGATCTTATTATTTATCATGTTCTCATGACCTCTGAATAAATATTAAGTCTACTTTTTTTCTCTATCTATCACGTCCATATGGCCTCTGAATAGATCTTAATCTATTTTTCGTTGAGTTGCTATCTGTCACGTTCATATTACCTCTGATAGTATCGTATACTCTAAACAGAAAACGAGATTCATTATCTATCATGTCCACATTACCTCTGGATAGATATAATTTTTTGAGTTTAGAAGACTTGTCATGTCCATATTACTTCTGATAAGTGTTCTCTATCTCATACCTATTTCAAAATAAATGATAGGGGCACAAAACAAAATATTTCATTCATGTCTTGTAAACATTACAGAATAAAAAAGATAAAAAATTACAAAAGCTCCTAATTTGCCTAAGGCGAGCACATAAGTCTTTTAGCAGTTTCTGCAGCTCTGCTAGACGTTTCTCGCGAGAGTTCATCACATTTGTAGTAGCTAAAGTACGCCGAGCTTCTGGAGTACAAATATGGAAGAAGTCAGCGAAAGTAACTATCATCTTATCCTTGGCTTCGTCAAGGGTTTTGATGGTAGATTCAGCTCCGAAGACTTGTTCCTCCAAAATTGAGCTCTGTGTTAGTTGCTGGTCTCGAGCTTTGATCAACTGCTCCCTCTTCGCCTTCAAACGAGCCAATTCAGCCTCAACTTCTCGAACTCTATCATTCTGTTGATGAATTCTCATATTCGAAGTTTCATAGGCTTCTCTTTAGATCTCTAGCTGGGGTTTAGCTTCAGCCAAAAAAGCTTTTTCTTTGGCGACCTTTATGCTGTACTCATGGAGGGCTTCATTGAAAGTCGTCTCCCGAGTAAAGTATTCAGCTGATAAAGCATCATACTCGCTTTGGATAAGACTTTCAGTAGTTTCGCTTGACAGCCTTAGATATTCTCTAATGGGCTGTTCAAGTTCCTCCATGGTCTTCTCTAATGTCGCTGCTCTCGCTGCATCATTGAACATGGCGACATTTCTGATCGTAAGAGAAATAGACGCCTTCAAGCTTTCATAATTGAGGCCCTTATTCAGGACCATTTTGATCAGAGCCGCTAGAGTCTTGTAAAAAGTCTCAGTATGAATCTCAACTAAGAGATTCATTTCTGCATTTGAGCTCGGTGTGGCGACAATCTCTACCAAATCTCTTTTCTGAAGAGTAGGAGCAGATGTTGTTGCCTTGGTAGCAGACTGAGATGAAGCCATTGTTGTTGCTGCTACTATGGCCAATTGATTCCCAGGAGCTTCAGGAATAATATATTCAGCACTTGTTATTCCAGCCGTTTCTGTAGTCAAAACTACTTGAGTTTCGGTGACGATGATTGGTGCGGGTGAAATAGTAGTTATGGCAGCTGACTCCGGTTCGGGCATTGTCTCTTCAGGAACTTGTGCTGGATCAGTAGCAATAGCAGAGTATGCTATTATAACGTCCTCAGCTTCAGTTGATGATTTGACTATGTCTTCATTACCTTCTTCGGTTACCGGCTCTGCAGGCTCTTCAAGTATTTCAGTTGTAATGGTTACTTCTACAATTGGTTCTTCGTTGAAGTCTATTTCTTCCTCAGTAGCCTCTTTATCATCTACAGTAGGTTCTACTGCAGTTTGTTCTTTATCCCTGCCCTCAGCAGGAGGAGACAATTCTGGCTGAGCCTGTACTTCGGGCTCTTGTTGTACCTCCATAGATGGAGGACATTCTTCTTGAGCATCTTCTTCTTCTGAAGAAGAATCCTCTTCCTCATACTCCGTATTTTCCTCATAAATATCTTCTTGAGGAGGAGGAGGAGCCACAAGCTTTGATGTAATGATGACACCTACAAATTAAACAAAATAAATTAATATACAAAATCATAATACATAATCTTGTATAGATTTTGTGTGATATATATTTACCTAGAGTAGGTGCATAACGTGCCAGGTACGAGTCATAGTCCCCATCCTAGTCATCATCATCGAAAGCCAGAGCTGGTTCATCAGATGGGATGAGCTCTCGATCAACAGTATGTGTAGGGACAGCCTCCTCAGTAACTTGTGCCTTTGATGGCAAAGACAAATGAAGTGACGAGCTGAGGCGGCCTGGAGATAGAACCCCCAAACCTTCTGTGGATGTTGCCGGTTGAGACGCAGAGGATCCTTCTCCAGGATGAGATGAAGAAGATGCCAGATGTTGTAGCTCATCGACCGGAGTGTCACTATCTGGGGTAGCGGCTCTTGGTCTAGAAGGCCCTTTGCCGGTAACCTTCTTCTTCTTTTCAGGGAGGGTCTTCTCTGGAAGAGTAGTAGCTGCACCTTGTTTTCGTTTCCGGAACTTGCCAATAATGATTGGTCCCGCGGCTGCCTCCCCAGCTCCCATAGGGATGACTTCCAGATACTGATCTGGAACAGCAACGTCATCGGGTATATCCGAAAATACCCTGACCGGCTCTTCTACATTCCCTTCCTTGGGCTATCTTAGACTACCATTCAAGTTGTAGCCATGGGCGAAGGAGCAGATCGATGCATAAAAGCGAGTATACGTATGAAGTATACGTAGCTCGGTCGTGCTTGTAGCAGTCGATACTTTGAACTTAGCACTGGTACAAGCGTTGCTAAAATACCTCCAAGCTCTTGCACCATCGATTAGCTTTCCATAATGGCGGAAGCTGGTAGAGAGATTACCAACATGAAGCTGGTCATATCCAAACTGGCGAGCGAACCGACTTGGCAGATATGGTTCGAACGCGCAGTCATCTTCATGCCTGTACATCAGATAGGAGGGTCTGATGCACACTAGCCATCTAAAAATTGGCGCAGGCAATGAAGTCATTCCTTCTCCTCTATCTTCAAACTGTACGTCGAGGCAGTTGGCTGAAACTTGTGGCGGGTGCAGAAGAAGTTCCAACCGAGAGAATAATTCAATACTGCTCGGGTATCTGCCACTGTAGTAGCAGTCTATGTAGCTTTGTTGAATTTTTGGAGGAAAACCTCCGTATTATCTCCAGAGCCTGGCGGCAGCAAATTGCAGTTATGATGTAGCAGCCAGCCCAATAGATAAGTGTAGGGCATCTCCACCCTTGGAAAATCTTTTCGGTGAGGAGCATTGTTGATTAGTTCCTCACCGAAAATCCTCAAACCTGCGTTTATTCGGCACACCATTGCCGATAACAAGTTAATTTTGGCTTTGAACACCAAACGTACTGCCGGCCACAGTACGTTTCGGTGAATTCGGTCTACTGTGCTGATCCCAAGCACAACCCATCTCCGCAGCCATAAGGACAGAAAGCCTGCTAGCAAAGCTTTCCTGGAGAGCTTCTGACTACCGTGCCTCAGGTGGCTCAAAGTTTCAGTCCCCGCAGGGATGTCTCCGGTCTTTTTGGGCAGATATTTATCTGGAGACTTATGTGAGATCATTAAACTATTGATCAAATCTGCAGGAATTATTGAACAAGGGTTGATGGTCGGAGCCTTGTTTTCTTGAAATCTTTCCTGCTCGTTCTTGGATATTCTATTCTCATGATAGAATAGATAAGTTGTCCATTTATTAGTGTACGCCAGATGTGATCCACTGTTATACATGGATGTGTAAATTAAGTAATGGCACATCAGTTCTTGGTAAACCTCAACTAATCGAGGATTCTTCTCTCTTATTTCTGCCAGTTTCCTGTTGGAGGGAACATATTCTTCATAAGGCGCTTCATCTATCGGCAGCTTTGAGATGAATTGTATCTCGTGCAGGGCAAGATCCATCTCATCGAGTGGGGTCGCAAAAGTTCATGTTGAACTGATATATATCTCCATCAGAGCCAGGAATAAATTACTGTTCGGTGGTACACCTTGGCTTGTAGAGGCTACCGCTTCATAGAGGCCGATGGCTTCCAAGTCTATCTTGAAGTGCTTCAGGATCCAGGCACTAAGCTGAATCCAATTTTGGTTATATGGAGTCAACCACCCTGGTAGCCTAGGGTTGGCTTGGGAATATAATACTGCAGCCCCAATGAACTTGTTAATAAATATTAGGGTCTGTACTGGCTGGATCAAAGCTGAATCTTCACTCGGAGTAAATCCAGGTAAGAGACCGGAGAAGGGGACAACTCTACCACTGGGAGTGCTGGTGTGGTAGCCTATGTCATTTGCTCTTTCCTTCTTGAAGATGATCCTTCCTGGCCTACCATGACTGCTGGAAGTCAGGTTCCATAGCATCTTTCGGGGATGGATGGAATGGACAAATGCAGATAGGGGATAATCCATGTCCATGTCAGGAAGATATATCGCCCTTGTCACTTTTCGCTCCCAGAATACGTATTTTAATACGTGTACTGCTTAAATATATTTATTTAATATTTATCATATATTGTTCTGTATTTAAATTCCTTTAATTTTATGTTAATTAATTTCCTGTAATTTTATTTTCTGTATTTTACTTTCTGCTTTTATACTCTGTTATAGCTTTGCTTTGGGTTCGGCTTGGATTGGTTCAATTATGTTGGTTCATCATGAACCGAAATAAACCCCCACCTACCACCACCCCTTCATTTAAAGCCCCATCCCCATTCTCTCTTTTCATTACTTCACCATTATTCTTCTTCTTCCTCATAAACTCTCCCCCACCTACCCAGCCGCATAGGCAAGTGCCAACTTGCTTCATGATGGAACCCCATTATTATTGTTCCATCATCTTCCTTACCTGATTCTAAGTCTCTGTAGTATTTAGCATTTTTAATTTCCATGGTTCATTTCTTGTAGATCTAAGTTTGTTGTATTTGCAGATTTCTTAGGTTTTGATCTAGTAACTTTGTTATTTTTCATGTTTTGATGGTTCCATATTGTAGAAAATTTTGTTCTACCCCATTTTGACCTATGGAAGTCCAGATTTGGGCTTGGAATGAAAGATTTAGAGAGATTTGAAGCAATGGCTTCCATGGTGTTGTTTGCAGAAATTTGAAAAAGAAGAACAGTTCTGACCGTATGAGTATCCTGGCCGCATGAAGTGCTGGCCGCATGAGTATCCTGGCCGCATGAAATGCTGACCGTATGAGTATCCTGGCCGAATGGAGTTTTGAGCCGCATAAGCTTAATACTTTTTCAGCCGCATAGGCGCATTACTTTCAAGCCGCATAAGGCATTGAACTTATCTTAGCCGCATAGGCGCACATCTTCTTAGTCGCATAGGCGCACGTCTTCTCAGTCGCATGGGCTTATTCGCTTCCAGCCGCATGAGACTTTATAGCCCGAGCCGCATGAGACTTTATTCTTTTCAAGCCGCATAAGGCTTGTAATTCTGAGCCGCATGGACTCAGTTCACCCGCAGCCGCATAGGCTCGTGCTATCCCAGCCGCGTGAGATTTTACTATTCCCGTCGCATGAGTTTGGATCCTAGCCACATGGGCTTAGGTTCCCTAGCCGCATATGCATATTTTATTCAGCCGCTTGAACCAATAAATTCCTAGCCGTATGAACTCTGGTCCTAATGCCTTTTTGGCTGATCCTTGTCCCGAATTGACATTGATTGACATTGACTAATCGTCTTGGCATTTATTAACCTTAATTGTTATCTGGACATTAACATTAATTATTATTTTGATTTATGATTGATCATGTGTTCCTAGTTGGAACTAAGAGACTGGCTAGTCGTCTTATTGAATGAAATGAATGAGACACGTTCATACTAATTATGAACTATTGTAATCGATTGGCCGATCCCGAATATTGGCATACAGGCACATGCAGGCTACAATTTATTTATCTTACTAAAGCAGCATGTGTACTTTATGGTCAAGGCATGATTCTTCTGTGGTTAGTTTAATTGTTGCACTACGCTATGTAAGACCTACAACTTAAACCGTACGGGTACCGTTGTAGAGTTATGCATATCGTACCCCGTACGGAAGTACTCATTTTGAATGACCATGATCCACGACATGAGATTTCACTCAACGTAGAGACTATTAAGTTAAATAAAATAATGATTGCATGGAGAGAATGATTCTCGAGTTCTTACACGGCAGCCCTCTTTGGGACTAGTAAGTGCCCGACAGGCCGGCTGGTTCCCACAGATACTGCAAATCGGCCACACGGATAGGAAGCGGTGTCTGCTTATATTATTTATTGTATATTGTATATTGTATATTGATGACGGGCGTCCCGCTGGGACTCGTCTAATTCATGATTGGCACAATTGATTGACTGGATAGACTAGCCTTGCTTGCACATAGTAAGAACTGAGGAATTCTTATTGCATAATTCCAGGATAACTTGGAACTCACAGTAGTAAGCCGTAGTAGTTGAATGGCTGTTTTAAATTGATTGTTTGTGTACTGTATCTACTATGTTACCTAACTGTGATGATCAGAATGTCAGGACATGACGGGCCAACTTCTGTCCTTGTTTGGTTGGGAGGTTGGTTCGAAGTGTCGTGATGATATGTGAATCCTAGTAGATAGCAGAGATCTATTATCATATTCTCTTATTACTGGCTTCATTCCTCATATCGTGCTCCCTTGCGGTACTTGCTATTAGAGGTCTAACCTCTCTGGTTTTGCATGGCCAGATTTAGAGCCGGTCCCCGATGATCCAGCTTACTTCTATCTCCAAGATGGTCAATACTAGAGGAATGATCGCAGGAGGACTCGAGTGGGTTCCTTACTTCCCTACTCGTTTTGTTACTTACTTTATACCTTGCCGTTTGGCACCGACATGTTAGTCGGATTGTCTTGTACTTACTTTTACATAATTGTAACTAAGTCAGACTGCAGCTGATAACAATTGTGCATACTTGCTACATCATCTGGCTATGTTTTGTAAAGCCAAATATCAAGAACATTTTGACTAAGCGTTCGGGACGCCTTACTGCTTTCTCTATTTCTGTTTCTAGTTTGAATGATTGAAACAATAGATGTGGAGTGAACATAGCGAGACTTTCATGTAGTATGCACCCCTCGTCTTTTAGACAGCATTGATCGTATTATGCTGTATCCCTCTACCCGTAATACGTAGCTGGCTGAGTCATTCCCCCGCTCTCCAGTATTCTGGTTCTGGGGCGTGACAAGGTTTTAGTGGTGGCCCATGCAGGTCTGATTTCAGACTTGTGGGGTATTTTGATTTATAGGATGTCTCAATCACACATGTCCCTCCTTGATCTCATGATTCGTTGTTCTCAACCCTAGCTTGACATTTCGGTATCCTTGACTTCATTGATCTTTTATGTCCGGTCGTTTGATTGTTCGTTTGTCCCTTTCCTTAGGGGCACCTCGTCCGTATCTGTCAGAATTGGACAGTAGCAACAAGGGCAACATGGGCAACCTGACCAGGTTGGTCAGCTACAAGGGCCAGAACTACTTCAAGAGACTATCCAAGAATAAGTGATAGTGGAAGCAGCAGCTGGATCGCAGTATTCGGAGGTTCCACCACCACCAACAGTCCCACCTACCCCTGTGAAAGTGGACACACCAACCATTCTGGAGCTCATGAGAGGGATGATGGCTACTCAGTAACATCAGATGTTAGCCCAGCAGCGCATGCACGCTCAGTTGCAAGAGCAGAACGTACTACTCAACCAAGGATTGCAGACGACTTTGGAAAGAGGAGCGAGGACAGATTCAGGAGCATCAGCCAGGTTTTGCAAGTACAACCCCCGTCGTTTCGAGGGCACGGAGGATGCCATCTCAGCAGACGCATGGCTTAAGGATATTGAGGCTATTCTGACGGCAGCTAAGGTACTGGCAGAAGAACGTGTGGATCAGGTGAAGTTGTTACTTCAGGATCTCGCACGTGATTGGTGAGAATCAGAGGAAGTGGGCATCAGACGTCCTGTTGCTTGGGACAATTTTACTGCAAGGTTCAAGACCAAGTACTATAGAGTTGTGGCACAGTTTGAGCTACAACAGAAGTTTATCAACCTCAAGCAGGCCGGCAAGACAGTAGATGCTTATGCAGCGGAGTTCTGCAGATTGAGTAGGTTCGCCCCAGAGATGGTAGCAACGGAGAGCCAGAGGGCTATGAGATTCCAGCAAGGGTTTCATCTTGAGCTCTTGCAATTGATAGAAGGGCACAATTATCAGACTTTTGACGAAGTATTGACGGTAACCCGAAGGCATGAGATTACCATTCAGAGGATCACGGCAAGGACAGGAGGTCAGAAGAGATCTCACAGTCAGATTGAAGGAGGAGGGGAAGTAGCGTCCCGAACAACAGCACCGTCCTTGGCATTCGCATTCATGATGTGGAAATGCGAGGGCCAGCACCACCACCAAGGCAACAGCAACAGCAACAGCAACAGAGGAAGAACCAGCAACCCCCAGCGGGCTGCACTTATTGTGGAAAGGTAGGGCATACTAGGGATGTGTGTCGGACATTGAACGGACTGTGTTTGATATGTGGAGGCCCAGATCATCGGGTTACCACATGTCCCATGAATTCGAGGTCAGGAGGACCCGCACAACAATTTTCTGCTCTGCCAGCACCAGGGACAGGACAGTATCGAGGACCAGCGGTGGCAGTGAGACCGTTGGCACAGCGCCCATTCATGTCGTAAGCTCAGATGTTTCGGCAGCAGGGACCGCCGATACAGCAACAACAACATAGACCACCCCAGCATCATCAAGGCAGGGGCCAGCAGCAGCACCAGGCTAGGCCGCAGCATGGGAACCAACAAGGAGGTAGAGGGCAGGCATTCACTCTGTCCTTGGAAGAGGTATTGGCATCGGAAGATGTTGTGGCAGGTAACATTCTCGTCGCCTCATATCCCGCAGTAGCATTGTTTGATTTGGGAGCATCACACTCATTTATATCTGCACAAATTGTAACACGGCTAGGAATAGAATTTGAGGCATTGCCAGGGAGGTTGAATATACTCACTGGTAATGGGCTCATAGGAGTTAGTAGAGTTATTCTAGCATGTAGCGTTGTAGTTTACGGGCATTCCCTACCCGCCCGGTTGATAGAATTTCCTGTTAGAAATTTCGACGTTATCTTAGGCATGGACTGGCTGAAAGACAGTCATACGACAATAGATTGTCGTAGAGGGAGTGTATCTTTTGATATTTTAGGCATAAAGAGGTTCACCTTAGTCAGATCAGAGACAATTGAACAAGAGCAGGGAGTAGCAACGGCAATGGAAGAAGTTCAGGTTCCGAAGGTAGTTGAAGAGTTTCTAAACGTATTTCCCGAAGAACTTCCAGGTCTACCACCGGTTAGAGATATTGAGTTCAGTATAGAATTGGCACCTGGAACTAAACCGATATCAGATCGAGTTTACAGAATGGCGGATTCAGAGCAGGCCAAGGTATATCAGCACATAGAGGAACTGAAGGAGAAAAAGTTCATCCAAGCTAGCATATCACCATGGGCAACACCAGTGGTACTTGTGGGGAAGAAGGATGGGTCATCCAGATTGTGCATCGATTACAGGAAGTTTAACGCGACAACAGTAAAAAACAAGTACCCACTACCCAGGATCGACGACTTGTTTGATCAGTTGAGCAGAGCTAGAATTTTCTCCAAGATAGATCTTCGTTCAGGGTATCATCAAGTGAGGGTTCGGAAGGAAGATATTCCCAAGACAGCATTCAGGTCGAAGTATGGGCATTACGAATTCTTGGTAATGCCGTTTGGTTTGACCAATGCTCCAGCAATATTTATGGATTTGATGAACCGTATCTTTATGCCATACTTAGATCAGTTTGTTGTTGTATTTCTTGACGACATTCTTGTATACTCTGCCAGCGAAGAGGAGCATGAAGACCACCTCAGGAAAGTATTACAGGTTCTGAGAGAGAACCAGTTGTATGCCAAGCTTAGCAAGTGTGAGTTCTGGATAGATCATATTTTATTCTTGGGTCACATCATATCAGGCACGGGAGTAGCAGTAGATCCCAAGAAGGTAGATGCAATAGAGAGTTGGCCAGTACCCAAGGCCGTAGCAGATGTGCAGAGTTTCTTGGGATTGGCAGGATATTACAGAAGATTCGTAGCAGACTTTGCAAGGCTTTCAGCACCCATGATCCGCTTGACACGGAAGGATATACCATTCGTCTGGTCGGCAGAATATCAGGCATCATTTGAGAATCTGAAGCAAGTTGATATCAGCGCCTATTCTTACATTGTCAGTTGGACCCAGAGGTTTTACTGTATATTATGATGCGTCAGGTAAAGGACTTGGGTGCGTCCTCATGCAGCATGGAAAGGTAATAGCGTATGCATCTAGACAACTTCGGGACCACGAGAAGAATTATCCAACTCATGACTTGGAGTTGGCAGCAGTAGTATTTGCTTTGAAGCTATAGAGGCATTACTTATATGGTGATCGAGTGGACATATACACAGACCACAAAAGTCTGAAGTACATCTTTACTCAGAAGAAACTGAACATGAGGCAGAGAAGATGGTTAGAGTTGATCAAGAATTACGATGTGGAGCTTCAGTATCATCCAGGCAAGGCTAATGTGGTAGCAGATGCTCTCAGCAGGAGAGGTGGCACATTTATGTTGACAATGCAGAAGCATATCTTAGAAGACCTTCAGGAGATGGGCATCGAAGTCGTACTTCCTAGCGATATAGGAATTCTGGCAAGTCTACAAGTTTAATTTGACTTGGTAGATAGGATCAAGGCAGCTCAGGCACAGGACCCAAGGATTCAGAAGCTTAGGACAGAATATGAGTCAGGACTCAGGAAGGAGATGAGGATTCATGAAGATGGTACGCTTAGGTTTGGATCACGTCTATGTGTGCCTAGTAGAGATATTAGAAAGAAGGTTATGGCAGAAGCACACAGTTCTCAGTATTCTATACACCCTGGAGGGACCAAGATGTACCAAGATATCAAACAGCACTTCTGGTGGAACGGGATGAAGAGGGAGATAGCTAGATTCGTTTTCCGTTGCTTGGTATGTTAGCAAGTGAAGGCAGAACAGCAAAGGCCAGCTGGATTATTGCAACCGCTTCCTATCCCGGAATAAAAGTGGAAACACATCACAATAGAGTTTGTGACCGGTTTACCGAGATCACCAAGTGGTAAAGATGCAATTTGGATGATAGTAGATCGGCTTACAAAGGTGGCACACTTTTTTCCTTTCAGAGTAGGGCAATCTACAGAAAGTTGGCAGAGTTGTATATGCAGCAGATAGTCAGGCAGCATGGAGTCCCTGTCAGTATTGTGTCAGATAGAGATACCCGCTTTACATCACATTTCTGGAAGAGCTTATATCACAGTCTGGGCACCAAGTTAAGATTTAGGACGGCTTACCATCCACAGACGGACGAGCAATCAGAAAGAACAATTCAGACTTTAGAAGACATGTTGCGAGCTTACACCCTAGATTTTTGAGGGTCTTGGAAAAGCCACCTACACTTAGTCGAGTTTTCATATAACAACAGTTATCAAGCCAGTATCCAGATGGCGCCATTTAAAGCACTATATGGTAAGAAGTGTAGGTCGCCACTAGCATGGAATGATATCGGAGAGAGGAAGATGCTAGGCCCAAAAATGATTGTCCAGACAGTTGAAGTGGTTAAGGAAATTAGAGAGCAACTTCGAGTTGCGCAGGATCGGCATCGTCATTGGGCGGACCAGTATCGTAGGCCGCTAGAGTTTTCTGTTGGGGACCACGTATTCTTGCGGATATCACCTACCCGCGGGATCATTAAATTTGGCATTCGCGGGAAATTGAGTCCGCAATACGTGGGCCCATTTGCTATCCTTGATAGGATAGGTGATGTTGTTTATCATTTATCTCTTCCACCTTCGTTACGAGAGGTGTATGACGTGTTTCATGTATCTCAGTTACGAAGGTATGTATCGGACCCAAGCCATATCCTTGATCATTCTGAGCTGGTTGTTGGTACCAACTTGTCTTACGAGGAACAGCCTGTGTCCATTTTGGACCAAAGAGAGAAGATACTCAAGAACCGAACAATTAGCCTTGTTCGGGTTACTTGGGGTCATCACCCTTTAGGGGAGTCAACGTGGGAACGTGAGGATGATATCCGATCACGGTGTCCGTACCTGTTTGACTCACAAGGTATATCTTTTCCTGTATACCTTGATTGTCTTAACTCCTCATGCTTGTCACCTTATGAGTAAAATTACTTGAAGTCGTGGATTGTTAAAAATAGATATGTTACTTGCTATCGACATTGTAGAATGATTGCTTACTCAATTTACTTATACTTAGATTAGTTTAGCTTTGATGTTTCTATCCTGCTTTGAATTGAAATTCCGAGGACGAAATTTTTCTAAGGAAGGTAGAGATGTCACTTTCCGTTCCCAGAATACGTATTTTAATATGTGTACTGCTTAAATATATTTATTTAATATTTATCATGTATTTTTCTGTATTTAAATCCTTTTAATTTCATGTTAATTAATTTCCTGTAATTTTATTTTCTGTATTTTACTTTCTGCTTTTATGCTCTGTTTTAGCTTTGCTTTGGGTTCGGCTTGGATTGGTTCAATTATGTTGGTTCATTATGAACCGAAACAAACCCCCACCTACATCCACCCCTTCATTTAAATTCCCATCCCCATTCTCTCTCTTCATTACTTCACCATTATTCTTCTTCTTCCTCATAAACTCTTCCCCACCTACACAGCCGCATAGGCAAGTGCCAACTTGCTTCATGATGGAACCCCATTATTATTGTTCTATCATCTTCCTTACCTGATTCTAAGTCTCTTTAGTATTTAGCATTTTTAATTTCCATGGTTCATTTCTTGTAGATCTAAGTTTATTGCATTTGCGGATTTCTTAGGTTTTGATCTAGTAACTTCGTTATTTTTCAAGTTTTGATGGTTCCATGTTGTAGAGAATTTTGTTCTACCCTATTTTGACCTATGGAAGTCCAGATTTGGGCTTGTAATGAAAGATTTAGAGAGATTGGAAGCAATGGCTTCCATGGCGTTGTTTGCAGAAATTCAGAGAAGAAGAACAGTTCTGACCATGTGGCATTCCTGAGCCGCATAGCGCTTTTCAGCCGCATAAACCATCTAAGTTCTCGGCCGCATGAACATACTATATTCCGAGTCGCATGAGCGCATGAGTATCCTGGCCGCATGAAGTGCTGGCCGCATGAGTATCCGGGCCGCATGAAATGCTAGCCGCATGAGTATCCTGGCCGAATGGAGTTTTGAGCCGCATAAGCTTAATACTTTTTCAGCCGCATAGGCGCATTACTTTCAAGCCGCATAAGGCATTGAACTTATCTTAGCCGCATAGGCGCACATCTTCTTAGCCGCATAGGCGCACGTCTTCTCAGCCGCATGGGTTTATTCGCTTCCAGCCGCATGAGACTTTATAGCCCGAGCCGCATGAGACTTTATTCTTTTCAAGCCGCATAAGGCTTGTGATTCTGAGCCGCATGGACTCAGTTCACCCGCAGCCGCATAGGCTCGTGCTATCCCAGCCGCGTGAGATTTCACTATTCCCGTCGCATGAGTTTGGATCCTAGCCGCATGGGCTTAGGTTCCCTAGCCGTATATGCATATTTTACTCAGCCGCTTGAACCAATAAATTCCTGGCCATATGAACTCTGGCCTTAATGCCTTTTTGGCTGATCCTTGTCCCGAATTGACATTGATTGACATTGACTGATCGTCTTGGCATTTATTAACCTTAATTATTATCTGGACATTAATATTAATTATTATTTTAATTTTTGATTGATCATGTGTTCCTAGTTGGAACTAAGAGACTGGCTAGTCGTCTTATTGAATGAAATGAATGAGACACGTTCATACTAATTATAAACTATTGTAATCGATTGGCCGATCCCGAATATTGGCATACAGGCATATGCAGGCTACAATTTATTTATTTTACTAAAGCAACATGTATACTTTATGGTCAAGGCATGATTATTCCGTGGTTAGTTCGATTGTTGCACTACGCTATGTAAGACCTACAACTTAAACCGTACGGGTACCGTTGTAGAGTTGTGCATATCGTACCCCGTACGGAAGTACTCATTTTGAATGACCATGATCCACGGCATGGGATTTCAGTCAATGTAGAGACTATTAAGTTAAATAAAATAATGATTGCATGGAGAGAATGGATTCCCGAGTTCTTATATGGCAGCCCTCTTTGGGACTATTAAGTGCCCAATAGGCCGGCTGGTTCCCACAGATACTGCAAATCGGCCACACGGACAGGAAGCGGTATCTGCTTATATTATTTATTGTATATTGTATATTAATGACGGGCGTCCTGCTGGGACTCTTCTAATTCATGATTGGCGCAATTGATTGACTGGATAGACTAGCTTGCTTGCACATAGTAAGAACTGAGGAATTCTTATTGCATAATTCCAGGATAACTTGGAACTCACAGTAGCAAGTCGTAGTAGTTGAATGGCCGTTTTAAATTGATTGTTTGTGTACTGTATCTACTCTGTTACCTAACTGGGATGATCAGAATGTCAGGACATGACGGGCCAACTTCTGTCCTTGTCTGGTTGGGAGGTTGGTTCGAAGTGTCGTGATGATATGTGAATCCTAGTAGATAGCAGATATCTATTATCATATTCTCTTATTACTGGCTTCATTTCTCATATCGTGCCCCCTTGCGGTACTTGCTATTAGAGGTCTAACCTCTCTGGTTTTGCATGGCCAGATTTAGAGCCGATCCCCGAGGATCCAGCTTACTTCTACCTCCAAGATGGTCAATACTAGAGGAATGATCGCAGGAGGACTCGAGTGGGTTCCTTACTTTCCCGTTCGTTTTGTTACTTACTTTATACCCTGCCGTTTGGCACCGGCATGTTAGTCGGATTGTCTTGTACTTACTTTTACATAATTGTAACTAAGTCAGACTGCAGCTGATAACAATTGTGCATACTTGCTACATCATCTGACTATGTTTTGTAAAGCCAGATATCAAGAACATTTTGACTAAGCGTTCGGAACGCCTTACTGCTTTATCTTACATGTTCTCTATTTTTATTTCTGGTTTGAATGATTGAGACAATAGATGTGAAGTGACCATAGCGAGACTTTCATGTAGTATGCACCCCCTCGTCTTTTAGACAGCATTGATCGTATTATGCGGTATCCCTCTACCCGTAATACGTAGCTGGCTGAGTCATTCTTCCGTTCTCCAGTATTCTGGTTCTGGGGCGTGACAGCCCTCTCCCCAAACTTGAACACCCAAGCCTCTTTCTTGGGGTGTGTTTGTGATTTGAAGTCTATCGCATCCCCGAACAGAAAGGTTGACTTCAAAAATTGTTGGTCATCTAGCGATACCAATACTTCTCCATCTATCATGGACAGCAGCATTCTGTCCCCTTGAGCAGCTATCAGCTGTGCTCTCTCCTCAGGGTATTCTGGATTCGACTAAGGAAACTCCATATGGGACAGGTTCTCCAAATAATTTGAACCCACCATACCAGTTGGTGAGCCAAATATTTCTGCAAGTGGGTGAATTTGCAAGTCTACTGCCAAAAGAAAAAGAAAAATCAAGTTAGTAAAAATATAATTTGAAAATTTTACGCAGATGACTTAGTTTGAGTTTTTACGCATAAAGATTAAAGACTATGACTATGCAAACTTTACACTTATGCGCAATTTTTTTAAAAAGTTCTTTATTTTTATGCAAAGTCTTTCACTTGTGAAGTTTACGCTGGCACATATTGATATGAGCGTATTATGAATTTTACGCTGGCATGTGTTGACATGAGCGTATTTTAGTTTTTACGCTGGCACATATTGATGTGAGCGTATTATGGATTTTACGCTATCATGTGTTGACATGAGCGTATTTTAGTTTTTATGCTGGCACATATTGATGGGAGCGTATTATGGATTTTATGCTGGCATGTGTTGATATGAGCGTATTTTAATTTTTACGCTGGCACATATTGATGTGAGCGTATTATGGATTTTACGCTGGCATGTGTTGACATGAGCGTATTTTAATTTTTACGTTGGCACATATTAATGTGAGCGTATTTTAAAATTTATGCTGGCACGTATAAACGTGGGCATATGTTTCTATTTTTACGCTGACACGTATAATATGGGCATATTTTCTTATTTCAAACTTTACGCTGACACGTATAACGTGGGCGTAGAGTTCAAAAGTTGAGTTCTTCTTCTTCTCCGATGAACTCACGACCGAAGTTAGGTAGTGCTCTACCTTTCTTGACCGGAGCTACGGTAGGATTTATCTGTCGGGGCGTCGCCGACGATGGGATGGTGGTTTTTGCACGGTCGGCCGACGATGAATCAGCGGCGGGCTTCTTGCCCTTGCTGCCGGCGGTGTTCTTGTTCCTGGGAGCCATCGAATCGAAACAAGAAGTATGAAGGAGAAGAGAATAAAGAGAGTTCGAGATTGCAAAAGAAAAGTGAATTTCTCTCTCTACGTGAAGAGCTCTATTTATAGAGAATTTTGAATTCGGTTCAAATTTCTGAAATTTACGCTGACTGTTGGATATCCCGACTTTTACGAGGACTGTTGAGTATACCGAATTTAACGCGGATGACTGTTTGAAATCTCGAATTTTACGCTTCTGTTCAAAGTATTTCAAATTTTGAAAATAATTTGAAAACTTTGAAGGAGGTTTTGTAGGAGCGTAAAAAGTTCATAGACCAAGTCAAAAAAGTTAAGAACGTTACGCAATTCAAAATGAGCCAGACTCAGATTTTACGCAGAGATCGAACAGAGTACAACTTTACGCGAGCTACTTTACGCGAGAGCTATTCACTGAGCTTTTACGCGAAAGACAAGCTGTCGAATCATTGTATTTAATGCGCGTGATACTGATTCTGACATAATAATTTTCTGACAGCGGACAGCACAGAAGTCGAGAAGATTTGATTTACACCAAACCCAACACTGTCGTTTAGTGTGCAGATAGGCTACTTTACGCTCAAGAGATCGCTTCTTTTACGCACGAAAGCTATTTGAGCTTTTTACGCTCAAGGCTGTTGTGTGCGTAAAGTTTATTTGAGCTAATTTTACGCTCAAGGCTATTTTCAGCCACTTTACGCGGGAAGCTTATTTTGGACTATTTTACGTCCAGTCTGCTACTTTACGCAGAAAGTATATTTTGGGACATTTTTACGCCCGATCTTTTCTGGCTATAGGAGAACGTGGTTTGCTTATGTGGCTTTCATGCCTCACTTATTGAGGAACGTGTGTACGTGTTCTCCTCATTTTGTTGAAGTAGTGGGACACGTGTCACCATGCGTAGAGATCAAAACTCTACGTGGGACACGTGTCATCACGCGTAAAGGCTGATTCTCATCATGGGTGACAGTTACCAAACTTTGTTGCTTTTTACACACAGTGGATCTAGTCTATAAATAAACTGATTTTTAAAACATCAAGAGAATAGAGAAGAAAATACAGGAGAGGAGATTCTGAGAAAACTCATACTTTCAGATTGATATTTCCAGAAGCATTTCTTCAACTTTTTCTCAAGAACAGGGTGAAACAAAGCAAGAAAGCATTCGACTGTGCCATCAGTGCCGTTTCTCGATACCTTTCCGGTGACTTAGTTCTTCCGATTGTTCGTCTTTTTCAAGCAGTTTTTTTCATCATCATCGTATGGTCCAAGGAACAAAGTGATCGCTCTCAGATCAGACTTCCATAGCAATACTTCCTAGAACAATTTGTATTTTTTGTACTTTTTCTAGTTTTCTTTCAAAAGCCAATTTTAGGCATTTTGTTAAGTGAAACAGTAAATCGATAGTGTTGTTGCGGATGAAAGAATGAATGCAAGGGCACGAACACGGTAGAATGATCAAGTTTCAAAGAGAATGTAGGCTAGACCTTAATAACTAAATATTGTCTTAACTCGATCATTGGACAACTTGTCGACAAGGTAGAGTTTCCCCGTAACGACAACCAAAGGCCATGGGACCGTTTCGGCCAAGAAAGGAAACACGGTGTATAGCTGTGCTGGATGATAGCACGGGTTAAGCGAAGACTTGCAGCGGGACTCGCTACTTGCGCTACAAGGACCCCGGCAAACAAAAGCTATAGAGTCCATGATGGCTTGTTATGCCAGTGACCAATCACACGTAATATTACACTTGGTATGAAAATAATAACAATTGACAGGGAAGAACATGGTAAGTTTCATAAGGCACGGCGCGGTCCGCCGTGGTTAAGTTCCAACGTATTTTACATTATGCTTGTCATATGCTTATTTGAAATTCATTAGGATGGTTAGAAACATTTACAAGCTAAGTCATATAAACTCTTCAACAAAATGAGAGCGTGGAACTTAAATAGCCACGCACCAGTACAAAGTGTAATGTACTGATCCTCGCCCTCCACGCAGGTAACCCGAACCACGAAGGGCGTGCCACTTAAAGCTCAAGGCGGCGTGAACCCTTTTGAAGGCTCGTCCGCGTGTGAAGGCTTGTGTTCTGAAATCCTTTTGAAGACTCCGCACTCAGTACAAAGAAGAATAGATGGTGACTCGGCTTTCCTCGATCGCAGGTGAAAAGTGTAACTATTTTACTTGTAAAAAAGTATGTAATGTATGGAACGACTATCTCATCAGCGTTCGTTTTGTAAGTCGAGTCATGTTGTAGCCCGCACGACAATAATTGTAATAGAGTCAATGTAAAGATAGTTTTATCATCAATGAAAAAGTCTACTTCTATTTCAAATGTGTCGATCAATTTCTTTGCGTACTCTAACTTGATGTTGTGTTTCGGATAACCTTATGACTACACCTTGTGCGATCGCAACTTAGGTTCGCACGGCATCACGCCCGGGGGACGACTATCGATTCTACAAAATCGGGGCGTGACATAATGGTATCAGAGCACGGCTTTACAACCTTTGGCCTCGCGTCTAGAGTTTCAAACCTTTGACCTCGCATCGATGAGATAAGTTGTTCCATACAATAAGTCCGTAATAATTTGTGACTGATGCGTTTGCCTTCGTATTGCAGAAGTGCCGGAACCTACGGCTGGACAAGAGCAGAGCACTTCTAGCGGCTCTAGTAGTTCGTATCGTTCGCGGGTTGGACCTTCTAACAGTACCATTGAAAGGATGTTGTGCATGATGGAGGCGCAGCGGATTCAGTCTGAGAACCAACATGAACAGACGGAGGCACGACAGGCCCAGTTCGAAGCTCGCTTCGACGCACAAGCTAAGCTGCAACAAAAGCAACTAGATACTCTGCAGCAGATCGTCCAGACAGTTGTGACCAACATAAATTCTGCGACTGCGCCTACCGTTACCGCACCTACTGCCACCGTGCCGATGGTCTAATCCATTGAAGTCGACACGGAGGAGCCCAAGCGTCAACCAGCGGCACCGAAAAAGTACAACTTTGAAGTGTCAGAATTCAAGAAGGCGTGCCGCACTTCCTTCAGTGGTACCGAAGGCCCTTCCATGGCAATCGACTGGTTGGAAGAGCTGGAAGATCATTTCAAACTCCTCGATATTGAAGAATCAAAGCAAGTCGCCTGCGCACAACTTTAGCTATGATTGAACGCACAGGACTGGTGGGCCGTGCACAAGTGAGCGATCTGACGTGTCAACAACACATTGCCGATCTCTTGGGCCACGTTCCGCAAAGCTTTTGAAGTCGAGTACCTTCCGTCAGCCGTTTGTCTAGCGAAGGAGAATGAATTCATGCAGTTGAGGCAGGAGAACCAGACAGTAGAATAGTACGCCACAGAATTCAACAAGTTGTCCAAATTTGCTGGTGCATTTCTTCCTACAGAGGAGTGCCGTGTACGACGGTTCGAAGTGGGTCTGCGACGCTCTATTGGTGCGCATGTCGGGGTTCCGGAGTACAAGACCATGGGCGAGGCTCTGAATCACGCTCTCCGCCTTGAGAGCGAATACCCTTCCGTTGCTGTCGACGTTGGGCACCACTCCAATCACAAACGTTCTAGCTATACGGGAGGCAACAATCACGCGTCAAAGCATCCAAACAACGACATCTACAGAGGAAAGAACCTATTACCTCGATGCACCAAGTGCAACAGTCTCGGACACGATGCCAGCAACTGCTTCACCTTCGACGGAGCATGTTTCAATTGTGGAGAAAGGGGCCACCGAGCTCAAAATTGCATAGCCCGAAAGCCAAATCATTCCAACGCACCACCACAACAACACTGCCAAGAGAATCAAGGACATGCGCCCCGACCTCCTCAGCCCACTCAACCCAACAACCAAGACCGATGCCCTAATGCTCAGGGACGTGTCTTTGCTCTGACTCGAGATGAGGCATTCGCTTCCAACACTGTCGTGACAGGTATATTGAGTTTCAATAATGTACCTGCTCGTGTCTTATTTGATTCAGGCGCTTCGCATACTTTCATATCGACGGACTTCGCCGTCGAGCACAAATTTTTTGCAATGTCGTTAGACCTTGATCTTAGCGTAAGTATGCCTTCGGACGTGCCACTACTCACAAATTTAGCCTGCAGGGGAGGAACCATATGTATTGGGGGTCAAAAAATCGGTCTTGATGCGATAGTTCTAGATATGAAGGACTTCTACATCATACTGGGCATGGATTGGCTCGGTCCTTGCAACGCTACAATCGAATGCGCAGGAAAGAAGGTCACCTTCTGCATACCTGGAGTGCCCGAATTCTTCTATTCGTGTGGTGAAGCATCGTCGACCTGTATGGTGATCTCGACAATCTCGGCTCGAAAGATGCTGCATTCCGGATGCGAGGGCTACTTGGCGTTCGTTCGTGACATGAGACAGGATGGTGCAAACGCGGGTCAGACCGACGTTGTGGCAGAACTCCCAGACGTGTTCCCGGATGAGCTACCCGGCATACCGCCCGATCGAGAAATAGAGTTCACCATCGACACATTCTCCGACACCCGGCCGATATCGAAAGCTCCGTACAGAATGGTCCCTGCAGAATTGAAAGAACTAAAAGCATAACTACAGGAATTACTCGACAGAGGGTTTATCCGTCCGAGTGTCTCGCCGTGGGGTGCGCCCGTGCTATTTGTGAAGAAAAAGGATGGATCGATGCGGCTCTGCATCGACTATCGAGAATTGAATAAAGTCACCGTCCGGAACAAATACCCCCTGCCCCGCATCGATGACTTGTTCGACTAGCTCCAAGGTACAATGGTATTTTCAAAGATTGATCTGCGATCGGGTTATCACCAACTCAAGGTCAAGCCAGATGACGTGCCGAAGTCTGCCTTCCGTACTCGTTACGGCCACTACGAGTTCTTGGTAATGTCGTTCGGTCTGACAAATGCCCCTGCCATCTTCATGGATCTAATGAATCAGGTATTCCGTCCATTCGTTGACAAGTTCGTAGTAGTCTTCATCGACGACATCCTCGTCTACTCGAAGGATCGAGCGCAACATATAGAGCATCTGCGGATGGTACTCTAAACCCTTCGAGAGAATCAGTTGTATGCGAAGATGAGCAAGTGCGAGTTCTGGCTGAACAACGTCTCATTCCTTGGGCACATCATCTCCGCCGCGGGCATCGCAGTCGATCCAAAGAAAGTTAAGGCAGTTGCTGATTGGAGACAGCCCGCATCAGTTAGCAAAATTCGAAGCTTCCTAGGCTTGGCGGGATACTACCGATGCTTCATGAAGGACTTCACGAAGATTGCATCGCCGTTGACTCGCCTCACCCAGAAAGGAGTCGCATTCAAGTGGTCAGCCGACTGTGAAGCTTCCTTCCAAGAGCTCAAACAATGGCTCGTTTCGGCCCCGATACTTGCTCTTTCTGAAGGGACGGAGGGATTTCAAATCTTCAGCGATACTTCTGGCCAGGGCTTGAGGTGTGTGCTTATGCAGCGGAATAAGGTGATATCTTTTGCTTCCCGGCAGTTGAAGCTGCACGAGAAGAGCTACCCTACACACGACCTAGAATTAGCGGCGATTGTGTTTATATTGAAGCTGTGGTGTCACTATCTCTATGGCGTGGCGTGCAGGAATTATACGGACCATAAAAGCCTCAAGTATCTCTTCACCCAGAAATAACTGAATTTGCGGCAGAGGCGATGGCTCGAACTGATCAAAGACTATGACTTATCAATCGACTACACGCCGGGCAAGGAAAATATTGTAGCGGATGCGCTGAGCCAGAAGTACTTAGCTTCGTTATGCATCAACGATCGACTGCTGTGCGATTTGGAAGGAATGGGCATTGAACTCTGAGTTTGTTTCAGAGACGAAAAACTGGCACAACTGCGGGTGGAACCGAGCCTACTGGAGAGGATCAAGTCTGCACAGAAGGATGACCCATACCTGGAGAAGATGCAGAAGCTGATATCGACAGGAAAAGCGTCCGACTTTGCAGAGGACGAGTCATGAGTGATGCGAGTGAAGGGACGGCTATGCGTTCCTGATGACGCAGAACTTAGAAAGGAGATAATGTCGGAGGCACATTATGCAAAATATTCTTTCTATCCTGGTAGCACCAAGATGTATAAGGACCTCCACGTTATCTTTTGGTGGCATGGCATGAAGAGGGACGTGGCGCTCTTTGTGTCAAAGTGTATGGCCTGTCAGCAAGTCAAAGTCGAGCACCAGCGACCGGGCGGGGAGATGCAGAACCTTGCCATTCCAGAGTGGAAATAGGACCATGTCACTATGGACTTCGTTGTTGGCTTGCCGAGGACGCCGCGGGAAAATGACACCATCTGGGTCATCGTCGATCGACTAACCAAGTCGGTGCACTTTATCGCCATCAAAGTTACTTGGAGCGTCGACCGCCTTGCTCAGATATACCTTGATAAAATAGTTCGACTGCACGGGGTCCCAGCATCTATCGTCTCTAATCGGGATAGACGGTTCATAGCGCGCTTCTGGAGTAGTCTACATTCAGCGTTGGGGACCAAGTTGAAGTTTAGCTCAGCTTATCATCCTCAGAATGACGGCCAAACAGAGCGGGTGAACCAGATTCTCGAAGACATGTTACGACTCTGTGCGATCGACTTGAAGTCAAGTTGGAACGTCCATCTACCGTTGGCCGAGTTTGCATACAACAATAGCTATCAGTCCAGCATCCAAATGGCACCGTATGAAGCTTTGTACGACCGGAAGTGCAGATCGCCCATTTGCTGGGATGAAGTCGAAGAACGGCAGATACTTGGTCCAGAGCTGGTGGAGCAGACCGTGCAGAAGGTCAAGTTAATACGGGAGAGATTGAAGATAGCACAAAGCCGGCAGAAGAGCTATGCCGACACGCACCGACGCCCCCTCGAGTTCTCGGAAGGCGACCATGTATTCTTGAAAGTCATGTCCATGCGTGGAGTTTCCAGGTTCGGTACGAAGCAGAAATTGAGCCCAAGATTTGTTGGCCCGTTCGAAATATTGAAGCGAATCTCCCCGGTAGCTTACCAAATTGCCTTGCTGCCTGCATTGTCAGAGGTATATAACGTCTTCCACGTCTCACAATTACGGAAGTACGTGCAAGATCTGAGCCATGTGGTAGATTTGGGTAAACTGGACCTGAAGGCAGACTTATCAAATGTCGAAGAGCCAGTGCAAATATTGGAGTGCAAGGATAAACTCCTCCATAACCGTGCTATTCCTCTCGTCCGCGTCCTCTGGAGAAACCATTCGGTCGAAGAGTCGACATAGGAGCTTGAGGAAATGAAGGAAAAATTTTCTTCATTGTTCTCGTAGAGGTAGGTTCTATTTTAAGTTTCGAGGACAAAACTTTTTCTTAGTTGGTTATGGTGTAGTACTCCGTCCCTACATCGTGCCCCGTACTCCGTCCACGGGGTGCACGAGAAAGGAACACTGTCGCTATCGATTCGGTCGGGACCGATAATGTCACGCCTCGATTCCGTCGAATCGATAGTCGTCCCCCGGGCGTGATGCTGTACAAACCTAATTTGCGCTCGCACAAGGCATAGTCATAAGGTAATCAGAGACACGAGATCTAAGAGAGTATGCAGACAAATTGATTCACACAATATGTAAAGGAAACTTGATCTTTATTGATAATGAACATCTTTTACAGACTCCGATACAAGACTCTTTGTCGCACGGGCTACAACATGACTCGATTACAAAAGAGTGCCGATGAGATAGCCGTTCCAAATATTGCACACATCCTTCAATATACACAAAGTACTCCAGTGACCTGGATGGGAAGGACGCTGAGTCATCTTTCTTGGACTGTCGAGAGCCTTCAAAAGAAGTCGCAGAGAAAGTCTTCGACGCACGGACGAAGCTTCAAAATCACGAACGCCGCCGAGCTAGCTGGCACGTCCTTCCTGGTTCGCGGAACCTGCAAAGAGCGAGGATCAGCACGAACACATGTACTGGCGAATGGCTAATTAAATCCAAGCTCTGCATTTGATTCAAGAAGTTTCGTAAACATGTTAGCTAGCTATTTCAATGATCTTTCTAACCATCCTGCTCGATTTGCATGTTAACATGTTTTGAGGCAAGCATGTGAAACTGAATATCATTAAACAACTATCATATTCATCCCGTGTCCCGTGCACCTGTTAAGCAGTAAAAGGGGTATGAAGGCCACTGGTAATGTCAAGCCATCGCGGACTATAGCATTGGTTAGACGATGCCCCTTTCGCGTCGGGTAGCGAGCCCTGTGTGAAAGTGCCCGCATAACTCGCGCCGATGAAGGGTTGGCGCTGCTACACTCGTTCCTCCTGGGCCGAATCGGTCCCTTGGCCTAGGCAACCGTTCGAGAAACTTTACCTTGTCGACAAGTTGTCCAATGATCGTTTTCCTTTGAACTTAATTGATTTGCTTACTTGACCGTATCGTTGCGATAAACGTTAATCGATTCATTCATTATTTTGCATAGGCTAAGTGGATTTGCGTAAGAAAACACGTTTTCCATTTTCAATACCGGCAGTTCGATAGCAAGTGTTTCGTGAAGAATCGTGCCACAATTTCATTGATTCTACACTATTATGACAAGCATTCATATTACTTCACATATTGATTTTTGAAGTAGAGGGACGAGACGAAGGAGGTCAGCTACTCGCCTTAGCCTTGCTTCAAGCGAGCGACCGGTTGGCTGCGCTGACATCGCCTACGCGATCACCTGCAATCGCATAAGCAACTGATTAGAACACTATATAATTCAAGGAAATTCGATATAAATGCGAAGCTTGAAAATGCAAGTCACGAAAACTCATTTGGAAAACATTCACGAAAAGCGCATTCACGAAAACCAAAGCCAAAGCCAAATCATGTGCGGCATAAAAATCAGAGCAACGGGAGGTCTCTTCCGACTCAGCCGCAGAGCCAATCCTCGAGGTGCAACCCACTGAATATGGGACTTGGTTCCGAAGAAACCATTCCATAACGGAGAATGAATCTTAATTCAACCGTTCCCGTTCGATCGACTCAACCGATTCTGACCTATCGGTCCCGATCGAATCGATAGCGACAGTGTTCCTTTCTCGCGCACCCCGTGGACAGAAATGGGGTACGATGTAGGGATGGGGCACTACAGATAAGTCGGGATCGATCGAGTCGATCGAATTTAGGCACTCCAGGTATACGGAATGTGACCTACTTTTCAGCGCAGTCTATGGTTGCGTTGCACGGACCGAGCCAATCTATCCCCAGAATGATATCGTACTCCTTAATATTTAGAACTATCGTATCGAGACTGACCTTTTGACCACCTATACAGATGATTCCGTCTTCGCAGACTAGATTTGCAAGTAGTGGCATGCCCGACGGTACGTTGACAGTGAGGTCGAGGCCCAGTGGTGTCAAGAAAAATTTGTGCTCGACGGCAAAGTTCGTCGATATAAAACTATGCGTGGCACCTGAATCAAACAATACACGAGCAGGTTTATTATTGAATTGCAGTATACCTGCCACGACTGTATCAGATGCAAATGCTTCGTCCCGAGTCATGGCGTAGACGCGGTCCTGAGCATTGGGGCGACGGTCTTGGCCATTCTGTTGTGCGGTCGGTGGAGCCCTAGGTGCTTGGCCTCGGTTTTATTGATGTTGCGGGGGGCGTTGGTTCGGCGTAGCTTTCGGGCAGTCCCTTACGAGGTAATCTCTTTTTCCATACGCGAAACATACTCTGTGCTTAAGTCGGCACTCAGTGTCCAGGTGCTCGTCCTTGTGGCAAAAATTGTAGACCATCCGCTCCTTCGTCTGATTGTCGCGATATTGACGCTTGTGTGCGTTGTTGCCTCCCGCATTACTATGACGTTTGTTATTAAAGTGAATAGCGCCGGTAGTAGTAGGAGGAGGATACTCGGACTCTAGACGGAGGGCATGGTTGAGTGCCTCGCCCACGATTTTGTATTCAGGCACCGAGACATGACCACGGATAGTGGAACGCAGGCCCACTACAAATCATTTTGCTCGACTTACAGTGGTAGGTAGATAGTCTGCAGCAAACTTGGCCAGTTTGTTGAATTTGGCCGCATATTGTCGTATAGTCATATTCCCTTGCGTCAACTGCATAAACTCGTTTTTTTCTGTCGCACAGCTGCAGAAAGATATTCGTTCTCGAACGCATCTCTGAATGTCGCCCATGAGATCGCCGCTGTCTCGTCTTCACGTCGAATAGCCCGCTTCTGCACAGCCCACCAATCGTGCGCGTTCATTCGAAGTAGAAGTTGAGCACACGCGACTTTCTTCGAGTCCTCGACACCCAGAAGCTCGAACTTGTCTTCCAGCTCCTCCAACCAGTCGATCGCCACCGAAGGATCTTCTGTGCCGTTGAAAGAAGTACGACAGCTTTTTGTGAATTTTGACACGTCAAAGTCAGAACTTCTCGGTGCCGCAGGTGAGAGCACGGGCGCCTCTGGTTCGGCTTCGTTGGATCGAACCGCAGGCTAGGTCACGACAGGCATCATCGTTGAATTGTTGTTGTTGCCAACGACCAACTGCACGATTTGCTGGAGGGTATTCAGCTGCTGCTGCTGCAGCTTGAATTGAGCCTCGAACCGATTCTCAAATTGAGTCTGACGATCCTCCGCTTGCTGACGATGGAGCTCGTTTTTACGTTGCTGTATTTCAAGCATCTGCAGCATACGTTGCATCGGGTCGCCGGAAGGTCCGGCTACGGTAGGCGTCATTCCCGTTGGGTTGACGAAATGCTCAGGTCTAGAAGCACTCGAGCCGCTGGAAGCGCTCGTCTCGTCTTCCGCCTGAGCTCCCGTAACTGCAGGAAAAAGAAAGGCAACTCTCGTTAGTTTCAGAAAATGTCTTGGGTTCAGCGTATGGAATAACTTATCTCATCGACACGAGGTCAACGGTTGGAGACTAGAACTCGACATTAGAGGCCAAGGACGTAAAGCCGTGCTCTGATACCATTATGTCACACTCCGATTCCGTCGAATCGATAGTCGTCCCCCGGACGTGATGCCGTGCGAACCTAATTTGCGCTCGCATAAGACATAGTCATAAGGTAATCCGAGACACGAGATCTAAGAGAGTACGCAGACAAATTGATTCACACAATATGTAAAGGAAACTTGATCTTTATTGATAATGAACATCTTTTACAGACTCCGATACAAGACTCATTGCCGCACGGGCTACAACATGACTCGATTACAAAAGTGTGCCGATGAGATAGCCTTTCCATATATTGTACACATCTCTCAATATACACAAAGTACTCTAGTGACCTGGATGGGAGGGACGCTGAGTCATCTTCCTTGGACTGTCGAGAGCCTTCAAAAGTGGAGTCGTAGAGAAAGTCTTCGACGTACGGCCGAAGCGTCAAAATCACGAACGCCGCCGAGCTAGCTGGCGCGTCCTTCCTGGTTCGCGGGACCTGCAAAGAGCGAGGATCAGCACGAACACATGTACTGGCAAATGGCTAATTAAATCCAAGCTCTGTATTTGATTCAAAAAGTTTCGTAAACATGTTAGCCAGCTATTTCAATGATCTTTCTAACCATCCTGCTCGATTTGCATGTTAACATGTTTTGAGACAAGCATGTGAAACTGTATATCATTAAACAACTATCATATTCATCCCGTGTCCCGTGCACCTGTTAAGCAGTAAAAGGGGTATGAAGGCCACTGGCAATATCAAGCCATCGCGGACTATAGCATTGGTTAGACGACACCCCTTTCGCGTCGGGTAGCGATCCCTGTGCGAAAGTGCCCGCATAACTCATGCCGATGAAGGGTTGGCGCTGCTACACTCGTTCCTCCCGAGCCGAATCGGTCCCTTGGCCTAGGCAACCGTTCGAGGAAACTTCACCTTGTCGACAAGTTGTCCAATGATCGTTTTTCTTTGAACTTAATTGATTTGCTTACTTGACCGTATCGTTGCGATAAACGTTAATCGATTTATTCATTATTTTGCATAGGCTAAGTGGATTTGCGTAAGAAAACACGTTTTCCATTTTCAATATCGGCAGTTCGATAGCAAGTGTTTCGTGAAAAATCGTGCCACGATTTCATTGATTCTACACTATTATGACAAGCATTCATATTACTTCACATATTAGTTTTTGAAGTAGAGGGACGAGACAAAGGAGGTCAGCCACTCGCCTTAGCCTTGCTTTAAGCGAGCGACCGGTTGGCTGCGCTGACGTCGCCTACGCGATCACCTGCAATCGCATAAGCAACTGATTAGAACACTGTATAATTCAAGGAAATTCGATATAAATGCGAAGCTCGAAAATGCAAGTCACGAAAAATCATTCGGAAAACATTCACGAAAAGCGCATTCACGAAAACCAAAGCCAAAGCCAAATCAAGTGCGGCATGAAAATCAGAACAGCGGGAGATCTCTTCCGACTCAGCCGCAGAGCCAATCCTCGAGGCGCAACCCGCTGAATATGGGACTTGGTTTCGAAGAAACTATTCCATAACGGGGAATGGATCTTAATTCAACCGTTCCCGTTTGATCGACTCGGCCGATTCTGACCTATCGGTCCCGACCGAATCGATAGCGACAGTGTTCCTTTCTCGTGCACCTCGTGGACGAAAATGGGGCACGATGTAGGGACAGGACACTACAGATAAGTCGAGATCGATCGAGTCGATCGAACAGGAACGGTTGAATTAAGATCCATTCCCCGTTATGGAATGGCTTCTTTGGAACCAAGTCCCATATTCAGCGGGTTGCGCCTCAAGGATTGGCTCTGCGGCTGGGTCGGGAGAGACCTCCCGTTGCTCTGTTTTTCACACCGCTTGCGTTGGTTTTGGCTTTGTTTTCTGAATACGTTTCCGTGAATGTTTTCGATAGTTTTTATGGCTTGCATTTCGAACTCGCATTTTCTATCAAACTTCTTGAATAATACAGTGTTCTAATCGGTTGCTTGTGCGATTTCAAATAATCACGTAGGCGACGTCTAGCGCGACCAACAAGTTCTCTCGCCTGAAGTAAACTCAAGGTGAGTGGCTGACCCTTCTCTTCTCGACCCCTTCTTAGGTAAATCGATAGTGTTGTTGCGGATGAAAGAATGAATGCAAGGACACGGACACGATAAAATGATCAAGTTTTAAAGAGAATGTAGGCTAGACCTTAATAACTAAATATTGTCTTAACTCGGTCATTGGACAACTTGTCGACAAGATAGAGTTTCCCAGTAACGGCAACCCAAGGCCATGGGACCGTTTTGGCCAAGAAAGGAAACACGGTGTATAGATGTGCTGGATGATAGCACGGGTTAAGCGGGAACTTGCAGCGGGGCTCGCTACTTGCGCTGTAAGAGCCCCGGTGTCACGACCCGGTCCCCAAATACTTGGGTCGAATCGGATCATGCCCAGCCTGCGCCGTTGATGAGACGGCGGCAGTAAGCTGTAATCCATATTGCAGGTCATTTCAACAACAAGCTTGAATTTAAAAGTTGCCACAACATTTAATTTACGATAATAAAAACTTGTCTTTCAATACAAAGTTCATAAACTGGAAATAAAGAAACAACTAAACTCTCAACTAATGTAGCATCTATGGAGACGCCACAACATCATCATCGGCTGGGAGTACCGCCGGGTACAAGTCAGGATCATAATAGCTATTGATCATCATCTCCAGATCCTCAGTAATACCTAAAATGTTATCTCCAGTCAGGAGGGAGCAAAGTACAATTCATGCAAACTTTTAACAATTAAAATACAATTAATGACATGCACTTTTAAACAATTTAAAGATGAACAGTTTTGAAATAATTCAGTACAGTGATGTGAATAGATAATGAATATGACCGGATTGGGTTACAGTAGTATCCTAGCGATACGGTATGGCTTGTCCCCGTGTGAAGAGGGGAAAGCTAACACAGTCATTATCCTAAGGTTGGAATTGGTCATATCCACTATTCTACTCCCCCAGTCCCCAACAGTACAATCAATGCTCCCGAAGGAGTTCGTGTATAATGGTGGTTTAAAATTGCAATGAAACAATTGTAAAATGATTGTAAAATTTACATAAAATGTACTTGCCTTAATTTCCAGTTGTCAAGGTCTTGCACTTCGGTATTCGTAGTTTACGCACTCCTTGGAAATCCTACAATTTTCCGGAGAACTGGTTTCAGAACAAACTCAGAGCTATCTAGTTACCGTTTCTATTTGTCTTTCCTAGTCATTTTTAGTTGTTAGCTAACTACCACAAAACACAAAGTTTACTAGTGAGTTGTACTTTTGGAAATTCCATTTTATTTTGCTTTTTCAGGAAAACTTGTAATTATCTTCTAATTTATTAAAATTTTGTATTTTGTACATAAATTATTATTTATTTAAAAAAATGAGAAGAAATCATAATTCATCAATTAATTACTAATAATCTACTATTTACGTTACACTACAATACCCAGAAAAGAAAATAGAAATAAGTCCTAAAATTATTACATTTTCACAGCACGCATAGTAATTTGGGCTTATGCCCTTACAAACCAATTTACACGAATTTAAATAAGACAAAATGGTTAGTCTTAAAATTAAATATTAATAATTCTTCAAAATTCCTAATTTTAAATTATAGAAAAACTGTGAGTCTCAGACTCTGGTCCATTCTTCACATTTAGCTACTCTGCCTCAACGTCCGGTCGAACCGGTGCGTTTGCATTTCACTGGGGCCCAGTGACCGTTTAAGGTCGTCGCCCAAAATATTATAAAAATAATATTTAACTCGAAAAATCATTTCGAAAATCATTTAATAAAATTCCCGAAAATTTCGGCAGCATTCCCTCTGTTTTCGGGATAACCCAAAACTGGGAAATGCTCCGGTTTTCCTGCAGAAATATTTCCAACCCCAAAATATATATATATAACCTTCACAGAAAACTCCCGAAATCCATTCGGAAAACCCGAAATCTCAACAGGACCAACATTCCAGAGAATATAATCCGAAGACAGAGAAATAAAACCAATATATATATATAAATCTATTTTCAGAATTATTCCCGCGATTTCTCAGAAAACCCGAGAAGGAAACGGAAATCCCGAAAGCATCAGAAAATCCCACAGAAACAATACCACAGAAAATGTTTTCCTAAAAGGAAAACCCACAGAACGTAACTTCCGAAATATTCAGAAAATCCGAAACCGAAAATGGAACGGAACCAAACTGAAATTCCGAATTCCCATAGGAATTGGGTTGGACCAATTCATCATAGACAGTAAAGAAAATCATTGGGTCAGGGTGTACCGACAACGGAAAACCCGAGATGGAACTTCGGAATGGGAACGGGGAACAACGGGGCGTGCGGGCGGCCTGGCCGGGTCGAGCGCCGGCGTCAGCGGCGACGGAGGGCCGCGCGGGTCAGGTGGCAGCGGCGGACGGCGGCCACGGGGGTCGGCGCCGGTCGGGTACGGCCCAAGGGTCGGGGCTCGGCCGGATCTGATGTTCGCTGGAGTGGGCGCCCAACTTGATCGGAATCGGAGCTCCGGTTCGCCAAAAATGGTGGATTCTCACAAGATTTGGGGAAAGTGTGGGGATGGTGATGGAGAGGGATGGAGAATAGGTTTATATAGAGAGTTTAGAATGGGGGTTACCGGAGTAGGGAGCCGAAGAGCCTCCACGGCCATCAATTCCAGCGGCCGGAGACGAAAAGTTCGACGTTGGAGAAAAACCGAAAGACCTTCAGTTTGAAGAAGAAGAAATGAAGAGTTTCCTTCACTAATGTTGCAACAGCAACAATAAAGGATTCTACAACAACCCACAACTAAGGCCTAAGCCTATGGGCTTATAAGGTCCAACCCAAATGAGTCTTAATAGTTTGCAAATAAATCCAATGGCTTTGTAAAGGACAAAAATAATAAATAGCTTTTTGGGCCTAAACTTTGGGCTCTTAAGACTTGGATAATATGTCTAAAGCTTAAATGACTTTGAACATCATAAAAAAATGACTTTAACAATAAAATAAATTTTCTTTTTAGAAAATACAACTTAATATTTTAATACCCTGATTAAATAAAAAAAAATAATTTAGTCTCAATGGGTTTCGAACCGGGTTCGGGTTTCGGGTCCGGTCTGGGCTGCCAACCAAAAGTCCATGTTTAACAATTTTAAAAATAATTTTTATTACTTAACCAATACAACAATAATTAATAATATTATTCTAACACATAATGTATATACAACACATTATTTAATTAAAAAAATTTACGGAAAAATTACGGGTTTCACAACCTTCCCTCCTTAGAAAATTTCGTCCTCGAAATTTAAAGAGATAGGGTTAGGAATTACCTCAGGTCTCAAACAAGTACGGGTATTTCTCCCGCATCTCATCTTCTCGTTCCCAGGTAGACTCGCCTGGGGAATCATGCCTCCACATAACTCTGACTATAGGAGTCACCGAGGTTCTGGTCTTCTTCTTGCCTCGGTCCAAGATCGCTACTGGCTTCTCTGGTATAGTGAGACTTGGTCCGATCTCCAATTCGGAATGGTCTACAATGTGGTTCTCATCAGGTACATATTCTCTGAGCTGTGAAACATGGAACACGTTGTGCACGCCTTCTAGATTAGCTGGTAGAGCTAACCTATAAGCCACTTCTCCAATCCGGCTAAGAACTTCAAACGGACCAATGTACCTGGGACTTAGCTTCCCAGCTCTGCCAAATCTAATTGTACCTCTGGTAGGAGAAATCTTCACAAAGACTTTATCTCCTTCTTCAAATGTCAGTGGTCGACGACTGCTGTCTGCCCAGTGCTTCTGTCTGTCTTGAGCAATCCTGAGCCTGTCTCTGATAAACTTCACCTTCTCTGCTGCGTCAGTCACCATTTCAGGACCCAGCAGTACTCTTTCACCAACGTCGTCCCATGCCAATGGTGTACGGCAACGACGTCCATAAAGAGCTTCAAACGGGGTCATACCAATACTGGCTTGGTAGCTGTTATTATAAGAAAACTCTACCAAATGCAGATGGTCTTCCCACGATCCTCCAAATTCCAAGACACAAGCTCGCAGCATATCCTCAAGTGTCTGAATCGTCCTCTCAGATTGCCCATCTGTCTGGGGATGATAAGCCGTGCTGAACTTCAACTGAGTCCCCAAGCTGTCATGCAAGCTCTTCCAAAAATGTGAGGTAAAACGAGTATCTCGGTCAGAAACAATGCTTACCGGTACGCCATAAATCCGGTAGATGTGCCGCATGTACAATGCTGCCAACTTCTCAGTGGATAAACCCACTTTGAAGGGGATAAAGTGAGCTGACTTGGTTAGTCGGTCCACTATTACCCAGATGGCATCCTTCCCTCCTTGGGAACGAGGCAGTCCTGACACGAAATCCATCGTTATATGCTCCCACTTCCACTCTGGAATGTCCAGTGGTTGTAGAAGTCCTGCAGGTCTTTGTCTACTAGCCTTCACTTGTTGACAGATCAAGCATCTAGCGACATACCTGGTGACATCTTTCTTCATTCCACTCCACCAGACAATAGTGCGCATATCCCGATACATCTTATTGGCTCCAGGATGTATGGAATATTGAGACTGATGCGCTTCCTTCATCAACTCATTCCTTAATTTGCCAGTCGGTACACAAAGCCTTGTACCATTTTTCAGAGCTCCATCGCTGGCGATTGAGAAACCCTCCAGTGTTCCTGCTAACACTTGATCTCTCAGCTTGCAAAGTGCCTCGTCTTGAAACTGCGTCTCCTTGACTTTGTCCATCAGGTACGAGCTCACTTGCAACTTCATCATCACAGAATCAGCATCCAGTTCCTTCCGTCCAGGCAGTACAATCTCCAGTCCAAGCTTCTCGATGTCCTCCAGCAGGTGCCTCTCCTTGGTTAAGAACATCGCCACTGGGTATCGACTAAGTGCATCAGCGACCACATTAGCCTTACCCGGGTGGTATTGCAAGTCGATGTCGAAATCCTTCATTAACTCCAGCCATCGCCTTTGCCTCATGTTTAACTCCTTCTGAGTGAAAACATACTTCAGACTTTTATGATCTGTGTATATTTCCACTCTCTCTCCATAGAGATAATGTTTCCAAAGCTTCAACGCAAAGATCACTGCAGCAAGCTCCAGATCATGAGTGGGATAGTTCTTCTCATGAGTCCGTAATTGCCTAGATGCATAAGCAATCACTTTCCCATGTTGTTGAAGAACGCAACCCAGTCCTTTGCCTGAGGCGTCACTGTAAATTGTGAAACCACCGGATCCTGCGGGTAGCGCAAGGATTGGTGCAGTAGTGAGCCTCTTCTTCAACTCCTCGAACGCTGCTTGGCAGTCCTCCGTCCAGATGAATTCCTCATTCTTCCGAGTCAGCTTCGTCATAGGTTCAGCAATTCTAGCAAAGTCCTTCACGAACTTCCGGTAGTAGCCCGCCAAGCCCAAGAAACTTCTGATGTCAGCAACTGAGCTTGGGGTAGGCCACTTCTCCACAGCAGCTATCTTCTTAGGATCCACAGAAATTCCTTCTCCTGTGACAACATGGCCAAGAAAATCCACTTTGTCTAGAAAGAATTCACACTTGGATAGCTTACCGTACAGCTTCTCCTTCCTCAAAGTTTCCAGAACTTTTCTGAGGTGCTCTTCGTGCTCCTCCTTCGACTTCGAATAGATCAATATGTCATCAATGAAGACGACGACAAACTGATCTAAGTATTCATGAAAAACCTTGTTCATAAGGTTCATGAACACCGCAGGAGCATTCGTCAGACCAAACGGCATGACCAAGAATTCGAACTGCCCATACTTGGTGTTGAATGCCGTCTTGGGAATGTCTTCCTTCCTGACCTTGATCTGATGATAGCCAGACCTGAGATCAATCTTGGAAAACACCTTGGCTCCACTCAACTGGTCAAATAAGTCATCGATCCGGGGCAGAGGGTACTTGTTCTTGATCGTGACATTGTTCAGCGCCCGGTAGTCGATGCACATCCTCACCGTTCCATCCTTCTTGGGTACAAACAAGACAGGTGCTCTCCAGGGTGAAGCTCCGTCTCGAATGAATCCAAGAGCCTTCAGTTCGTTGATCTGCTCCTTCATCTCTTTGGCCTCCTTCGGGTTGACTCTATAACATCCCTTAGAAATCGGGGGAGAGCCAGGGACTAAATCAATAGTGAATTCTATGTCCCGATCTGGGGGTAGCCCAGGAAGACTATCCGGGAAAACATCCATGAATTCCGCTATGATAGGGTGAGGCAGTCCAGGTTCTTCAGAAATAGAGTAGACAATACTCTCCATAACCTCCGGAGCTCTAGAGACTTCAAACTCTGGCCCTCCAGGTGGGCTGAAGATCACACATCCTCTATGGCAATCTATCAGCGCATGCTGCTTGCTCAACCAGTCCATTCCAAGGACTATATCATAGTTGGGCAAGGGCATCACCAACAAAGGTGCTACAAACTTATGTTCAGAAATTGTAATGGGGCAATTACAAGTCTCCGTTATAGGTAGAGGTCCACCTCCAGTCATAACCCTACATATTCTCTTGCTAAAGCCCGTAACTATGTGATGTGCAGAGATAAACTTTGTTGCTATAAAACTGTGTGTTGCACCAGAGTCGAATAAAGCTAATGCAGGATGAGAATGAACATAGATGTAACCTGATATGACATCCGCATTAGGTTCCTGTTCCAGCTCTGGTTCCTCTGCAGTTAGGGCAAAAGCTCGCCCCGTCTTCTGATGTTGCCCAAATTGTTGCTGCTGAGTGGGCAGAGGTCCTTTCTGCTGATTTCCTCCAGCCTTGTTGTTTGACAAGGGACAGTCCCTCACTTGATGGGTGGAAGACCCACAGATCAGACATTGCCCTAGCCTCTTCCTGCAGATGTTTGCCAGATGTCCCGGCCTCTTGCAAAAGTCGCAGATAGGAATCTGCCTCTGGGGTGCTCTTTCATTGTTCCTCGCCTGCTGGTGCTGAGAACGGTTGTTGTTATTGTTGCTGCTGTTGTTGTTGTTGTTGTTGTTGGGCTTCTTCTGATTACCCTGGAAGTTGCTAGTTCCAGGATAATCTCTCTTCGAGCGGGCAGGTTGGCTCTTCTCTATGTCTTGGGCTCTCTCCAGAATCTTCTCATAAGTCTTAGCTCCACCAGAGATCACATGAGTGCGAATCTCCTCTCTAAGTCCATACTTGAATCGTTCTGCACGATCAGCAGGATCAGCCACCATGTTCTTGGCAAATCGGCTGAGCTGGCCGAATTCTGCCGCATACTCTCCCACAGTCATGTTGCCCTGCTTCAGGTTCTGAAATTGTCGCTCCATCTCCCGCATTTCAGAAGTTGGGAAGAATTTCCTCTGGAATAACTTCTTGAAAGTGTCCCAGTCAACCTGTTTATCCTGGAGTCGGGGTTCATTCCGATACCAGGTACTAGCCACTTCTTGCAGTTGGAGTCCTACAGCTTCTGCCTTAAGGTCTTCTGGAAGTCGTGCGACGCTCAGGAGACGTTCCATACTGTCGAGCCATTCGTCAGCATAGACAATTCCCTCGGTTCCCTTGAAAGGTCGAGGGTTCTGCTTTTTGAAGCTCTCAATATCCCCCACCTTACCATAATATGATCTCTAATCACTATTAATGGTCTCAAAAATTATTAAAATTTATCCTCTAGAATGGCACTTACCTTAGCTGGTCTAGGCTCTTCTGGGTTCACTTCTCTCCTTCCAAGTGCAGCCATAGCTACATTGTGGGAGTTCTCCATTCCTTCCTTCATAATCGCGTTCTGCTCGCGATGAGATTCAGCTTCAGCCCTCTGAGTTGCTAGCACTTCCCGTAGCAAACTTATGAGTTCGGAGGGGTTCACTGGAAGCGGCGGGGCAGGTGGGACAGGCATCACCGTCTGCAGTCCAGTCCTCGAGCCTGAAGGATCCGTCGTCTGATGAACTTGAGCGTTTCCAGCATTATGAGGGCGATCAGTCAAATGTCGCGGAGTAGGATCCGGACTATATTGGGGTGGTGATGGGGTGTGCTGAGGTGACAGCTCATCTCCGGCATTGTCATTCTCATTAGTAGCCATGGTCTGGAAAGGTTTAGGACATAAACATAAGCAAGGTATCCTACCCGTCTATAATCGAGCAAAATATAAATTTTTCGGTCCTAAGTTGTGGCAATTTAATGTTCTAGTGTTCCTTGTTGTTTCTAAGTTTTCCTAAGTTGTTGACAGGGACCTGCATGGGCCACCACTAAAAACATGTCACGACCCGGTCCCCAAATACTTGGGTCGAATCGGATCATGCCCAGCCTGCGCCGTTGATGAGACGGCGGCAGTAAGCTGTAATCCATATTGCAGGTCATTTCAACAACAAGCTTGAATTTAAAAGTTGCCACAACATTTAATTTACGATAATAAAAACTTGTCTTTCAATACAAAGTTCATAAACTGGAAATAAAGAAACAACTAAACTCTCAACTAATGTAGCATCTATGGAGACGCCACAACATCATCATCGGCTGGGAGTACCGCCGGGTACAAGTCAGGATCATAATAGCTATTGATCATCATCTCCAGATCCTCAGTAATACCTAAAATGTTATCTCCAGTCAGGAGGGAGCAAAGTACAATTCATGCAAACTTTTAACAATTAAAATACAATTAATGACATGCACTTTTAAACAATTTAAAGATGAACAGTTTTGAAATAATTCAGTACAGTGATGTGAATAGATAATGAATATGACCGGAATGGGTTACAGTAGTATCCTAGCGATACGGTATGGCTTGTCCCCGTGTGAAGAGGGGAAAGCTAACACAGTCATTATCCTAAGGTTGGAATTGGTCATATCCACTATTCTACTCCCCCAGTCCCCAACAGTACAATCAATGCTCCCGAAGGAGTTCGTGTATAATGGTGGTTTAAAATTGCAATGAAACAATTGTAAAATGATTGTAAAATTTACATAAAATGTACTTGCCTTAATTTCCAGTTGTCAAGGTCTTGCACTTCGGTATTCGTAGTTTACGCACTCCTTGGAAATCCTACAATTTTCCGGAGAACTGGTTTCAGAACAAACTCAGAGCTATCTAGTTACCGTTTCTATTTGTCTTTCCTAGTCATTTTTAGTTGTTAGCTAACTACCACAAAACACAAAGTTTACTAGTGAGTTGTACTTTTGGAAATTCCATTTTATTTTGCTTTTTCAGGAAAACTTGTAATTATCTTCTAATTTATTAAAACTTTGTATTTTGTACATAAATTATTATTTATTTAAAAAAATGAGAAGAAATCATAATTCATCAATTAATTACTAATAATCTACTATTTACGTTACACTACAATACCCAGAAAAGAAAATAGAAATAAGTCCTAAAATTATTACATTTTCACAGCACGCATAGTAATTTGGGCTTATGCCCTTACAAACCAATTTACACGAATTTAAATAAGACAAAATGGTTAGTCTTAAAATTAAATATTAATAATTCTTCAAAATTCCTAATTTTAAATTATAGAAAAACTGTGAGTCTCAGACTCTGGTCCATTCTTCACATTTAGCTACTCTGCCTCAACGTCCGGTCGAACCGGTGCGTTTGCATTTCACTGGGGCCCAGTGACCGTTTAAGGTCGTCGCCCAAAATATTATAAAAATAATATTTAACTCGAAAAATCATTTCGAAAATCATTTAATAAAATTCCCGAAAATTTCGGCAGCATTTCCTCTGTTTTCGGGATAACCCAAAACTGGGAAATGCTCCGGTTTTCCTGCAGAAATATTTCCAACCCCAAAATATATATATATAACCTTCACAGAAAACTCCCGAAATCCATTCGGAAAACCCGAAATCTCAACAGGACCAACATTCCAGAGAATATAATCCGAAGACAGAGAAATAAAACCAATATATATATATAAATCTATTTTCAGAATTATTCCCGCGATTTCTCAGAAAACCCGAGAAGGAAACGGAAATCCCGAAAGCATCAGAAAATCCCACAGAAACAATACCACAGAAAATGTTTTCCTAAAAGGAAAACCCACAGAACGTAACTTCCGAAATATTCAGAAAATCCGAAACCGAAAATGGAACGGAACCAAACTGAAATTCCGAATTCCCATAGGAATTGGGTTGGACCAATTCATCATAGACAGTAAAGAAAATCATTGGGTCAGGGTGTACCGACAACGGAAAACCCGAGATGGAACTTCGGAATGGGAACGGGGAACAACGGGGCGTGCGGGCGGCCTGGCCGGGTCGAGCGCCGGCGTCAGCGGCGACGGAGGGCCGCGCGGGTCAGGTGGCAGCGGCAGACGGCGGCCACGGGGGTCGGCGCCGGTCGGGTACGGCCCAAGGGTCGGGGCTCGGCCGGATCTGATGTTCGCTGGAGTGGGCGCCCAACTTGATCGGAATCGGAGCTCCGGTTCGCCAAAAATGGTGGATTCTCACAAGATTTGGGGAAAGTGTGGGGATGGTGATGGAGAGGGATGGAGAATAGGTTTATATAGAGAGTTTAGAATGGGGGTTACCGGAGTAGGGAGCCGAAGAGCCTCCACGGCCATCAATTCCAGCGGCCGGAGACGAAAAGTTCGACGTTGGAGAAAAACCGAAAGACCTTCAGTTTGAAGAAGAAGAAATGAAGAGTTTCCTTCACTAATGTTGCAACAGCAACAATAAAGGATTCTACAACAACCCACAACTAAGGCCTAAGCCTATGGGCTTATAAGGTCCAACCCAAATGAGTCTTAATAGTTTGCAAATAAATCCAATGGCTTTGTAAAGGACAAAAATAATAAATAGCTTTTTGGGCCTAAACTTTGGGCTCTTAAGACTTGGATAATATGTCTAAAGCTTAAATGACTTTGAACATCATAAAAAAATGACTTTAACAATAAAATAAATTTTCTTTTTAGAAAATACAACTTAATATTTTAATACCCTGATTAAATAAAAAAAAAATAATTTAGTCTCAATGGGTTTCGAACCGGGTTCGGGTTTCGGGTCCGGTCTGGGCTGCCAACCAAAAGTCCATGTTTAACAATTTTAAAAATAATTTTTATTACTTAACCAATACAACAATAATTAATAATATTATTCTAACACATAATGTATATACAACACATTATTTAATTAAAAAAATTTACGGAAAAATTACGGGTTTCACACCCGGCTAACAAAAGCTATAGAGTCCAGGATGGCTTGTTATGCCAGTAACCAATCACACGTAATATTGCACTTGGTATGAAAATGGTAACAATTGACAGGGAAGAACATTGTAAGTTTTATAAGGTGCGGCGCGGTCCACCGTGGGTAAGTTCTAACATATTTTATATTATGCTTGTCATATGCTTGTTTGAAATTCATTAGGATGGTTAGAAACATTCACAAGCTAAGTCATATAAACTCTTCAACCAAATGAGAGCGTAGAACTTAAATAGCCACGTACCAGTACAAAGTGTAATGTACTGATCCTCGCTCTCCACGCAGGTATCCTGAACCACGAAGGGCGTGCCACTTAAAGCTCAAGGCGGCGTGAATCCTTTTGAAGCCTCGTCCGCGTGTGAAGGCTTGTGTTCTGAAATCCTTTTGAAGACTCCGCACTCAGTACAAAGAAGAATAGATGGCGACTCGGCTTCCCTCAATCGCAGGTAGAAAGTGTAACTATTTTGCTTGTAAAAAGGGATGTAATGTATGGAAGATTTTTGTTCGTTCAGGATTAGCAGGCTTCATAGGCTCTGGGTGGCTTCTAAAGTTTGTCTCGTGAACGTCGCGTCGAAGATTCACTAAATGTGACTTCTTCCAATTCTTCTTGATATGAGATTCTCGATCTTGGAAGATTTTCGCTCGTTCAGGAAAGAGCAGCTTGCCAACCAGATACCCGAAATACCCAGCTTCGAAAGAGGATGTTTTTTACCAAAAGCAGGTGTGTGTGTGTCGCTCTCAAGAAGCAAAGACTGGCTACGTGTTGTACGATACAGCAGATCAGGCTGGATCTTCTTTACATCTTTTAGAAAGAGATATTTGGTATAGAGCAAACGGGAAGCAACTTGCCTGCGACCTCATGTTCCTATAGATGGATGTGCTTACTCAGCCTATACAACATCCACTATGTATGGGCCAGGGCTAGGCTCAGCCCAACTCCTCTGTGGTTATCATAACATAACCACACTCGCCATCACTTACAGCAAGAATGAAAGATGGATCAGGATAGGCAGCGGAATACCCGACAAAGAAAACCGTTGTTCAAGCTATCTCACCCGATAGTGGTGGTTGTCACTCCCCGTTTCCAGAATACGTATTTTTATGCATGTACTACTTGAATGTATTTATTTAATATTTATCATGTATTATCCTGTATTTAAATTTCTTTAATTTTACGCTAATTAACTTTCTGCTTTTATTCTCTGCTTTAGCTTTGTTTTAGGTTCGGCCTAGGTTGGTTTATTTTCGGGTTCTTAGTGGTTCATCATGAACCAAACCCAACACCCCCATTTAAAGCCCCCAAACCCTTTCTCTCTCTTCATTACTCTCCTTCACCATTACTCTTCTTCTTCTTCCTCATAACTCTTTCCACCTACCAAAACCCATAGGCAAGTACATCTTGCTTCCACAATGAGAACCCATTTTTATGGTTCACTTATCTTCCTCTCGTAATTTTAAGAGAGTTTAGAACTTGGCATTTTGCATTTTGAAGTCTTATTTTTCGTAGATCTAAAAATTGCTATTTTCGAATTTTTAGTTGTTTTGATCTATCAAACTTCCTTGTTTTTAAGTTTTGTTCGTTCCAGATTTTTGAGGTTGTGTTATACGCCATTCTGACCCATGGAAACCCCATTTCTGGCTAGGAACGAAAGTTCCATGGGAATTAGAGTTCGGGAAGAGCTTTACGCTCACGTTATACGTGCCAGCGTAATAGTGAGTTTTTACGCCCACGTTGTTATGTGTTAGCGTAATATTGAGTTTTACGCCCACGTTGTTACGTGTTAGCATAATATTGAGTTTTTACGCCCACGTTGTTACGTGTTAGCGTAATATTGAGTCTTTACGCTCATGTTATACGTGCCAGCGTAATATTGAGTTTTTACGCCCACGATTATACGTGTCCGCGTAGTGCCGAGCTTTACGCCCACAATCACTCGTATCAGCGTAAAACTATTTTACGCAAGTCTACTTGACTTGGCGTAATCGTTTTTACGTGCACAACGTTTCAGGCGTAAAACTTGACCCTTTACACGAGCAACTTTTACGCGTGGCTCGATCTTTTACGCATGCAATATTTTACGCACACAGTGCCTCAGGCGTAAACTCAAATCTTTTTACGCGTACCCCTTGGCTCGGTATAAAACGAGTTTTACGCTCAACCTTGTTCCTTTATTTGAGTGTACTTCCTTTACGCGTAACTTTATGTTTTACGCGTACTCTTCTAAGTTTGGCGTAAGACAAGTTTTACTCCCGACTCTATTTTACGCAGGCAGGCTTTTACGCAGGCAGGCTTTTTACGGGCGTATTGTTGCCTGAGCGTAAAGCTTGGGCATAGACTAGTCATGGCATAGATCAGCCTTGGCGTAATCTAACCTTGGTGTTCCTATTGCTCTATAATTTATTCGCTTTATGTTGGCATGATAATTCTCCTATTATATCCTTACGGCTTTTGGCATGAACTCGATAATCTTGGCATGTTAATATTTTTAATACATATGGTTGTGTAGAACGTGCCCTGTGTCTTGATTGGTTTATGGATACCCAGCATGACTGGAATTAAACCCTGAGAGTTGTAGACTCGACCCCACTGAATACTAGTTGACTTTCATACCTTGTCACCATTGATAATGATTGTGACCTTGACTAATAATTGATCATGTGTTCCTGGTTGGAACTAAGAGACTGGCTAGTCATCTTATTGAATTGAATGAATGAGACACGTTCATATTAAACTATGAACTATTGCAATCGATTGGCCGATCCCGAATATTGGCATACAGGCATGTGCAGGCTTCAAATTATTTTTTCTACAAAAGCAGCATGTGTACTTTACGGTCAAAGCATGATTATTCCGTGGTTAGTTTTGATTGTTGTATTACGCTATATAAGACCTACAACATAACCGCACGGGTATCGTTGTAGAGTTGTGCATACCGTATCCCGTACAAAGGTACTCATTTTGAATGACCATGATCCACGGCATAGGATTTCACTTAACGTAGAGGCTACTAAGTTAAATAAAATAATGATTGCATGGAGAGAATGGATTCTCGAGTTCTTACATGGCAGCCCTCTTTGGGACTATTAGTGCCCGATAGGCCAGCTGGTTCCCACAGATACTGTAAATCTGCCACACGGGCAGGAAGCGGTATCTGCTTATATTATATTATTTATTGTCTATTGATGACGGGCGTCCCGCTGGGACTCGTCTAATTCATGATTGGCGCAATTGATTGACTGGATAGACTAGCCTTGCTTGCTCATAGTAAGAACTGAGGAATCCTTTATTGCATATTTTTAGGGTAACTTAGAACTTACAGTAGCAAGCCGTAGTAGTTGAATGGTCGTTTAAATTGATTTTTTTGTGTACTGTATCTACTCTGTTAACTAACTGAGAGGATCAGAATGTCAGGGCATAACGGGTCAACTTCTGTCCTTGTTTGGTTGGGAAGTTAGTTTGAAGTGTCATGATATTATATGAATCCTAGTAGCAAGCGGAGACCTATTTATCATATCCTTAACTCTTATCACTGGTTTTAGTTCTCATGTCGTGCTTTCTTGTGGTACTTGCTATTAGAGGTCTAACCTCTCTGGTTTTGCATGACCAGATTTAGAGCCGGTTCCCGAGGACTCAGCTTAATTCTACCTCCAAGATGGTCAATACTAGAGGGATGATCGCAGGAGGACTCGAGTGGGTTCCTTACTTCTCCGCTCGTTTTGTTATTTTACCTTATACTTTGCCATTTGGCACCGACATGTTAGTCGGATCGTCTTGTACTTACTTTTATATAATTGTAACTAAAGTCAGACTGCAGCTGATAACAGTTGTGTATACCTTGCTACATCATCTGGCTATATTTTGTAAAGCCAGATCTCAAGAACATTTTGACTGAGCGTTTGAGACGCCTTACTGCTTTATCTTACATGTTCTCTATTACTGTTTCTTGTTTGAATGATTGAGACAATAGATCTCGTGTAACCCTAGTGAGACTTTCATGTAGTATGTACCCCCTCGTCTTTTAGACAGCATTGATCTCATTATACGGTATTCATCTACCCGTAATACGTAGCTGGCTGAGTCATTCTCCCGCTCTCCAGTATTCTGGTTCTGGGGCGTGACAGTGGTGCTTCAGGATTCCAATGTACTGTGTCCAAGATCAGAACGAGCTTGCCGACGGACCACTGCCATCCCATTCTTGAATGAGCTGGAGCGCAGCCATCTTATCCACTGATGTCAAGCTATCGCTTTGGGTCGAAGCACTAAAAGAAAAAGGATCGAAAAACGCGACGGCATAGGAACCACGGGAACCCAGGAGGAAGAAAGACGATGTACGGGATACGGGATCCTCGTAGTAGGCTGGACCAAAATCCAGCCGAGAGAGGGCAGCCTTTAAAAACTGTTAGGAAACCAAGAGAACGCTTCGCGTTTTCTTATCTTCTTCCCGTAGACATGAACTATGCACATGTCCACCAATAGGAATGGACCCCTATATCCCATGTGCACTAGTACATTCCATTCTATGTAATCTTCTACTTGTAAGTAAAAGTCACATTACCATATTGTGTGTAATCTTGTAAGATTTTTCTCGTTGATTCAATAATAAAAAAATTCTTAATTCGTGACGTTCTGGTCGAGTTTGACCAAACTATTAATATTATTATTGCATATATATATATATATATATATATATATATATATATATATATATATATAGAGAGAGAGAGTGTGTGTGTGTGTGTGTGTGGAGAAGCAATGGATAATTGTGGCGAACTCGCCTCCACACACACACACTCTCTCTCTCTCTCTCTCTCTCTCTATATATATATATATATATATATATATATATATATATATATATATATATATATATTGGTCTTGTAGCCTAGTGAATAATACCATTCGCACTTGGGGATGAGATCAAGCGATCGAACCCTACGGGAGTCAGCTGGATGTCTGTGGACACGAGCCTCCGGACCAAAGCTGACTGGGTGTCTTCGACACTGTCTTTGATTTTTTATATTTTTTAATATATATATATATATATATATATATATATATATATATATATATATATATATATATATATATCGAACTCAACTAAACAAGAAAAATATCTCACATTTTAACCACATGAGTTAGAAAAAATATTTGACTATAATTAAATATATTTTTATTATGTATTATTATACGTGTAAAGTATGTACATTTACTAATATAGTTACTTTGTGCAAATATTATTTTTGCTGTCATAAAGTTATTTGTGTGTAACATGTGCGTTGTGCCACGACAATAGCAATCCATCCATGGGACGGTTCCAATTCTTACTTGCCTGGTTGGCACGTCATTCAGAAACCGACATATTGGACATTTCGGACATTCGTCGCCCTACGTGAGTATCGTCACCATCACATCCATGGACTCCAAATCATTGTAGGACTCAATTATTGATCTTCTAATTTCCACGAGACATGAATCTAAATTACTTTGATAGAGTATAAGTTAAAGTCATCTTAAGCAGTGTTTTAAAAATCGGACCGAAGGTTGACCCGGCCAAGACATTAGGTCGGGTCAAATTAATTCAACCAGTTGGTTCAATCAGTCGAATCAATACTGAACGGGACCGGAAAAGATAACCGGTTCACGAGCCGACCGGTCCGATCCGGTTTTTAAAACGTTGATCTTAAGCATAATACACTTGACCATAATTAGGTAACTATGAATTATGAACTATTGGATAGTTTAAGAGATTCAAAACTCATCGCACCGAACTCGAGTGGCTCTCGTGTTTACCGCAGAGAGATATAATATCCCGACTGGATGGCAGAAGATCATTGGATCGAGCCATGGGATTATATTATTCAAAATTTTAATAATAAGCCCAACAAGCATGCAATGTAGCATGCTGAGTCCCGTGCGTATGGCCGGACATCTAAAAAAAACTCATTAGACAAGTCCACTAATAAATAAATTATGGAATTTTTTTAGGAGACATCACAATTTTTTACCGTTCTGCTACTGTCAAAATTTTAATAGTTCTGTACATATTCAAAATTATCAAAATTTTGACAGTCCTAAAAAATATATAACTATCAAAATTTTAACAATGTTCGACATATATGGGATTGTCAAAATTTTGATACTAATTATTATTTTAATAATGTAACAAAATTGCCAGTCATCTAATAAATTAAGACTGTCAAAATACCGTATTTTTTCTTACATAGTGTCTTTATCAGTAGCCTTACACCAATGTTATAAAATTAGACCGGACCAACGGTTCAACAAGGTCCAATCGAGATAGTGAATATTGTTTTCAGTTTGGTTCAAATTGAATCGTCATTTTTTAAGAACCGACGTTTTTAGCAGGGAAAAAAGGGTCCAACCATCAAAACCGCATGAACCATAGGTCCGGTTCAACTCATATTAATTCATATTAACCTACTACACTTGCATGCATTTATGGTCAATTATGCAATATCCAGTGGGAATTAATAAACTCTGCACTAACGAGTCAAATGTTTATACAGTTTTCTAAATATACTTTTTATTCGTATTAATTAAAAAAATATTACAAAAATCAGTTATACTGCTTCGATTAGGTTTCGAACATGGTTTTGTTGGGAACGCGGTGTGATTCGAACCGGAGTCGGCTAATGAGGTGTGATATTGAATTGAGCCCATATGCCTTAAAAGATAATTCTCCTTCAAGGCCTGAACAAATACCAATTATCTACACCATATGATCCTACCTCCCAGCGGATGTAAGACTAAATTACCAACTCCATTGTCACCCCTCCCATTTGAGCACTCAATCTACATTTGTCCGTTCCCGCTAACCGAACAACCTTAGTACTCATGCTACCTTTTGTTCGTTACGGCCAGGCGAACAATCTTAACACTCATTGCTACCTTGTTCTACCACAGAACCAAACCTAACATGTCTCCCACACCACAATTGTGTGTCAACTCTATTGGATCATGTGGTGTAGATAATTGTGCCCATATGTCTTAAAAGTGAATACTCATTTAAGGACTGAACAAATCTCAATTATCTACACAACATGATCCCGCCTCCTAGCGGATGTGAGACTAAATTACCAACTCCATTGTCGCCCCCATTTGAGCGCTCAACCTACATTTATACGTTTCCGCTAGCCGAACAATCTTAGCACCCATGCTACCTTTTGTTCGTTTCCGCCAGCCGAACAACCTTAGCACATTGTCACGAATTTAGTGTTTTTGCTAGCACTTCGTCCCGTACGACGCACTAACTTCCTCCTCGAAAATCGTGCAAGCCTTCCCAACCCGACTTAGCTAAATCGCTAAGAAAAATTAAGACAGTGGAGCAAAGAGGAGGCTCGTAAGAAATTCTTTATTGACTTGGAGAATGCTCACAAGTTTAGGTGGTGAAGAACAAATGAAAGCTTCCCCCTTTTATAAGTGCTCAGAGAGCTTTACATGGAAAGTCCAGAAAGAAATATTCCAAGGATTATTCTTTTCTACCATAACTGGAACGACATATTCCATGTTTATTCCCTAGCAACATAAAAGAAAATTTCACGGGCCATCCAGAAGCTTCTTGGGCCTCCTAGAACGATCTTGGGCCTTCCGGAGAGATCCACTATCTTCTGGAGCCTTCCACCATATTCTAGAATGTTCTTGAAGCTTCCCGCATAACCTTGGTCCGTGAAAAAGTTATTCATCTGGGCCTCGGACGAGGTGCAACATTTGGGACGTTACAACATGCTCCTATTCCACGCCGCCTAAATCCGTCCCGTAACCATGGACTAAGATACCACTTGTTAGAAATGCAATGTGATCCGAACTGGAGTTGGCCCATGAGATACAATATTGAATTTGGTCCATATGCCTTAAAAGAGAATTCTCCTTTAAGGCCTGAACCAATCCCGATTATCTACACCACATGATCCCACCTCCTAGCCATTAAATTAAATTACCAACTCCATTGTCATTTTCCATTTGAACGTTCAACCGAAAACGAGATACAATTCAATAGATTTGATCTGATGGATGAAATTTCGATTCGATGGTTGGCCCGGATTTTGAAACATTGCCTTAGCCAGTTGCAGCTCCATGGAGGTCTTTGGTCAGCAATTTGAATTTCTTCTCTATCTTTATAGGATGTTTCGTTGGTACTTTTAGTCGCCGTGCTCTATCTTCTCTCCTCCTTGTATCCCATTTCATCCCAAATATAAGTTACACCACTATATATGAGTGATTCAAATTGGTGATCATTTTAATTTTATATTCATTAGTTTGACAATCCATCATCTTTTTCTTGGTATAGTTTAGCACATGTTAGATTGTTAGAATCTAGGAATTAATATATAACCATCAAAATCACCTCTATAGTAAAATCTACCAAATATTCTTGCATAGACCATGTTTTTTTGTGACTTTCTTGCAGGGGGTTTACTTGTTTTTCAAGGATCCACATGGTTGTTCACGTTGATCTGTTGCTTAACCACTTTCAACTGAAATGATTAATATCAAGAACCATGATCATATAACACTAGAGAACACTCTACATGTGATCCTTGCACCCCTTATTCTTAATTAATCAAAAATTCTATAACATTATGCGCGAGTTAATCGATAAACAATAGCTACTTTAGCATAGTTGCCCTATATTAATTGAGTAATATTATTTGCACCTCCAAATTGTCCGTCCAATCTATTCCTCCTTATGTGCCAGCTAACATGGGATATTAAATAATATTATGTGTATCTAACACGACAAATTTTAATCCAAAAATATTAATGTTAATATTAATATTAAGATTAATTTTAAATTTTGTCACATCATATGCCATATTAAAAGCTATGTCAGTTGTCACGTAAGAAGGATTATATTGGAGGAACAATTTGGAAGTACAAATAGCGTTATTCATATTAATTACGTGACAGTAAGCAAAAAAATAGGCGTGCTTAATGTTCTATTATAAGCCAAAGTTTATTAGGAAACAAGAACATAAGGTTTGTCCCAGTGGACGTAGCCAGTTGGGAACGGTGGAGCACCCCGGCGGAGTGGCGCAAGTTCGAGCCCCCTTGGAGGCATGTCTCCAAGCACCATTAAGAAGTGGACACCCTCAAAAAAAAGAAAAAAAGAACATAAGGTTCAATCCTGCGCAATGTTGTAAAAACCGGACCGGACCGGTGGTTGGACCGGGTCCAACCGGTTTAAGCCATAAAATCGGTCCGGTTCGACTAAAACCGGGTCTTTTAAAGAACCGTCGGTTTTTTGTCAAAACCGGGTTCAACCGGTGAACCGGACGAACCGGTTCACAATTGAACAGGCCAATTTTGATTTTTTTTTTATTTTATAAAAATTCAAAATAAATTATCATGTGAAATTTGGACCATTTAATTCTTGATTTGGTTTTAATCGACCTTATAGTTGTAAAATTAAACCAAACCAACATACTTATGACCAAACCAAACTAAACCAAGAAGTAAATATGGATATTTTACCTATTTGAACCAAACTAAACCAAGTCTATTGAATTCCAGTTGAACTCCGGTTAAACCCGGTTGAACTCCGATTGAACTCCGGTCCGACCTATACCAAAATATTTTGGTTCGATCGGTCCGGTTTTAAAACATTGATCCTGCGTCACTTCCCTCCATCAAGCTTGTTCCTAACCACCTCTTGAAATCATCAAGTTGGTCGATCACCTTTTTTTTATACTATTTATAGACATTAGACACCATAACCTCTCAATTATATTCATTCGATCACCACGCAACAGTCTCTCACATAGTATACGACTGTTACTTCAATTTGCTTCGCCAACGTTTGTAGAGAAATTCTAGTCGAAACTTCCCGACTGAAGAGATGAGACCAAAGTCGAGCTCGCACGCGCAGAAGGAGAAGCCGAGGAGGGGCCTGTGGTCGCCGGAGGAAGACGAGAAGCTCTACAAGCACATCGCTAGCTCCGGCGTCGGGTGCTGGAGCGTCGTCCCGAAACAAGCAGGCACTGATCACTGCCGATCGAGCTCTCTTGATTATAGCTTCTAATTCCGTGATTATATGTTGCTTGCATTTGCAGGACTGCAGAGGTGCGGGAAGAGCTGCAGGCTAAGGTGGATAAACTACCTGAGGCCTGACCTCAAGAGGGGCAACTTCACCCAGCTCGAGGAGGACCTGATCATCAGAATGCACGAAATTGTAGGAAATAGGTACGATATGCAAGACCTATGTTAGAGTTTGGATCTCGAAATCACTGTTCATGTAGGCTAATGAATTTGATCTCGAAATAACTGTTCAGATAGGCCAACAGTGATTTCGTATATATGTGAGACCCTAAAACTAAATAACTCTTACAAATAATGCTCAATCTTTAATTTGTGCATTATATATATATATATTTTTTAATTTGTGCATATTATATATATATATATATATATATATATATATATATATATATATATATATATATATTATTTTGGTAGATGACCTCTAGCCTAGTGGTTAAGAGAGATGCATGCGGTCCAAGTGCTCGGGAGTTCGAACCCCAGTGGAGGCGAGTTCACCACAATTACCCATTGCTTCAAAAATATATATATATATATATATATATATATTATTTTTTACTCATTTTTTTTTCTCGGGTTGAAGGTGGTCACAGATTGCTGCCCAGCTGCCAGGAAGAACCGATAACGAGATCAAGAACTACTGGAACTCGAACCTCAAGAAGAAGCTGAAGAAGATGGGGATCGACCCAAACACCCACAAGCCATTAATCATCGAGAGGAAACTCGATCATCAGCAAGAAGAGAGAGAGCAACATTTCCACACGACGCCGCCACCGTCGAAGCCGCCCCCGCCGCGGGCGCCGTTCAATCCCTTCCCGGTCTTCGAGTCCGCAAATACGGGCCTCTACAACCAATTCCAATTCCAAGGAAGTACCGTTAGCGACTCGGATACCATTCTAGACACATTCTTCGTCCCCAACCTGAGTTTTAGCGACGACGATGTGTCGGGCTTGTCGACGAGTTATGCCGACGGTCCGCGGGAGACTCCGAGTAACTTGAGCAGCAGCAACATAGTGCAGGAAAATGATGAGGAGAAGGTGACTGTTGAGAAAAACGCGAGCGCGGATGAATACACAAGTTTGCAGTCGATGCTGGCGACTTGTGTTGACGAGATGTTGTTCGAGCTCGAGCTCAATCATGGTGATTTCTTTTGACTTTCTTCTCGTGGTGGAACCTGTCGGTTTGTTGTCAGCCTCGGATCAATGGAGAAATAAACTTAGAATCATTCCTGTAGATTTTTTTTCTTTTTTTTGTTGATCACATTTACGTTGTCATATGTTGTCAGTGGATTTGTTGGATTTTTTTTTTTTTTTAAAACTAAACGACAAAGTGAGTGGGTTGTATAATTGTATTATTATGTACATTGGTTGTCGCCATTTGTTGGTTATTGTGGGAAGTATTTTTATTATGCAACTGTTTAGTTATGATAACCAACACACTATACGTGCATGAACTCAGCTCTCAGCATGACTGTAGTAAATCATATGTAGCATTTATATATTTGTCTAAAGCTAATTATATCATAGGATTTAGATTTACAATCAAATGCATCACCCCCAATGGCCGACACTTGAAAGCTCTTACGACTACTTTTGGTTGTAAGAATAGTACTGTCTTTAAAAACTATTTTCTTTTCTATATGCATGTGTTAATAAGAGAAGTCCAATCTCGAATATTCGCACAATGTACTCTCTTTTTATTTCTTAATTTTCTAACACGTATCGCTCTTACAAAACAATATTTATGAAAATCATGTTGGAAATTTACTTCAAAACTTCAGATTAAAATCTGCAAGAAAATAAATTAAATTAAAGTTACCGGCCTCCGAAAAAGTCGTGCACGAAGCACTGCCCTAAGAGTTAGTTCGGGTCTATGTGCAGACTGAATCCGAACGCCCCTAGTGGTAAAATCCCCGCTCCACCGGAATCTCGTTGCCGCACACGACGTCGAGAGAATGACCCCGACTTAGCTCCGCCCAGAGCAACAAATGAAGAACAGTATTTCAAGAGGGAAGAGAGTTTGAGAGAGAGAGAGCTTTCGCAATGATCTTTTTTTTTTTTCATATACCAGAGAGAGGAGGAAGCCTCATTATATAGGCTATTAGCCAAAGGATGGAATAATGAGGACATTAAAATAGTCTATTAAATTTTAACGTTACAAAAAATTGTAGCACATGATAAAAATGTGATACATTGAATCTAGACATGATTCAATCATTCAAAAGTTATAGAATTGTAACGGCTGAAAATAAATTATGAGGAAAATGGTTTTTTGTAATTAGCTACAACAATCCCCCCCCCAAAAAACCAAGTTCCGAAATAACAGAGGAAAGAAACGAAAGAGAAAAGTTAAAAGTGAGAAAGATTTCTGGGCAGTTAAATACTATGCATAAATGAGATGGACTACAGCCTTGAATCTCACGTAGTGACTATTGTCTTTGTCTGAAGAAGAACTTGATGGACTACGCCTTGAATCAGTCTTCTTGAACCAGACTCAGAAATTAGCACACATAGTACGCTAGAGGTACTTGGGTCTATCGGGTGGCGCGTTTGGTTGGCCATGCGCACTTTTACACATTCATGAGAGTTGTCTAGGATCGCCCTGTCCTATAGTCGCGGCCCTCACGACCTCTCATATAGGTAAGTCCTTAAAGGTTGGTGATAGGAATCAACCCTGCATATCATGCTTGGACTTATTAAGAGTTTAAACTCAACCTATCCATATCACAAAAGGAACACTGTCACCATAGGGATGAGGTATGAATGTACACATGTACAGCCTCCTGGGCTTTTATTTTAAAGAGAATTTAATCTCAGGTCAGTGTTCCATAATAGTCACCTAGTCCAGCTTCATGTTTCTACCCATTGAACCGGCTTCTTGGGATCTCCAGTCAGACTCGGTTGGATTGCCACTGCTGGTGACTATACTATGGGCTTAACCCCATCCCCCTCGATGATTCTAGGATCAATGTCCTAGACAGACCCTTCGTCAAGTGGTCTGCAAGGTTCTTTTCTGACTTTATATAGTCAAGAACCACATATTTGCCCAATAGGCTCTTTATTGACTTGAAACGCAGCTGCAGGTGCCTGTTCATCTTAGCATTCACAGAATCATGCTTTAGTAGTTCTATAACAGATTTATTATCACGGTTTATAGAAATTGCAGGAATAGGATGAACATAAACAGGTATATGCATAATAAGATTTCTGAGCCATTCGGCCTCTGTACATGTAGTATCCAAAGCTATCATTTCATAGTCCATTGTACTCCTGGCTATGATAGTTTGTTTACATGATCCCCAGGAGATTGCAGCTCCTGCTAGGATAAAAACATATCCAGTAGTGGATTTCACATCATGTGAATCAGTTACCCAATTTGCATCAGAGTAACCTTCTATGATATCAGGGTGTCTAGTATAATGAAGTTTATAATCTAGAGTACCCTTAAGATATCTAAATACTCTGTCCAATGCAGTCCAATGCGACTGATTTGGGTTACTAGTATATCTACTTAGTCTCCCAATAGCAAATGCAATGTCAGGTCTGGTCCTATTTGTTATGTACATAAGGGACCCTATCATCTGAGAATATCTATGTTGTTCTATAGGAGATCCTTCATTCTTCTTGAGAACAACATTGCTATCATATGGAGTAAGTGCAGGTTTCTTGTCAAAGTACTCAAATTTCCTTAGCATTTTTTCAATTGAATGTGCTAAGAATAGAGTATAACCTTCTTTGCATTTAGACACTTGCATTCCTAGGATCAGGTTTGCCTCACCTAGGTCTTTCATATCAAACTGGTTAGATAAATAATTCTTAGTGTTATTTATCAGTTCCAGTGAAGATCCTAAAATAAGGATATCATCAACATACAAGCATAAGATAACACAACTTTTATTTGTATTTTTTGAATACAAACATTTGTCATATTCATTTGGTACAAAACCAAATTCTATAATGACTTTGTCAAATTTGGTGTGCCATTGCTTGGGAGCTTGCTTTAGGCCATAAAGAGATTTTACTAATCTGCAAACCTTCTTTTCTTGACCTTTAGCAATAAAACCTTCAGGTTGCTCCATATATATTTCTTCTTCTAAATCTCCATTTAGAAATGCTGTCTTTACATCCATTTGATGGATCAGCATATCATGAATGGATGCTAAAGCTAGAAGGGTTCTAATAGAAGTTATTCTAGCTACAGGAGAGTAGGTATCAAAATAATCAAATCCTTTCTTCTGGGTAAATCCTTTGGCCACTAATCTAGCCTTATATTTTTCTATGGTACCATCGGCTCTAAGTTTCTTCTTAAAGATCCACTTACAACCTATTGATTTGCTGCCTAAAGGAAGGTCTGCTAAAAACCAAGTATTGTTCTCCATGATGGAGTTGTACTCATTGTTAATAGCTTCTTTCCAGAAGGGGGCATCAGGAGAGGATATGGCTTCTTCATAAGTTGAGGGATCACCCTCTATCAAAAATATGAAGAATCCTTCTCCTAAATTTTTTTCGATCCTTTCTCTTTTACTCCTTCTAGGTTCTATGACTTGTTCAGATTGAGGATTAGGCATTTGGTCATGAGAACTAGTAGACGGATTAAGAGAAGGGTTAGAGGAAGATGAAGGGGTTCTATCCTTAAATGGAAAAATGTTCTCAAAGTAAACTGCATCTCTAGCTTCGATTATTGTGTTATTAGAGATTTCATTTACTTCAGAATGGGTTACAAGAAATCTATTGACATTACTATCTAGGGCATATCCTATGAATACAGCATCTACAGTCTTAGGTCCTATCTTCCTCTTTTTGGGTTCAGGAATTCCTACTTTAGCTAGACATCCCCAAACTTTGAGATAATTAATTCTTGGGGTTCGACCTTTCCATAACTCATATGGTGTCTTATCATTAGTCTTACTAGGTATCCTATTAAGAATATAACAGGCTGACAATAAGGCTTCTCCCCAAAGATTATCAGGGGCACCTGAGCTGAGAAGCATGGCATTTACCATATCTAAAAGAGTGCGATTCTTCCTTTCAGCAACTCCATTAGATTATGGTGAATAAGGAGCAGTTACCTCATGAATAATTCCGTGCTCTTCACAGAAGTTAGTCATTTCATTTGAGGTATACTCTCCACCACGGTCTGATCTAAGGATCTTAATCTTTCTATCCAACTGGTTCTCAGCTTCAGATTTATAGACCTTGAATCTGTCTAGAACTTCATCTTTGGTCTTAAGGAGATAGGTGTAACAATACTTTGAATGGTCATCTATAAAAGTTACAAAGTATTTCCTACCGCCTCGGGTCAAGACCCTATTGGAATCACAAACATCACTATGGATAAGTTCTAGGAGTTCAGAATCCCTATAGACAGATTTAAAAGGCAGTCTAGTATGTTTGGCTTGAACACAAGTCTCACATTTGTGTTCATCATCTATAGGAGTCTTAGGGATAAGATCTAAGTTCATCATCCTTTTGATAGATCCTAAGTTCACATGACCTAGTCTACCATGTCAAATGTTTGATGATTCAACATTTGCAACAAAAGAAGGATTAGAATTTTTATTCATGGTACTTAAAACAAAAAGTCCATCTTTCACAAATCATTTTCCAATAAACAGATCATTCTTAGAAAAACTACTTTATTTGCCTCCATAACAATTTTGTATCCTGAGGCTACAAGGAGAGATCCACTAACAAGATTTCTCCTGACAGACGGCACATGAAGCACATTATGGAGAGGTAGAATTTTTTCTGATGTCATCTTCAGATCTATTCTTCCTCTTCCCACAATTTGTGCCGTTGAGCCATCTCCTAGGGTCACACCTCCTCCACCCGATTCATGATAGTTTGAAAAACTAGAGCGATCAAAAGAAACATGAACATTTGCTCCAGAGTACAACCACCAATCATCAGAGTGATAAGAAATGTTTATTATAGGTTGATAGCTTACAGATCCGAAGGAGCTGGAAGACCCATTCAGAATCATGTTAGTCTCTGGCTTGTTAGAGCATTTCCCTTTGAAGGAGGTCTCTAAGGTGATAAGGCTTGGGTTTGCCATGGATTTCTAAAGAGTTTACTCAATAAAGATGGTTTTAAGCTAAAATTATCAATTAAAATGATTTTAGTAATAGACCTTTAAAATTTGAGTTTTTAAGTTTTGATAAGGTTGGATTAGCTGTAGGGGCCGGATCCCAGCAAGCGGAGGTTCACTAGGAACTCTTAAGTACCGGTCGCTTAGACGATATTTCGTCTTGTTGACAGAAGGGCCCTTTCGGCTTGTTCCCAAACAAATCTTAACTTTAGAACTTTAAAAATAAAGGAATTTTACTAAATTAATTAATTGTTTAATTTAGCCTAAATTAAAAATATTGAGTAAACAGAAAACTAGTATTGACAAAAAATAATATTAACACAATTATATTTGTCTAAGATGTCAATTTAACAAATAATGACAATTAATGAATATTAATTGATACGTGAAATATAATTGATATGTCAAATTATGACAATGAACAATTATTAATTATGTAGCAAATAATATTAAATGAGAGACAAATATTAATAGAATATTCAATGCAAATATTAATAGAATATGTTTTCAGCAAAGAAAATGTTTTCAGCAAATATTGAAGTAAAGAAAATGTTCAACAAAAATATTGAGATATAATTGATATGCCAACAGAAGCTAACAGCAAGGATTGAAGCTTTTAAACAAATATTAGACAATGTTCAACAGAAGCTTTGAAAGAAATGTCTTTAGTAAACAAAGCTAATTTTCAAGCACGTTCTTAGCTTTGCTCGTCAGAAGCTAATGTCAACAGAAGCTTTTAAACAAACTTTTGAGCTAACAGAAGGTTTTTAACAAATATTGACGCAACAACAACTTTTGAGCCAACAGAAGGGTTTTTAACAAATATTTTTCAACACAATATTTGTTCAACAGAATGTTTATATATTCAATTGACGTAAACGTTGAGCTAACAACAAATGTTACTAACAACAAATGTTACTAACAACAAAACGAACTTTTCAGTAAGCAAAGCTAATGTTTAAGCAAGCAAACATTTAAACTTAATAGACAAAATGTTAGACAATTAGCTAACTCTTAGATTGTTGGAAATTTACTTCAAAACTTCAGATTAAAATCTGCAAGAAAATAAATTAAATTAAAGTTACCGGCCTCCGGGAAAGTCGTGCACGAAGCACTGCCCTAAGAGTTAGTTCGGGTCTATGTGCAGACTGAATCCGAACGCCCCTAGTGGTAAAATCCCCGCTCCACCGGAATCTCGTTGCCGCACACGACGTCGAGAGAATGACCCCGACTTAGCCCCGTCCAGAGCAACAAATGAAGAACAGTATTTCAAGAGGGAAGAGAGTTTGAGAGAGAGAGAGCTTTCGCAATGATCTTTTTTTTTTTTCATATACCAGAGAGAGGAGGAGGAAGCCTCATTATATAGGCTATTAGCCAAAGGATGGAATAATGAGGACATTAAAATAGTCTATTAAATTTTAACGTTACAAAAAATTGTAGCACATGATAAAAATGTGATACATTGAATCTAGACATGATTCAATCATTCAAAAGTTATAGAATTGTAACGGTTGAAAATAAATTATGAGGAAAATGGTTTTTTGTAATTAGCTACAACAAATCACACTAGATAATCCTATTAAAAATATATTAAGTCGTCTATAGGGGGAGGGGAGGGGGGGGTGGTTTGCGGTAGACACGGTTAGAATCTTTCTCTAGACGTTGCTCATTAGCATGAAAAAAATGGACACCTCAAAAAAAAAAAAAAATTCCACGTTCTCCTTCTAATTAGCATGTAATAACTAAACTTATTTCATAATCATGTTCGAAATATAAAAAATAAATATTATGTTTCAAAAATTAAAATAATTTTTATTTTTCGACAAGACACCTTTTGTCAAGATCATTAAGATGTCAAATAACTCCCGAGTCGCCACCTAAGGGAATCTTATTTCCACTAGGAAAACAAAATCAACATTGTGCTACCAAGCCCACATTTGATAAACAATAATTTTAAAGTATAATTTAAAGCTCCTACAAGTTTATATGCGATTCATAAGTTTTTGTCTTTATATATTTTTGCACATTTTATGCTTTTAATATGTCTAAGTTTATATACTTCACAATATTTTTATGCTTTTATATCCTAATTAATTATCGAATTTGGCTGGCTTTTATGATCAGCAAGGAGAGGTATAACTTCATTTGTTATGCTGATGATCTCGTAATCCAACTGCAGGGGAAGTGTGGGAGTGTGTGTAAAAGTTGAAAATAATGACCCAAATGACATACAACATAGTATGCACAATGTTCCGTGCATTACATTGAACATTTCAAAAAAAAAAATATTTATTTATTTTTTGTCTAAATATCCTTATTAATTGAATTTCTTTTGGTTTAATAATTTTCTAATTAACTATAAAAAGATCTCCAACATTGACATCGATATTGATAGCGATCTATATATCAAACCGACACATACAAAATCGTATGGATCCACCTTATGATATCGATATGGACTGATATTAAAATAACTTTGCCTCCATTGACTGACTTGTTAGTAACTTGTTCATTTCCTCTCAAGCAATAAAAAAGGGTCCCACCATACTTTCTATAAGTTTTGTCGCCACTTAACACTCTTATTAAGCATGTGTTGTAACAACAATGTCCTTAAAATTCTTTCAATGATGGTGATGCATTATTGTCCCATATGCTTATAAATTGATATTGTCCAATGTTTTCCATATATAGTGTTTTATAAGTGTGTATTACAACATTACAAACATTATGGTCCTTCTCTAAGGTTGTGTTTGATTGGGCTTTTTTTTTTATGGAAAATATTTCCATCATAAATTTTTCACAAATTGTAGTATTTGATAGCTTATATTTTTCATAAAATTATTTTTTCCAAAAAAACTATCATTTTTCATAATTTCTTCCAGAATAGAGGAAGACGAAACTTGTCCAACGCATAAGAAAATATCATTCTTCATGAAAAATAATGACAATCAAACACCCAAATTAAATTTTCATATAATTTTTTTTAAAATTTCATAGAATATTTTTCCTAGTAAAATAATTTCATCAAATTAATTTTATTTCCACATATTTTTCCACTATGCAATCAAACATACCCTAAGTATTTTTGTTCAGATAAATCAAATACCTATCCATCCACCTTAGGTTAAATTAGATTAAGACACTGTTGTCGGCGCAAACAACAGTCGGTGCATTGAGGAGGAGGAGGAGGAGGAGGAGGGGCCAGCGATTAATTTTCTATAGGTTTGCTTGTTATAGTTGATTCTTAATTAGCACTAATCACATTTCATTATAATTAAATAATAAATTAACCAAACAATAAAGCTAAAAAGTGATCCACTAGTCGAGCTTTCGGATTAAATTTTTTGTCCAATCTTTTTTTTTATCCAACACGTGCGGGCTCAGTTAAATCGTGTCTTCCCGCACACAATTTTTAGCCGGTCGTCACATCATTTCGGACTTTTCGTGCGGATCTTGTCCGCATGACTTTGTCATCATCGTCCAACACGTACACCCCGCGCACTGTGCGAGCTCCAGAGCTCCACGAGACGGGGATGACGCCTTTCAACGCCCGCAACGCTTCGCCCCCGACGTCTTCACGATTCCTACGCAGCCGATGCCGTCCAGCCACCCGTTCTGTGCGCACGACGTCCTTACGACGTCTTTTCGGCGTCCTTACGGCGCCGCACCGGGCCTCATAGTCGGCCGTCGTTTATACCCGTGGTAGAATAGTGTCGGTCCTCGACCGTCCGCACAGCGTCCTAGTCGTTGAGTTTTCGTGCACGGACGACTCATTCTGGCCTACGGCAGCTCCGATCGTGGTCATTTTTCGTCAGTCCTCCGACGTTGTGGATGTTCCGTATCGCACAGGCCAGGTTCATCATCGCCTATTTTTTTGTCCGATCATTTGCACCAATTAATAAAGATTAACATGTTTTAATTGTGTCAGAATATTCAACCAGAATATTGTTAATGTGTCTATATCATTGCATCAAATTATGGGGTTGTAAAGAGAATACATGATTAAATTTAGAAAAAATTTGAGTTGCTTTCAACTTGTTCTGCTATAATTCAAGGTGCATCCCACCGAATTACTAAAATGCATAAATTTTTCTACTTTTAACGTAAGTCTTTAGTTTCAATGACTAACAGTCAGCTCCTTTGACTTCCTATTTAAGTGTGATGCACCTTAAATTATGATCAAAATACTCTTAAATAAGTAGTGCCAACTTGAACTAAGGTAAAATATGCAACTCAATTTTTTTTTTTTTTTTTGTTTATGTAGATCAAAGGAGTTAACTGTTAGTCATTGACGATTTTCGTTAAAAGTTGAATGCTTTATGCATTATAGTAATTTTGTGGGATATTCCTTAAATTATGATAAAATAAGTGAATAACAACCCAAATGTTTTTTTTGTTTAAATTTATATTCTAAGATGTCCATCTTGCAAGTAAAAGTCTCTTCGAAACAGGAGAAGTGGATTCACATTACGATATAATAAACATTAGGGTTTTGTTTCCGGACACTAAAAAGTTGTGTTGAAGGGCTTATGTGTCGGTGTACCTGATCACCCTAAACTTGTGATTGTTTTATTTATTTCTTCCTCTCCTTTTGACACTTAGGGGACGTTTGGTATGCGGAATACTATATAGCCGGAAATTCTATATTCCCGAAAATCAAATTTTAAGAAATTAAATTCTCTGAAAAATTACATTCCCATGTTTGGTGACAATATAAATATTTCCGGGAAAAAAAAAATAATAATAACGAAAAAAAATGAACAAATATAAAAAAAGGGTAAAAAACGACAAAAAATTGGTAAAAACGAGAAAAAATGGTAAAAAACGACAAAAAATCGGTAAAACGAAAAAATAACAAAAAACGACAAATTAAAACGATAAAAAAAAGGACAAAAAATCGGTTAAAACGACAAAAATGACCAAAAAGCGACAAAAAATGTATAAACGACAAAAATGTAAAAACGACATAAAATCGGTAAAAACGACAAAAAAATCAAAATGCAGCAAAAAGGACAAAAAAACAACAAAAAATCGGTTAAAACGATAAAAAATGACAAAAAAAATCGGTTAAAAACGAAAAAAAAATCGGTTAAAAAACGACAAAAAATCGGTTAAAAATAACAAAAAAATCGGTTAAAACGACAAAAATGTCCAAAAAATCGACAAAAACGAAAAATAACCGATAAAAACGACAAAAAAATCGGTTAAAACGACAAAAAAAATCGGTTAAAACGAAAAAAAAAATAACCAAAAAGCGACAAAAACGACAAAAAATTGGTAAAAGCGACAAAAAAAGCGACAAAAATGACAAAAAACGACATAAAATCGGTAAAAATGACCAAAAACGACAAAAAATGACAAAAAAGACTAAAAATCGGTAAAAACAAAAAAGCTACAAAAACGACAAAAAGTCGGTTAAAATCAACAAAAAATCGTTAAAACGACAAAAATTAACCAAAAAGCGGCAAAAACGACAAAAAATCGGTAAAAGCGACAAAAATAACAAAAAACGACATAAAATCATTAAAAATGACCAAAAAGCGACAAAAACGACAAAAAACGACTAAAAATCGGTAAAAACAATTAAAAAAAAAGCTAAAAAAAAGGACAAAAATCGCTTAAAACAAAAAAATTGACAAAAAAGCGACAAAAAGGACAAAAAATGGGTAAAAACGACAAAAAATAATAAATAAGTGACAAAAAAGACAAAATTGGTAAAAACGACAAAAATTCGCTTAAAACGACAAAAAAATGGTAAAAACGAAAAAAATGACAAAAAAGCGATAAAAACGACAAAAAAAATAAAAAATGTTCAAAGCTAATAAAAAAAGAAGAAAAAAATTTAGACAAATTTTTTTTTATCCGGGCAAAAAAAAAAAATGCCCACATATTCTCAAGGGATAGAATTCCCATGTTTTGTGGGTAAACTATTTACCCGGGTATTTATAATTTTCGGTAATAAATTTTTTATAAGCCAAACAAACGTGGTAATAAATTCACATCTTAAATTTTTTCGGGAATAAAAAAAAAATACCGCGTACCAAACGTCCCCTTAGTGACACTATAATCCGAGGCTGAACCACGTAGGAGCTGGGGTGGGAGTCCAATTTACCCAAAATATTTTTATTTTTTTTTCAAAGTATTTGTTTGCTTGTTTTCATAGGAGTCATTCCACATCTAGTCTATCATATCCCACAGCGGGCCACACGAGCTTGAATTTCTGATTTCGCCCTTGTGTGTAATTGTTTTGTGATTTGTACAATTTCATTAGCTTATTTACTAGACAGTGACCTAGGCCACCTTCATTTTAATTTCAAATTCTTGGCATATTACTTATTATTATTATTTTCTCATCAAGAGCACATGTTCACTTTTTATGATGATGGAAAAAAAAAAAAGGGCGATGATGCTGGTATAGAACAACAGTGGTTCCACCAATTACATAATATATATGATTCTATATTTGATCAAAATGAAGTGCAAATAAGATATCTATTGGAAGTGATTACATAGTCTTGGATTAGTTGGCCTATGTTTATGTTATATATAGTGATAACAGCTATAATATTAATTCACCAAAGTTTATATATATATATATATATATATATATATATATATATATATATATATATTTGAAGCAATGGATAATTGTGGCGAACTCGTCTCCACTGGGGCTCGAACTATATGTAAATGACCTATAGCCTAGTGGTTAAGAGAGATGCATGCGGTTCAAGTGGTCGGAGTTCGAGCCCCAGTGGAGACGAGTTCGCCACAATTATCCATTGCTTCAAATATATATATATATATATATATATATATATATATATATATATATATATATATATATATATACTTTAATTGGACTCCAACAATGACTAGTCATCAAATGGTGCATGCGACAGCAATATCAAGTTAATAAAGTCAGAATAAGATGACCCAAAAGTATGAAATACTTGGTCGTGTACATATATATACTTAGTAGGAATTAGTGACGAATTATTTTGCATACATCATATCATCTGAACAACAGGCGCCTGTAGCTCAGTGGATAGAGCGTCTGTTTCCTAAGCAGAAAGTCGTAGGTTCGACCCCTACCTGGCGCGGGTTGATTTTGTTTCCTAGGAATTTTTATATTCCAAAGTATATATCGAAATATATTTAAATTTACTAGGAATAAAAAATATACACCGTATTTTACAGATTATTATTAAAAAAATTGTTATAGTTATTCTAATATTTATTAAAAGCACTTAAGAAAGCTAAAAGGCAACTACCTTAATTAATTCTAAATTTATTAATATATCATGTAAGAGTATATATGCTAGAGTATTCAGGAACACTAAAGGACATCTCATAATTATTTAGTTGTTCTTATTAATTTTAATATCTCCATAATTATTTAGCAGTCGTTATTAATTTTAATGAATAATTTTAATTAATAACATATTTAAGGGTATATTTGGAGGGAAAATAAATCTTACAGTAAAGTTCAAGTTTTCTCATTATATAGTAGTGTAGATTAATTAAAAAAAATAGAGTTACATATCATTTGTTTTACAATTATTTAAGGTGCACTCCTACTTGAAAGAAAAAATTTTAGTTGTACTCTATTTGTTTTGTCATAATATATAAAAAAATTAATTTTTAACGAAAATCGTCAAAATAATTATACTCTCACGTGGACACTTTTGAACCAAAAACCCTTGGACCATAGGTAGTTTATACACTGAGATGTGCATAACTAAATGTCAAATGGAAACAACTCATTGAAGATATTTTGGTCCCAAAAGTGTGTGTGGGAGGGTTAAATTGTCAAAAGAGTTGACTTTTAGTTATTTTGAGGTCAATGGTTAAAAGTTAAAATTTTATATATTATGTTAAAACAAGTAGGTTGTAATTCAAAATATCTCTTATAATTTTCATATTCCAACAATATATTTATTTGTTCTTATGTATATCAAAATATGTTTAAATTAACTAGGGATAAAATATATAAATTATACACTTTCTCACTAATATAATTACTAACCACTAATCTACAATAAATGTTGATCATCTTACTAATAAATTTAGTTCATTATATATACTTCTTAGAATGGGTTTTTACCATGTATAATAAGGCCTCGTTTGGTTCACGGAAAGGAAATCAATTCCCATGTATTTTTTACGGGGATGGAAAAGTAGAATTCTTATCAAATTTTCTTTTCTATGTTTGGTTAATATAGGAAAGGAAAGAAAAAATATATCATTGTTCCAACAACATCCAATGTCAACATAATTATAATGAAGAGTTAATTGGTAAAATAGGTAAAAAATAAGGCTATTTTGTCATAGTGTTTGGTAATTAATGTTGGAAAAGGATGAGGGAAAATGAATCCCATGGGTCATGAGAGGAATTATTTTTCCTCATATTTTCTCCCATGTCAGAAAAGTATTTTCCAAATTTGTGGCTACCAAACAAAAGAAAAGAACAAGTTTCCTTTCTGGATTCCTTGAATCCGTGAACCAAACGAGGCCTAAATGTTAACTATATCGTTAATAACTATATATAAATATATATCTACCAAATAAGAACCAACACTCATCGACAGACTAGAGGTAAGTATGACAAGACTTTGACTTGGACAATCTCTATTTAATTGTATATAATATTCAACCCCATTTATTGTGTTAATGTTTCTATATCAAATTATAGAGTTGTAATGAGAATTACATGATTAAATTTAGAAAAAAATTGAGTTGCCTCCCACTTGTTTTACTATATTCAAGGTACATTCCATCGAATTACTATAATACATAAAATTTTATACTTTTGACGTAAATCTTTACTGTCAGTGACTAACGGTCAACTTATTTGACTCCTCATTTAAGAGGGGTGCACATTCAACTATAACTAGAATACCCTCAAATAAGTGGAGTCACTTTGAATTAAGGTAAAATAAGTGGGATATAACTCAAAATGTTTTTGTTTATTTATGTAGGTCAAAAAAATCGACTGTTAGTTATTGACGATTTCTGTTAAAAGTGGAAAATTTTATGTGTTATAGTAATTTGTGGGGTGCATATTGAATTATGATAAAAATAAGTAGATGGCAACTCAAATTTTATTTTAAATTTATATTCTAAGACGCCCCTCTCGCAAGTTAAAGTCTATTCGAAACAGGAGAAGTGGATTAACGTTACGAAATAATTAGCATTAAGGTTAGACTTTTGTTTCCGGACACTATAAATAGTTGTCTTGAAGGGTTTCTGTGATGGTGAACGTGATCACCCTAAATATGTGACCGTTTTATTTATTTTTTTTCCTCTCCTTTTGACATTTCTATATAGTCAGAGACGAAATCATGTAGCAGCTTGGGTGGGCTCCAACCAATTAAAAAAAAAAGTTTTTTCTAAGGGCACCACATAATTTGCTAGGAGACAACTCTTACTTGGGGACAGTCCAAAGAGGTGAAGAATTTGCTGGGGGACACCCACATTTTTCTTGGGGGCAGCCCAAAATTAGGGTTTTCCTCCTTTTTCCTCCTCCTCCTCCTTCCTCCTTCCTCCTTCCTCCTTCCTCCTCCTCCAGCGCTTCCGCGGGAAGACCATCGTCGTCAAGTACGGTGGCGCCGCCATGAAGTCCGAACCCCTCCGCCTCTCCATCGTCAGCGACCTCGTCCTCCTCTCTTGCGTCGGCCTCCGTCCCGTCCTCGTCCACGTCACCGACGTCGACATCATGGAGGTCGTCGAGATGGTCCTCGTCGGCAAGGTCAACGAGTCCCTCGTCTCCCTCGTCAACTCCTACGGCGCCATCGTCGTCGGCCTCTGCGGGAAGGACGCGCGCCTCCTCACCGCCAATCCCTCCGCAGCATCTCCGAGGACTGCCAACTTGTTGGCAGTCCTAACATAAGTTAGGACTGCCAACTTGCTGGCAGTCCCAACTTATGTTAGGAATGCCAGCAAGCTGGCAGTCCCACTGCTGGAAAAAATTGGACTAGCCCCAAGTAAAAAAATGGATGGCAAATTTGTAATTTTTTAAAACATTTTTGGGCTGCTTCCAAGTAAAAAGTGTGGTGCCCTTATAAATAACCAAAAAAAAATCCAAATATTTGTTTGTTTGTTTGTTTTCATACGTGTCATTCAACATATAGTCTATCATATCCTACTTCAGGCCACACGAACTTGAATTTCTGATTTCGCCCTTGTGTGTAATTGTTTTGTGATTATACAATTTCATTAGCTTATTTCCGAAACAGTAACCTAGGCCACCTTCATTTTAATTTCAAATTCTTGGCACATTACTTATTATTATTATTTTCTCATCAAGAGCACATGTTCACTTTATATGATGATGGAAGAAAGGGAGATGATGCTGGTATAGAACAACAGTGGTTCCACCAATTACATACTATATATATGATCTCTCTATTGGAAGTGATTACATAAGTCTTGGATTAGTTGGCCATGTTTATGTTTATATAGTGATGACAGCTATAATATTAATTCACCAAATCAAGTTTATATGTATGCTTTAATTTGACTCGAACCATGACCAATCATCAAATGGTGCATGCGACAACAATGTCAATTTAATAGAGTCAGAATAAGATGTCCCAAAACTATAAAATACTATGCAAATACTAGTACGAAATAAGTTAAGAATAAATTGAATAATATGTCTACCATTTCCTAGTATTAGAATGTAAATCTGTATAACTGCCATTTAAACGTCCGGCGCCTGTAGCTCAGTGGATAGAGCGTCTGTTTCCTAAGCAGAAAGTCATAGGTTCGACCCCTATCTGGCGCGCGCGTTGGTTTTTGTAATTTTAATTTTTTTTTCCTTTCTTCTAGAGAAAGTTTTAAGTGTTGGTTTGCCATGTTAATTTTTGGTTTTTAAAAAAAAAAAAAAAGTTTTAAGCTTCACCGTAGAATTTTCAAATTACAAAAGTGTCTGAGCTTTGCATCTCAAAAAAGAAAAAGAAAAAGAGTTGCCTGAGCTTCATATCATCTCACTAACATAGTTGCTAACCACTAATAACTCTCAATTATTATTCTCCGGTCTTATGTTTATATCAAAATATATTTAAATTGTCCGAGTTCTCTAACCTTGTGGTATTAGAGTGGGCACTCGAAGAAATCGACAAAATTCGAGTCCCCAATTATGTGTGTGCGTAGGTTTGTCATGTACAATAAATGTTAACTATATTGCTAATAAATTTAGTTCATTATACTATTTCAAAATAAATTTGTCACGTAAATATATATTTAAAAAATGAGAAAACAATATAGACAAGAAAATGTGCAACGCACGTACCTGACTTCTAGTGACAAGTTAAAGAACAAAATGCAACGCACAAAAAACTAACATCACACGAACAAAAAATTTCTCACAAAAGATTGACACCTAAAATGATGAACCGATGATGCATGTTGAATCCATGTATGCTTTTTTGGGGGGAGGGATAAAATGATGGTGTATGTTGAATGGCCAAAATGTTGGAGTAATATCTTCGTAGAACAGAAGTCAGAATCGTTGAGGCGTGTGAATCACTGTCCTCAAGAAAAGATTCGCCCCTTATCGTAACTGTAAGGCTCGACCGGCGACTTTCTTCCAGGATACAACAACGAGTTACAGATAGCAGTACCTATCTGCAACCTACTATCGAACAGAGAAGAAGACGAACGGCAACGTTTCTGATCTCTCTCTATTTGGTGGTTTTGGATCTCAGCGGTATGTTCTTTCTGTGAAAAACGAATGAATAAATAGAGTTGCAAAACTCTAATACTGTTAGATCGTGAACCAAATATCAGGAGTAGAATCAGGAACGTGTATGAGACATGTTGAATGAGTAGTAGCGGTTAAATAATGGGCCGCATAAATCGCGGGCTACCAAGAGAAAGTACAAAAAGTAGGGTCGTGTCCCGCCTACGCACGAGGCTAAACGGTCCGGATTTGCACCCCCCCCTGCGCGTGCGACGTGCCCGCACATGCGCATTAAGGTTTTCTGGAGCTTCCCTCCAAACCGGATGCATTCTAGCCCAATGCCCCCCGGGCGCGCGAGCACCCCTCTTACTACCCACTCATCACAACCATGTAGAAGGTGTAAACATATATATACCCATTCACAAGTGTGGGTTTTAAGCGATATGGGACTAAACAAAAGTCTCTTTCCTTTTGTCTATGGTGTATTTGAAATACTTACAAAGTGGAACTAAAACAAGACTTCCAACAATCCCTCACTATTTCAAAATACACCACACATGCTATGCCTATACCGACTACACCTCCCCCACATATTTTGAAATATGTGGTTGTCTCATCTACTAGCCGTAGCACGAACACAATGCCTAAGTACTGGTGCCTTTCAGCTATGAACCAGCCATTAGGATAGCAAGACTTGTTCACAGGAGGTTGGTGAAACAAGTTTCTATGAACCAACAACCTTAAATGTGAACAGAGGACTTGCATCCACATTGTAATTCTTAGTACTTCACTGTTCTGCGGTTTTGTGCTTTTTGGCCCTGTGCTGATTCCTGGTTTTTCATGAGTGCTCTAGAAAGCCTGCCAAAAGCTCTCATAGGAACCGACCCAGTTCCTCACTCGTATAGGTAGATTTCCATCAAGTGTGTACTGCAGTTTAGACACACCACCTCAAGATTTGGGATATGGATTCTATTAAGAGCAAAGCTCAACCTTCTCACTGCAGTAGTTGTATTCATAAATACAGTACTATCTCGTCATAAGAATGGAACATCTCAAATACAATAGTCGATAGTACACAAAAACAACCAGTGACTTGTTCTTACCCCTATGAACCTAAGTCATGGGATCACCAATCAAATAGGTGGGGTTACCATCACTCTTGTCTTCTGTTTTAGACATAAGTCCCATTCCCCTCGATGTATCTTCTACTTGCCTCCTATTAAGTGATTTGGTCAGAGGATCGGCCAAATTCAACTCTGACCTCACATAATCCAATGATATAACTCCGGATTTTAACAGCTGTTTTACCACTGTATGTCTTAGACGTATATGTCTACTTTTTCTATTGTAAATCTTGCTCTTTGCCTTTGCAATAGCAGCTTGACAATCACAATGCATAGGCACAGGAGGAGAAGCATTTACGCTAATGGAAAGATCCGCTAAGAGGTTTCTAAGCCACTCAGCCTCAGGACATGACTTCTCTAAGGCGATTAGCTCGGACTCCATGGTTGAACGAGCTATACATGTTTGCTTGATAGATTTCCAAGACACTGCACCCCCACCGAGAGTAAACACATAACCACTAGTGGATTTGATCTTATCTGAATTTGAGATCCAGTTAGTATCACAATAACCCTCTAGCACAGGTGGGGACCCTTTGAAAGATATCCCATGATTAATGGTACCATTTAAGTACTTGGCTAATCTCTCAATGGCAACCCAGTGTTCCTCACTAGGACTCTGAGTATATCTGCTCAGTCTGCCAACAGCATAAGCTATGTCAGGCCTCGTGCAGTTCATCAAGTACATTAAGCTACCAATAATTTGGACATATTCTTTCTGAGAGACACTATGTTCTTTGTTTTTCTTAAGATGGATATTAGCATCATATGGCGTCGACACCCTCTTACAGTCATAATATCCAAATCTTTACAAAAACTTCTCGATATAGTGTTCTTGACACAATGTAAGATCATCTTTTGTCTTTACAACTTTAATACCTAAGATTACATCAGCTTCACCAAGATCTTTCATATCAAAATTTGAAGCTAAATTTTTTTTGGTCTCATTTATAATATCAAGGTCAGGTCCCAAAATAAGCATATCATCCACATAGAGACAAAGCATAATATAAGAATTATTAAAAGACTTATAGTATACGCATTTGTCTGCATCATTGATCAGGTATCCATTAGACACCATCACAGAATCAAATTTCTCATGCCAATGTCTAGGTGCCTATTTCAACCCATATAAAGACTTAACTAGTTTGCATACTTTCTTCTCACTACCCGGTACAATAGTACCTTCTGGCTGTGACATATAAATCTCCTCCTCTAAATCACCATTTAAGAAAGCAGTTTTTACATCCATTTGATTGATAATTAACTTGTGAACTACTGCCAATGCAATTAAGATCCTAATAGAAGAGATTCGTGTCATAGGGGTGAAAGTGTCAAAATAGTCTATGTCTTTCTTCTGGGAGAATCCCTTCGCAACCAACCTAGCATTGTATTTCTCAATAGAGCCATCTGCTCTTAGTTTCTTCTTGAAGATCCATTTGCAACCTATAGCTCTAGCACCAGGAGGTAAATCAACAACTTCCCAAGTATGATTAGACATAATTGAGGTTAACTCACTGTTGATTGTTTCTATCCAGAAAGGTGCGTCTCTAGAATGCATAGCATTATCATAGGTTATCGGATCATCATCCACAAGAAACATGTGAAAATTATTACCAAAATTGGTGGATATCTTCACTCTTTTACTCCTTCTCAATTCAAATTCTGAATTTTTAGGAGTCTCAGAGATACGTTCAGTATGGTTAACAGTTCTTTCGAGACTAGTCTTCCAAGGAAAAATTGTTTCGAAAAAATCAGCATTTTTTGGTTTCCAGAGTAGTATTTACAGCAACCTGGTCAGAGTCACTTTTAACAACCAAAAATCTATAAGCAGCACTATTATTAGCATAACCAATGAACGCACAATCAACAGTTCTAGAACCTAATTTAGTCTTTTTAGGTCCTACTAACAGAACTTTGGCGAGGCACCCCCACATTCTGAAATATTTTAGGTTAGGCGTATAGCCTTTCCATAGCTCATAGGGTGTCTTGCCAGTTGCCTTATAAGGTATCTTGTTCTGAATAAAACAAGCAGATAGGACGGCTTCCCCCCACAAGATCAGGGGTGCGCTTGAATTAACCAGCATAGCATTCATCATCTCTTTCAAGGTTATATTCTTTCTTTCAGCTATCCTATTCGATTCATGTGAATATGGAGGGGTAGTACTACTAAAATAAGGCAGATTAGTGACGTCCAGATACGTCGCTAATTATGGAAAATACGTCGCTAATCGTAATTAGCGACGGAAAATGAAGGTCGTTTTAAAGCTAGTCGCAGATGACAAATTCATCACTCTACGTCGCTGTTTGCGACGTCACTGCCGTGTCGCTGGGTCGTCGCAAAGTTAGCGACGGAGAGCGACGACAACTTTACGTCGCAAAAATAGCGACGTAGTGCGACTACTTAGCGACGTTTATTTCTGTTTATGTGATGACATGGCATGCCTGCCACGTCAGCAAGGTAGCGACGTACAGCGACATACCAACGCTAATTAGCGACGTATTAGCGAACCCCATACGTCGCTAAGACGTCGCTATCCGTCGTTATCCGTCGCAGAATCCTGAAAAAAAATTAAAAAATATAATGTGTATTTTTGTTATGTTGTGTGTCTGTGTTTACAGTGTGTGTGAAGTGCAGTGTTCGAACCATAGACAGTTTCGCTTATTGTTCTATGTTTTATCTTGGATAGAAAGATCAACAGTTCAGGGTGCACTTCTCAGAGCTTCCTCTTTACGTCCTTCTCGGGATCTTGTACGACGTTCCGAGAGAGTGAAGGATGTGAAAATGAAGCTCTCAGAAGTACACCCTGAACAGTTGCTCTTTCTGTCCAAGATAAAACATACAACAATAATCGAAACTATCGATGGTTTCGAACACTGCATTTTACATACACTGTAAACACAGACACACATCATCATAAAAATATACATTATATTTTTTTTAAATTTGGGCAGCACTAAATATCATACATGTACTCAATAAAAATACCAACAAATTAAATATCACAAACATACATGTCCAACAAACGTACATGTCCAACAGAGTCAAATAATAATGAAAATCAGTGTACAGAACGGTCAATGGGCCCATAGGGCCAATACATACAAAGATGATAAAAAAAATCTACTGGATCACTGAGGACCCCTGCCGTGCATCTGGGATAGTATGTACTCATACTGCTCCTGTGTGAGCTGCACCGTAGGGGCAGTAGGAGGCAGTACAATATCTGGAGTCGGCACCGTCGATGGACCGGAAGGACGTATCTGCTCCAGCTCTCGCAGTTGCTCACCATGCGCAGCAAGGGTACTCACCATCCTCTGAGTACTCTCCTCAATCGAAGCCGATACCTGAGTGAGTGAGACAGACATGGTCCTCTGCGATCCCTCCAGCTCGACCAGTCTACGCTCTATGCGCTGCGTAGACTCGGTGAGCATGTGCAAGCTGGCAGCTGTAGCCTGCTGCAGACTCATCAGCTCCTGTATACTGCGTTCGACCGCATCAAATCGTCCGGTGATCATCGGAAGGTCGGATCGTCGCTCTGCGGTAAGGTGATCAGAAATCTGCTGCTGCAACTCGCGACGCAGCTCGTCGATCTGACGACGAATATCCTGAGCTCGTGATGACGCCTGCGAAGCTGGAGACTGCGCACTCACAGAGGAGGCCCGGGATGACTCTAAAGCCAAATAGGCGTCGTAGGATCCCGTACCGTAGTACGTACCCTTTTGAAGACCGCCAACGACGGTCATCCAGAGGTCGTCCGGCGATGGAGCTGTGGGCGGCTGGAAGGAAGTACCAGTCCCTCCCTCTGCTGGCGCACTAGCAGCAGCAGCCGCCTCCTCTTGTAGCCGAACAAACTCGGCCTAGAACAATGTTTGCTAACGTATAAGTATTTGCTAAAGTCTATATTGATATCTATTTTTCTGTTTTCTAAATTATAGTAAATTAATATAAAGAATAGAACGTACATATGCCTGCGTTGCCCTCTCGTCAATGAACTCTTCAGCCCTCCGATGGGTGACCAGGAAGACGGTCACCATATTGGAGTCCTCACCCTTTTTTACATATTAAAATATATTATCTATTATTAGTATTAAACATTCTATCCAACTATATAAAAAATGATGTCCGTCATAGCAAACGTACCAGACGACGAAAATGCTTCGTCATCGGAATGGAGCCACCATACCACTTACTGGCGCTCGACCGCGCCACCTTGGCCTTGGCAGACCGCTCCTTGTACCTGGCCTCGGCGAATCTAGCCTTCATCGCAGTCCACTGCTCTGGCGTGATCCAACCATGGATCGACTTTCCGGAGCGATCACGAGACTTCTGGTCGTGGATCGCATCACGGATGAGCTTGCCTGCGACGGCAAAAAATTGGGCCTCGATCTTCGCCGTCCGGTGTGGTGGATAGAAATAGGTCCTCTACAAGAAATAAAATACAAAAGTTATATAATATACACAAATGATTATTAAAATTTAAAAATAAATAAATTTTTTACCTTGAAGTGGGCCAACCAAAAGGCCTTCCTTTCTGCGGGAGCATCTGAGTAGTTAATCCAAGGCCCACTATAGTTCTGCCTCAAAAATAACCCCAGCTGTCTCTGTACTGCAAGAGGCCGATATCTATACAATAATAAATTTTATGAATATATATGTACATATAATCATTTGAGAAATATATATTAACTAATTAACTTACTTCGTAGGCCCGTCCGTCCAAATCTCCATACGCATCTCGTCCGGGGGAGCGCATGGAGGGTCGCTCTCACCTCCTGGCTGGACAGGATCAGTCTGATCGCCGTCCTCCATATGCTCGGCGTCGGCTCTCCCCATGGAGCCGTCGGAAGGAGGAATGCTGGACGCGGGAGGAATGCTGGACGCGGGATCAGGAATGCTGGACGACGAGGGAGAAGTCGCCAACCTGCTGGAACTGCCCTGTTCCGATAATTGATCGAGAACAGAACGGTACACTGGCGTACTCGAAGATGAGGATAAGGGTACGAAATCTGCATCCCCAGCCTGAGGATACAACTCAATTTTTTTCTTATAATTATCACTACATATGATTATATGAGATCTGCCAGTTATAATGACAGAGCCTACCATTCAATTCTCTATTACCATAAATTCTTCATCAAACATTGAATTCACATTTCTATTTTCATCTTCTCCATTGTTTATTTTTAAATCTATTTTCAAATAAGACATCTTTTCCACGCATTTAACATCCTCCTTTTATTATAACTTTTATTGTTGATCACAAAAGATCATTACGCAACGGATGGCCAATAGGTTGTACTTGACAATATTTTAGTATAGTAGTAGTTCTAAAAAAAGGCGATTTGGAAATACCTCAATAAGTGAAGCTCAGATTGGGGGAGATAGCTAACTGATACTAACTGTATGTGTCTCTGTGTGTGGGGGGGGGAGAGAAGGAGGAAGAGGAGTTAGATTAGGGTTTATCGGAGAGGGTAGGGGTCGCTGGGGGGGTAGGGGTCGCCGGAGGGAAGGGAGTCGCCAAGAGCTCGAGGGAAAATAGATTGGGGGAGGAGGAGCTCGAGGAGGAGGTGCTCGACGGAGGGGGTAGGGGTCGCCGGGGGGGAGGGGGGAGGGAGTCGCCGGGGGGGAGGGAAATTTATGAAATTTTCAAGTTTTTGAGTGAGTGAGAAAAAGAAAAAAAGACTGTGCCCTAAGTAAAAAAGTTTGCGACGTCAACAGTCGACGTCGCTAACCGTCACAACCATTTTAATATAGGCGACATATTTTAATAATATGTCGCTGAACGTCGCTATTCCGCGACGTAATGTATCTAGTATCGCTGAACGTCGCTATTCAGCGACGTTTTGCGATGTCAATAGAAAGAAGTCGCTATATTATATATTTAGCGACGGTATTTTATTCCGTCGCTAAACAACGTCGCTAATATTGCATATTTTAGTAGTGTAGTCTCATGAATTATGCCAAGTTGTTCACAATAGTCAGCAAAGGGATTAGACTCATATTCACCTCCCCTATCTGACCTAAGCCTTTTAATTTTTCTATCTAGTTGATTTTCAACTTCAGCTTTATATTTCAGAAACATCTCACCTGCTTCATGCTTGTTTCTAAGGAGATATACCTTCGTGTATCTAGAGTAATCATCTATAAAGTTAATATAGTAATATTTTCCTCCTCTAGACATTAAGCTTCTAAATTCGGCAAGATCGGTGTGAACTAAGGAAAGCAAATCAGTATTATCTCTAGAAACAACAGATAAATAACCCTTTTTGATGGCTTTAACTTCATCACATACTTTGCACTTATCATTGTTGGTTTAGTAATGTTAGACAATAAACCAGTTTTTCTCATTTCGTTAATATAAGGTGCAGAAACATGTCCTAGTCTACCATGCCACAAATCAAAAGAGTCAACCATATAAGCAGAAGAAGCAGAATTTTTATTAATAACAGTTTTGAGTACATTCAAAAGAAATAAACCCTGGTTACAATACCCTTTCCCTATGAATGTCTCATTCTTGGAAAGCACTACCTTGTTGTATTCCATGTTCACTTTGATTCCAGCTTGAACCAAAAGTGGCATAGATCAGATTGCAGCGAATGTCAGGAACATGCAGTACATTACCCAGTGAAAGGGTTTTTCCAGAAGTCAAGTTGAGAAGAACTATACCTTTTTTTCAGGACGGGTACAGGCCTAGAGTCACCCATATAGACTCGTTCTTCTCCATCTTTCACTTGGGTGTACTCTGAGAAAGACTTTAAGTCACCACAGATGTGACGGGTTGCTCCAGAATCAATAACCCAGTCTTTTTTCTCAGCCACCATGTTCACAACAGAGACAACAGCAACAAAGACATCATCCTTCACTATATTAGCTTTCGGAGTGAAATATTTGTTGTCTCCATCATTCTTGTGTCTGCACTGAAAAGCATGATGTCCGGGTTTTCCACAAACATAACAATTTCCTTTATTCTTTTTAAAAGGACGAGAATTGTTAGTCTTCAGAATAGAAGATTTCTTCTCGGTTTTCTTAGAATTTCTCCTAAACCGATTAGAACTAGAACTGGGATTACCTTCCACAATATTAGCCTTAGAGTCAAACTCCGTAGCTAATCTTGCGTCAAGTTTCCTATTTTTCTCTTCAATCCGGACATGAATAATCACGTCTTCCAGACTCATCTGCCTCCTTTTGTGCTTCACCTTGTCCTTGTAGTCTTTCCATGATTCAGGTAGTTTCTCAACCAAACAACCAGAGACGAAAGCGTCAGGGAGTTCAATATCCTCAGTTTTCAAATCATTTAAAAGAACTTAAAATTCAATGATTTGAGAAGAGATATCTCTAGAGTCAACAAACTGGAATTTAAGATAATTTCCAATAGCATACTTTTGAGTACCAGCATCTTCGATTATATACTTCTTATTCATATTTTCTCAGATTTCGTAAGCTGATTTATATGAATAGTATATATCGAAGATCTCATTCGACAAGGTGTTTAGAATAGTGTATCGGCATACCTTGTTTCCTTGCTGCCACTCATCGTGCAACTTTTGGAAATCATCATAAGCGTTGGCAGCATCTTCTATGTTAGTTGAATCGAACTACATAGCCGCCGGTTTTTCTGGTTCAGGTTCTGTCACTTTTCATTCCCGGAATACGTATTTTTAGAATGCATGTACTGTTTAAATGTAAATATTTTATATTTATCATGTATTGCTCTGTATTTAAATCCCTTTAAATTTTATGTTAATTAATTTCCTGTAATTTTATTTCTGCACTTTATTTTCTGCTTTTATACTCTGCTTTAGATTTGCTATGGGTTCGGCTCAGACTGGTTTAATTATGTTGGTTCATCATGAACCGAAATAAACCCCCACCTATCACCACTCCTTCATTTAAAAGCCCATCCCCTTTCTCTCTCTTCATTACTTCACTATTACTCTTCTTCTTCCTCATAACTCTCCCACCAACCTAGGAGAGCAAGGCAAGTGCCAACTTGCTTCCTGATGGATCCCCATTATTATTGTTCCATCATCTTTCTTATTTGATTCTAAGTCTCTTTAGTACTTAGCATTCCCAATTTCCATGGCTTATTTGTTGTAGATCTAAGTTTGATGCATTTTCGGGTTTCTTAGGTTTTGATCTAGTAAACTTTGTTATCTTCAAGTTTTGATGGTTCCGTGTTGTAGAGAATTTCGTTCTACCCAATTTTGACCTATGGAAGTCCATATTTGGGCTTGGGATGAAGGATTTATGGAGCTTGGAAGCAATGGCTTTCATGGTTCTGTTCTCAAAAAAATTCGGAGAGGAAGAACAGTCCCAGCCGCATGAAATCTTTATTTCCCACAACGCATGAAATCTTTATTTTCCACAGCGCATGAAATCTTTATTTCCCACAGCGCATGAAATCTTTATTTTCCACAGCCGCATGAAATCTTTATTTCCCACAGCCGCATAAAATCTTTATTTCCCACAGCACATGAAATCTTTATTTTCCACAGCCGCATGAAATCTTTATTTTCCACAGCGCATGAAATCTTTATTTCCCACAGCGCATGAAATTTTTATTTCCTACAGCCGCATGAAATCTTTATTTCTCACAGCCGCATGAAATCTTGAAATCTTTATTTCCCACAGCCGCATGAAATCTTTATTTCATACAGCGCATGAAATCTTTATTTCCCACAGCGCATGAAATCTTTATTTTCCAGCCGCATGAAATCTTTATTTCCCACAGCGCATGAAATCTTTATTTCCCACACGCGCATGAAATCTTTATTTCCCACAGCCGCATGAAATCTTTATTTCCCACAGCCGCATGAGATTTTATTTCCCAGCCGCATGAGATTTTATTTCCCAGCCGCATGAGATTTTTATTTTCCAGCCGCATGAGATTTTATTTTCCAGCCGCATAAGATTTTTATTTTCCAGCCGCATGAGATTTTTATTTCAATAATTGATCATGAGATTAATAATTTATCATGCGTTCCTAGATGGAACTAAGAGACTGGCTAGTCGTCTTATTGAATTAAATGGAATAAGACACGTTCATATTTGCAATCGATTGGCCAATCCCGAATATTGACATATAGATACATGCAGGCTACAATTTATTTATTTATTTTTACGAAAGCAGCATGTGTACTTTATGGTCAAGGCATAATTATTCCGTAGTTAGTTTTAATTGTTGCATTACGCTATGTAAGACCTACAACCTAACCGCACGGGTATCGTTGTAGAGTTGAGTATATCGTACTTTGTACGGAAGTACTCATTCTGAAATGACCATGATCCACGGCATGGGATTTCACTTAACATAGAGGCTACTAAGTTAAATAAAATAATGATTGCATGGAGAGAATGGATTTCCGAGTTCTTACATGACAGCCCTCTTTGGGACTATTAGCGCCCAACAGGCCGGCTGGTTCCCACAGATACTGCAATTCTGTCACACGGACAGGGAGCGGTATCTGCTTATATTATTGTATATTGTATATTGATAACGGGCGTCCCGCTGGGACTCGTCTAATTCATGATTGGCGCAATTGATTGATTGGATCGACTAGCCTTGCTTGTCCATAGTAAGAACTGAGAAATCCTTATTGCATAATTCCAGGATAACTTGGAACTCACCGTAGTAAGCCGTAGGAGTTGGATGGCCATTTAAGATGATTCGTTTGTGTACTGTACCTACTCTGTTACCTAACTGAGATGATCAGAGCATCAGGACATGACAGGCCAACTTCTGTCCTTGTTTGGTTGGGAGGTTGGTTCGAAGTGTCGTGATGTTACGTGAATCCCAGTAGCAAGCAAAGATCTATGATTATATTCTCTTATTTACTGGTTTAATGCCTCATATCGTGCTTCCTTGCGGTACTTGCTATTAGAGGTCTAACCTCTCTGGTTTTGCATGGCCAGATTTAGAGCCGGTTCCCGAAGACTCAACTTACCTCTACCTCCAAGATGGTCAATACTAGAGGAATGATCGCAGGAGGACTCGAGTGGGTTCCTTACTTCCCCGCTCGTTTTGTTAATTACTTTACATTTTGTCGCTTGGCACCGACATGTTAGTCGGATTGTCTTGTACTTACTTTTACATAATTGTAATTAAGTCAGACTGCAGCTGATAACAATTGTGTACACTTTGCTACATCATCTGGCTATGTTTTGTAAAGCCAGATATCAAGAACATTTTGACTGAGCGTTTGGGACGCCTTACTGCTTTATCTTACATGTTCTCTATTTCTGTTTCTTATTTGAATGATTGAGACAATAGAGGTAAAATGACCATAGTGAGACTTTCATGTAGTATGCACCCCCTCGCCTTTTAGACAGCATTGATCGTATTATACGGTATTCATCTACCCGTAATACGTAGCTGGCTGAGTCATTCCCCCGCTCTCCAGTATTCTGGTTCTGGGGCGTGACAGGTTCACGCCGATGCAGCAACACCAGGCTAGGCCGCAGCATAGGAACCAACAAGGAGGTCGAGGGCAGGCATTCACTCTGTCCTTGGAAGAGGCATTGGCATCAGGAGATGTTGTGGCAGATAACATTCTCGTCGCCTCATATCCCGCAGTAGTATTGTTTGATTCGGGAGCATCGCACTCATTTATATCTGCACAATTTGCAACACGGCTAGGAATGGAATTCGAGGCATTGCCAGGGAGGTTAAATATACTCACTGGTAATGGGCTCGTAGGAGTTAGTAGAGTTATTCTAGTATGTAGCGTTGTAGTTTGCGGGCATTCCTTACCCGCCCGGTTGATAGAATTTCCTGTTGAAAATTTTGACGTTATCTTAGGCATGGACTGGCTGAAAGACAGTCATGCGACAATAGATTGTCGTAGAGGGAGTGTATCTTTTGATATTCCAAGCATAAAGCGCTTCACCTTAGTCAGATCAGTGGCAACTCAACAAGAGCAGGGAGTAGTGACGACAATGGAAGAAGTTCAAGTCCCGAAGGTAGTTGAAGAGTTTCTAGACGTATTTCCTGAAGAACTTCCAGGTCTACCACCGGTTAGAGGTATTAAGTTCAGTATAGAATTGGCACCTGGAACTAAATCGATATCAGATCGAGTTTACAGAATGGCGGATTCAGAGCAGGCCAAGGTATATCAGCACATAGAGGAACTAAAGGAGAAGAAGTTCATCCAAGCTAGCATATCACCATGGGCAGCACCAGTGGTACTTGTGGGAAAGAAGGATGGGTCATCCAGATTGTGTATCGATTACAGGAAGCTTAACGCGGCAACAGTGAAGAACAAGTACCCACTACCCAGGATCGACGACTTATTTGATCAGTTGAGCAAAGCTAGAATTTTCTCCAAGATAGATCTTCGTTCAGGGTATCATCAAGTGAGGGTTCGAAAGGAGGACATTTCCAAGACAGCATTCAGGTCGAAGTATGGGCATTATAAATTCTTGGTAATGCCGTTTGGTTTGACCAATGCTCCAGCAATATTTATGGATTTGATGAACCACATCTTTATGCCATACTTAGATCAGTTTATCGTTGTATTTCTTGACGACATTCTCGTATATTCTGCCAGTGAAGAGGAGCATAAAGACCACCTCAGGAAAGTGTTACAGGTTCTGAGAGAGAACCAGTTGTATGCCAAGCTCAGTAAGTGTACGTTCTGGACGGATCACATTTTATTTTTGGGTCACATCATATCAGGAGCTGGAGTAGCAATAGATCCCAAGAAGGTAGAAGCAGTAGAGAGTTGGCCAGTACCCAAGACCGTAGCAGATGTGCAGAGTTTCTTGGGATTGGCAGGATATTACAGAAGGTTTGTATCAGACTTTGCGAGGCTTTCAGCACCCATGACCCGCTTGACACGGAAAGATGTACCATTCGTCTGGTCGGCAGAATGCCATGCATCATTTGAGAATCTGAAGCAAAAGTTGATATCAGCGCCATTCTTACATTGCCAATTGGACCCGAAGGTTTTACCGTTTATTGTGATGCGTCAGGTAAAGGACTTGGATGTGTCCTCATGCAGCTTGGGAAGGTGATAGCATATGCATCTAGGCAGCTCCGAGACCACGAGAAGAATTATCCGACTCATGACTTGGAGTTGGCAGCAGTAGTATTTGCTTTGAAGATATAGAGACATTACTTATATGGTGACCGAGTAGACATGTACACAGACCATAAAAGTCTGAAGTACATCTTTACCCAGAAGGAACTGAACATGAGGCAGAGAAGATGGTTGGAGTTGATCAAGGATTACGATGTGGAGCTTTAGTATCATCCAGGCAAGACTAATGTGGTAGCAGATGCTCTCAGCAGGAGAGGCGGCGCATTTATGTTAACAACACAGAGGCACATCTTAGAAGACCTTCAGGAGATGGGCATCGAGGTTATACTTCCTTATGATGTAGGAGTTCTGGTGAGTCTACAAGTTTAATTCGACTTGGTAGATAGGATCAAGGCAGCTCAGGCACAAGACCCAAGGATTCAGAAGCTTAGAGCAGAATGTGAGTCAGGACTCAGAAAGGAGATACAAATTCATGAAGATGGTACCCTTAGGTTTGGGTCACGTCTATGTGTGCCTAGTAGAGATATCAGACATAAGGTTATGGCAGAAGCTCACAGCTCTCAGTATTCCATACACCCTGGAGGGACTAAGATGTACCAAGATATCAAGCAGCACTTCTGGTGGAACGGGATGAAGAGGGAGATAGCTAGATTTGTTTCCTGTTGCTTGGTATGTCAGCAAGTGAAGGCAGAACAGCAGAGGCCAGCTGGGTTATTGCAACCGCTTCCTATCCCGGAATGGAAGTGGGAACATATTACAATGGACATTGTGACCGGTTTACCGAGATCACCAAGTGGTAAGGATGCTATTTGGGTAATCGTAGATTGGCTTACGAAGGTGGCACATTTTCTTCCATTTAGAGTAGGTCAATCTACGGAGAAGTTGGCAGAATTGTATATGCAGCAGATAGTCAGGCAGCATGGGGTCCCAGTCAGTATTGTGTCAGACAGAGATACCCGTTTTATATCACATTTTTGGAAGAGCTTACATCATAGCTTGGGTACCAAGTTAAGATTTAGCACGGCTTACTATCCACAGACGGACGGACAATCAGAAAGAACAATTCAGACTTTAGAGGATATGTTGCGAGCTTCCACCCTAGATTTTGGAGGATCTTGGGAGAGCCACCTACACTTAGTCGAGTTTTCATACAATAACAGTTATCAAGCCAGTATCCGGATGGCGCCATTTGAAGCACTATATGGTAAGAAGTGTAGGTCGCCACTAGCATGGGACGATATCGGGGAGAGGAAGATGCTAGGCCCAGAAATAATTGTCCAGACCGTTGAAGTGGTTAAGGGAGTTAGAGAGCGACTTCGAGTTGCGCAGGATCGGCATCGTCATTGGGCGGACCAGCATCGTAGGCTGCTAGAGTTTTCTGTTGGGGACCACGTGTTCTTACGGATCTCACCTACCCGTGGGGTCATTAGATTTGGCGTTCGCGGGAAGTTGAGTCCGCGGTACATGGGCCCATTTGCTATCCTTGATCGGATAGGCGATGTTGCTTATCGTTTATCCCTTCCACCTTCGTTACGAGAGGTGCATGACGTATTCCATGTATCTCATTTACGTAGGTATGTATCGGACCCAAGCCATATCCTTGATCATTCTGAGCTGGTTGTTGGTACCAACCTGCCTTACGAGGAACAGCATGTGTCTATTTTGGACCGAAGAGAGAAGATACTCAAGAACCGAACAATTAGCCTTGTCCGGGTTGCTTGGGGTCATCACTCTTTAGGGGAGTCAACGTAGGAACGTGAGGATGATATCCGATCACGGTATCCGCACCTGTTTGACTCACAAGGTATATCTCTTTCTGTATACCTTGATGGTCTTAACTCCTCATGCTTGTTACTTTATGAGTAGAATTGCTTGGTGTCATAAAATATTCAACATAGATATGTTACTTACTATTGACATTGTAGAATGATTGCTTACTTAAATTGCTTATACCTGGAGTAGTCCAGCTCTGATGTTTCTATCCTGCTTGGATTTGAAATTCCGAGGATGGAATTTTTCTAAGGAGGGTAGAGATGTCACTTCCCATTCCCGAAATACGTATTTTTAGAATGCATGTACTGTTTAAATGTAAATATTTTATATTTATCATGTATTGCTCTGTATTTAAATCCCTTTAAATTTTATGTTAATTAATTTCCTGTAATTTTATTTCTGCACTTTATTTTCTGCTTTTATACTCTGCTTTAGATTTGCTATGGGTTCGGCTCAGACTGGTTTAATTATGTTGGTTCATCATGAACCGAAATAAACCCCCACCTATCACCACTCCTTCATTTAAAAGCCCATCCCATTTCTCTCTCTTAATTACTTCACTATTACTCTTCTTCTTCCTCATAACTCTCCCACCAACCTAGGAGAGCAAGGCAAGTGCCAACTTGCTTCCTGATGGATCCCCATTATTATTGTTCCATCATCTTTCTTATTTGATTCTAAGTCTCTTTAGTACTTAGCATTCCCAATTTCCATGGCTTATTTGTTGTAGATCTAAGTTTGATGCATTTTCGGATTTCTTAGGTTTTGATCTAGTAAACTTTGTTATCTTCAAATTTTGATGGTTCCATGTTGTAGAGAATTTCGTTCTACCCAATTTTGACCTATGGAAGTCCATATTTGGGCTTGGGATGAAGGATTTATGGAGCTTGGAAGCAATGGCTTCCATGGTTCTGTTCTCAGAAAAATTCAGAGAGGAAGAACAGTCCCAGCCGCATGAAATCTTTATTTCCCACAGCGCATGAAATCTTTATTTCCCACAGCGCATGAAATCTTTATTTTCCACAGCCGCATGAAATCTTTATTTCCCACAGCGCATAAAATCTTTATTTTTCACAGCCGCATGAAATCTTTATTTCCCACAGTGCATGAAATCTTTATTTTCCACAGCGCATGAAATCTTTAAGCGCATGAAATCTTTATTTCCCACAGCCGTATGAAATCTTTATTTCGCACAGCGCATGAAATCTTTATTTCCCACAGCGCATGAAATCTTTATTTCCCACAGCCGCATAAAATCTTTATTTCCCACAGCGCATGAAATCTTTATTTTCCACAGGCGCATGAAATCTTTATTTTCCACAGCCGCATGAAATCTTTATTTTCCACAGTCGCATGAAATCTTTATTTCCCACAGCCGCATGAGATTTTATTTCCCAGCCGCATGAGATTTTATTTCCCAGCCGCATGAGATTTTTATTTTCCAGCCGTATGACATTTTATTTCCCAGCCGCATGAGATTTTTATTTTCCAGCCGCATGAGATTTTTATTTCAATAATTGATCATGAGATTAATAATTTATCATGCGTTCCTAGATGGGAACTAAGAGACTGGCTAGTCGTCTTATTGAATTAAATGGAATAAGACACGTTCATATTTGCAATCGATTGGCCAATCCCGAATATTGACATATAGATACATGCAGGCTACAATTTATTTATTTATTTTTACGAAAATAGTATGTGTACTTTATGGTCAAGGCATAATTATTCCGTGGTTAGTTTTAATTGTTGCATTACGCTATGTAAGACCTACAACCTAACCGCACGGGTATCGTTGTAGAGTTGAGCATATCGTACTTTGTACGGAAGTACTCATTCTGAAATGACCATGATCCACGGCATGGAATTTCACTTAACATAGAGGCTACTAAGTTAAATAAAATAATGATTGCATGGAGAGAATTGATTTTCGAGTTCTTACATGGCAGCCCTCTTTGGGACTATTAGCGCCCAACAGGCCGGCTGGTTCCCACAGATACTGCAATTCTGCCACACGGGCAGGGAGCGGTATCTGCTTATATTATTATATATTGTATATTGATGACGGGCGTCCCGCTGGGACTCGTCTAATTCATAATTGGCGTAATTGATTGATTGGATCGACTAGCCTTGCTTGTCCATAGTAAGAACTGAGAAATCCTTATTGCATAATTCCAGGATAACTTGGAACTCACCGTAGTAAGCCGTAGGAGTTGGATGGCCGTTTAAGATGATTCGTTTGTGTACTGTACCTTGTTACCTAACTGAGATGATCAAAGCATCAGGACATGACGGGCCAACTTCTGTCCTTGTTTGGTTGGGAGGTTGGTTCGAAGTGTCGTGATGTTACGTGAATCCCAGTAGCAAGCAGAGATCTATGATTATATTCTCTTATTTACTGGTTTAATGCCTCATATCGTGCTTCCTTGTGGTACTTGCTATTAGAGGTCTAATCTCTCTGGTTTTGCATGGCCAGATTTAGAGCCGGTTCCCGAGGACTCAACTTACCTCTACCTCCAAGATGGTCAATACTAGAGGAATGATCGCAGGAGGACTCGAGTGGGTTCCTTACTTCCCCGCTCGTTTTGTTAATTACTTTATATTTTGTCGCTTGGCACCGACATGTTAGTCGGATAGTCTTGCACTTACTTTTACATAATTGTAATTAAGTCAGACTGCAGCTGATAACAATTGTGTACACTTTGCTACATCATCTGGCTATGTTTTGTAAAGCCAGATATCAAGAACATTTTGACTGAGCGTTTGGGACGCCTTACTGCTTTATCTTACATGTTCTTTATTTCTGTTTCTTATTTGAATAATTGAGACAATAGAGGTGAAATGACCATAGTGAGACTTTCATGTAGTATGCACCCCCTCGTCTTTTAGACAGCATTGATCGTATTATACGGTATTCATCTACCCGTAATACGTAGCTGGCTGAGTCATTCCCCCGCTCTCCAGTATTCTGGTTCTGGGGCGTGACAGGTTCAGTCAGGTACTTCGCATAGTTCAGCACGTCTAGACAGACGTAGATCCTCTCCCTCCAGCGTTTGAAGTGGGTACCGTTGAAAACTTCAATCTTCGATACGTCAGGAAGTCTTGAACGAGATTGAACGGATCCAGCAGCAGCAGCGAGATCATTGTTCTGAGAAGTCATCTTTTCTTGAGATTGTTGGAGTAATATCTTCGTAGAACAGAAGTCAGAATCGTTGAGACGTGTGAATCACTGTCCTCAAGAAAATATTAGCCCCTTATTGTAACTGTAAGGCTCGAACGGCGTCTTTCCTCCAGGATACAATAACGAGTTACAGATAGCAGTACCTATCTGCAACCTACTATCGAATAGAGAAGAAGACGAACGACAACGTTTCTGATCTCTCTCTATTTGGTGGTTTTGGATCTCAGCGGTTTGTTCTTTCTGTGAAGAACGAATGAATAAATAGAGTTGCAAAACTCTAATACTGTTAGATCGTGAACCAAATATCAGGAGTAGAATCAAGAACGTGTATGAGACATGTTGAATGAGTAGTAGCGGTTAAATAATGGGCCGCATAAATCGCGAACTCACTAAAAAGAGAAAGTGCAAAAAGTAGGATCGTGTCCCGCCTACGTGCGAGGCTAAACGGCCCGGATTTGCACCCCCCCTGCGCGTGCGACGTGCCCGTACATGCGCATTAAGGTTTTCTGGAGCTTCCCTCCAAACCGGGTGCATTCTAGCCCAATGCCCCCCGGGCGCGCGAGCACCCCTCTTACTACCCACTCATCACAACCATGTAGAAGGTGTAAACATATATATACCCATTCACAAGTATGGGTTTTAAGCGATGTGGGACTAAACAAAAGTCTCTTTCCTTTTGTCTATGGTGTATTTGAAATACTTATAAAGTGGAACTAAAACAAGAGTTCCAACACAAAATACATATAATGCGAAATAAAACAATTAATTTTTTTAAATATATATATAAAAATGGCCAAAATAATTTTTAGACCTCCTAAAAATAGCCAAATATTGGGTGTCCGAGGCGGCCGCCTCCCACGCCTCTCTTTAGGGATTATCAGGATTATACAATCGTCAAAGAAGTTTGCCATGGGATCATGAGTCCTCACATCTGTATTCTCTACAGTATTAATTATATATCTACTCCTCCTTTGAATCGTCCGCAGAGCTTAGACGTAGCCTGACACGACTTCGGACATGGACAACCTTTCAGGTCCAACAAGACCTTCAAGAGGTCGAGGTCGTAGGTGGCCCACCAGGACTAGCCGACAACAAAGGTCAAAGGACAACAAAAATATGCTCCGACTAGAACAATCCAATCTCCCGGATCGTCCCTGCTCGTCGGTGCTCCCTTCTGCAACTTTCCATTTTCAAAGCAAGTCTGATGCTTTGAAGGTGGTAGAGCTGTAAGTATAGAAACATTGAATGTCATAGTCAAGTCTAAATATGCAGGAAGAAAAAGAAGTAATGCTATGTCTACAACCAAAGGGTTACGATCTTTTCACAACTTGCCACAATGGCCGGCCTCCATTGGAGTAGAGAGGGGAGAGGTGGGACCATATTAGCAGGAGTGTGGAGTATGTTGTAAGAAGATTGTAAATGTTTGGTAGTAAACTTACCATTATTGAAGAAAAAATTGGTCATATATATATATATATATATATATATATATATATATATATATATATATATATATATATATATATATATATATATATATATGACCAATTTTTTCTTCAATAATGGTGAGTTTACTACCAAACATTTACAATCTAGCCTAGTGGTTAAGAGAGATGCATGCGGTCCGAGTGGTCAGGAGTTCGAATCCCAGTGGGAGCGATTCCAGAAAATTTTTACCTACTTCCAAAATATATATATATATATATATATATATATATATATATATATATATATATATATATATATATATATATATATATATATATGCAGATGACCTCTAGCCTAGTGGTTAAGAGAGATGCATGCGGCACGAGTGGTCAGGAGTTCGAATCCCAGTGGGAGCGATTCTAGAAACAATTTACCTGGTTCCAAAATATATATATATATATATATATATATATATATATATATATATATATATATATATATATATATATATATATATATATATATATATATATATTCTCTGCTTACTCTATTAGGAACTACTTTCTAAACAATTCTGGTCCGAGTGGTCAGGAGTTCGAATCCCAGTGGAAGCGGTTCCAGAAAAAATTTACCTAATTCAAAAAAAAAAAAAAAAAAAAAATATATATATATATATATATATATATATATATATATATATATATTTTGAAGCAATGGATACTTGTGGCGAACTCGTCTCCACTGAAGCTCGAACTCCCGACCATTTGGACCGCATGCATCTCTCTTAACCACTAGGCTAGAGATCATTTGCATATATATATATATATATATATGTTACTCTATTAGGTACTACTTTCTAAACAATTCTGGCATTACTTGTAATAGAGAGACGCCAAAAACCATGTTCATGTAAAACCTATAGTTTGCAGTATCGATCCATATCAATTCGATTTAACATATCATGATCCGATACCAACCGATACGACGTCGGGATCTCAACTTTGTAAAAACTGAAAAGACATTAATAGGGATTCTGCAAGCCATCGCAGCAATGTTGTAAGCACATGAAGCAAAACAAATGGCTATACATTTGCAATATTATTACAGTGACTGTCATCCAAACAAAGAATGGTTAATTTACAGTAGAAACTTACTGTATTTGATGTTTTTTCCACTGCTACAAAATCCAACAAACCAACCGGAAACTCGGAAAAATAACGATGAACAATAATAGCGTAGCTATAATCTTCCAGCTCGACACAAGTGATTGAAAAAAAGGGACTCTTGTCATCACTAATACAACATTGGTTATACAAATGCAAATTATTAAGACAAATAGTCGAGATGATCAAGCTGTGATCACTAAGTACAAACAACCACTTTGAAATTTCGTTCTCCAGAGGAAGCTCCACCTAGGGCTGCAAACGAGCCAAGCCGAGCCAAGCTTTTGTAAGCTTGAGCTTGGCTTGACTATAATTAATCGAGCTCGAGCTCGAGCTCAAGCTTGATAAGTTTTCTATTTTAGAGCTTGAGCTTGGCTCGAGCTTGTTTATATTAAGCTTTAGCTTGGCTTGGTTTGAGCTCGAGCTTGGCTTGATAAGCAAACTTGAGTCAAGCTTGATAAACAAGCTCGATAAGCTCAAAATCAAGCTAGATTTCAAGCTCATTAAGCTTGATTTCAAGCTTAACAAGCTTGATTTTAGGCTAGTTAGATTTGAATTCAAGTACCTATAATAGTAACAATTTATTTATAAAAATTTAATTAAAAAAGTTCCTTAATATCAATTATTAAAGACATATAAATATATAATGCACACATCCATATCGTTATACAAACATATATCAAATTAGAATTCAACAAAGAACAAACGAGCTTCTAAACAAACTCATAAACGAGCTCCTAAACGAACTTCTAAACGAGCCAGCTCGTAAACTTATAAACGAGCCAGCTTGCGAGCTCAAACGAGCCGAGTACTTCTAAGCTTGAGCTTGGCTCATTTATTAAACGAGCTCGAAAATGAAACTTGAACTCAACTTGTTTACTAAAAGAACCGAGCTCAAACGAGCTTTTATCGAGCCAAGCATTGAGCAGCTTGCGAACGGCTTGGCTCATTCGCAGCCCTAGCTCGACCCCAAGAACAGCAATTTGACAAGACCAACAATGTCCCTATCCTGAAAAATAGAAATCAAAGTAGTCAGAAAAGGCTAGTTGATAACAAATATTCATGCTTAAAAGCCAGTACAGAATATGACTCTTTTATTGTTGTGCCATTTTTTTTTATTTTCCTACACTGTTTTTAGTTTTGCCAACATCCTCGGGTTTAATTTGACAATCCAGAATAATTGGAAGAAGGTACTCGAGTCATTTCTTTCATTTTCATCAAAGCGAAACTTTGCACTGGTAGTTGTTTGTCGTTTGGGATATCCGTATATAGCATGAACGTTCAGTACCATCTGTCTCGAACCAATTAGGGCCGTTCAAACCAGTCCCGTAACGATGGACTCTGATACCACTTGTTGGAAACGTGGTGTGACCCGAATCGGAGTTGGCCCATAATGTACGATATTGAATTGGACCCATATGCCTCAAAAGAGAATTCTTATGAAGGCCTCAACCAATCTCAATTATCTACACCACATGACCACACCTCCTAACCGATGTGGGACTAAATTACCAACTCCATTGTCACTCTCCATTTGATCACTCAACCGGAAACGAGATACAACCCAACACTAGTTTGGTGAAGTTGTAGTGCTATAGCATCAATAAGTTTCTGTTAACCAAGGAAATAAAAGAAATCGAAAAAATATCTATATGCCAACTACAATAACTTGGGGATTGACCCATAGCTCCATGATCCTAGGTCTCAAAAAAATTTGAGGCCCCCTAAATCAGAATCATAGTACTACTCCAACTTTTACAGTAAAACCTACTTTTGGCATCATATAGTAGAATAGATAAACGGGCCAACACGGACTCAACCAAATTAATCCGGTTCGATTTTTTTCGAATAGCAAGTCGTACTGGGGTTGGGGTATATAAGAACAATTGAACCGAACTTCCTATTTAGACTGATTCGATCAAATTCAGTCAAAATTGGTCTCGAGCTGGTCCGGATTGGCCCATTAGACATTTGAGATCTCGGAGTGGGATAGTTGGAACCTGTAACATTTTTGGGATCTAATAAATGTTTCCTTCCTTTTGACTTCTACTCAGGTATTAAGATTTTGACAATTATGTGCATATACGAATGTCAAAAATTTTACTATAAAAAAAAATGGACTATTCAAATTTAACAGTCATGAGTCATGTATATACAAAGTAAAAAATTATAAAAAATTTACTCACGACAATTTGATATTGTGATTGGAAATGATACATATGTACTACTTTCGATTAAAAATATAAAAAATATTATTATTTTCATCTATAGATAACTTGTGCCAGTAATCTACAAACAAAATATTCATTCCAACTCCGTGCCTTTTGGGAAGAAAATTTTGAATTTTTTTTTAAGATTTGGTAATTTAGAAAAGTTTTAGAGTTTAAAAACCTCTAGTTGTAACTGAAAAATAAACTTTTAATGTAAAATTAGCAAAATTTTATTTTTTTTTTGGAATTTTTCTTATGAAACTTGAAATATTTAGTAAAAAAGTCTCACATATATATGAAAATTAGGATTTGAATTTCAAAATTATTGTTCATTAACCTATCGTAAACAGTGATTTCAAAACTTAAACTTCAACGTTCGTTATTTTCGAGATCCAAACTCTAAATAGTTATGTATGTGAGATCATATATCCATATATTTATGAGACGTTAATTACCCACTCCAAAATATCTCATAATTTACATTTCTAAACTCCAAAATAAACCTTTTATTTTTTTTTCTATTACAAAATAAACCTACTTTCATTCTATCAAACTCTCTTCCAACCCAAACCTCAACAAAATCAAAACCCTAATTTATCGAATAACCCCCAAAATCCCTAGAATGCTAGATCCACCATCACCAGATCTCATCTGAAGCTCTATTCTCCTCACCAATGGTGAAGCCGAAGAGCCGCCTCCTCCTCCTCCTTCTCGTTGTCTTCTCCGTCTCCACCGCGGCGGTCTTCTTCGTCCGGACTGCCCTCGACTCCTGCGACTCCCGGCGGGACGAAGGCCTCCTCCGGCCGGCGGCGAAGGAGAGTGGAGCGGAGCGGAGGAGCCCGCTGGCGTTCATGCGCTCCAAGAAAGTCGTCCTCGTCTCCCACGAGCTCTCTCTTTCAGGTGCTCTGCCGATGTTCTTAGAATAATCCAGATTTGATCTTTGATTTTTGTAGTAACCATTGAGAAATTACTCGTAAGCAATGGTAGATCTGGACAATATAATCTAATGGATTTGATCCGCTACATTTCAAAGCTCACTCTATATCCACCATATCGAGCGTGGAGTTACTGAAGCTATTTAGCAAGTGCAACTGCGCAATAGAATTGTGTATGTAGATCTAGTCAGCATAATCACTAAATTTATGATTAAATTCTGGAAAGACGGGGAAACTGTCGGTAGAAAAATAAATGTGTGGATACATGCACAAGGAGGTTTAATTTGGAGCTATATTGCAGGAATATGGACACACATACAGATAAGGACATGGTACGGGTACGGGATACAGACATTTTCAAACTTTGTTGCATGGGTACGGACACGATACTGATGCGGACACCATTTTCCCATGTCCACGCAACATATAATTATGGAGATATTACGAAATGTTGGAAGTATCAGGCATCCATATTGTGAGAGATGTGTAAGCGTAAATGCTGGGTAGTAGAACTTGAATGTCTCCCCCACTAAGACGCTGACCTCATTGATAATATAGCGTTCATTTGTGCATTTCATGTTGCCAAAACCCCTGGGCGTCACTTGGTGTAAGGCTTGTGCTTGCATCATGGAGGAGGATGCATCTTTTGAGTCACACAAACATCCTCTCTATATATTAGGATTAAATATGTGTTCATCTTCACCCTCACGCAAACATCCTTATGGTACCTTCCTCAAAATATTAGTGGACATCTTTATGCAGGTGGACCGTTACTGTTGATGGAATTGGCATTTCTTTTAAGAAGTGTTGGTACACAAGTGGTGTGGATCACTAACCAAAATTCAATACAAAGGGACGAAGTTACTTATAGTTTGGAGCACAAGATGTTGGATCATGGAGTGCAGGTGAAGTTCTATCATGTTGGCTGTAAGCAATATATATTACATGGCTTTGTTCTTTTGACATTGTTATTTCAGTATTCACTCTAGCTGATTGTTTCAAACTTTCAATCACGAATATTTCCCTTATAACTTTATGTATTACCAATAAGCAATGCCCAAAGGTAAAACTACTAAATTATCATTTTAATTTCGAGGGACTTGATTATACTTTCAAGACTATTGCTAAGCACCAATTAATGGATTGTCAGCCTATTTCACCTCTTATAACGAATTACTTTTTACAAGACAAGTGTCATCTTTGCCAACCCGTACCAAGTAACCATTCTTTCCTCCAGGAAAACCGATCTGCTCTAATGCCAAATAGGACTTTTTGAGTACAGAAGTGATTTAAAAGTTTCTGCTGTACGACAGTCATGGGCAACATAGAGGAACTAAAATTGTCATGGACTTTGTTAAGGGGTAATTGGAAATTCCCTTAACTGATTCTATCAAAATGAATTAAAAAAACTATCTCTACTGAATTTTTACAAAATTCCAATTCCCTTAACTGATTCTACCAAAATGAATTAAATAACAATCTTTAGTGAATTTTTGCAAAAAGATTTTTTCATCCCATTGGAGTAGAGTAAATATGCCTTCGACGGAGCGTTTTACTTTTTGTTTCTACTTTAATGTAGAGATATTGATGAAGATGTTTGCTAGGAAGTGTTGTTGCAAACATCTTCGATGATAGATCATCAATCACTAAGAGAGACCAAACATTCTTTTAAGGAAAAGGCAACTTCGCTTTTATCATTTGTGGTGTTCCATTATCATTTCATGCGTTGCATCAGTAAATGCCTTTGGCATATTATAACTGTGAAATATTAGGTTATCTAGTGCGCCTATAATGTATGCTCATCAAATCGGTTATTGTTGATGTCCTTTTGTCTTCAACTAGGTCACACAGACACGGATACGACATGACACGGTTAGGACACAGCGACACAGACATGTCAGCTATTTTTGGCATCAAGGTAGAAAAAAAACAATACTATTGTAGGTGAATACAAAATTGGTCATTTTTACATGTCAATGACTTTGATCATTGAAGGATCAAATACACTATACCAAAAAAGTTACTCTGTTTGCTTTAGAATAGTTCTTAATTATTAACTAACGAGATTAAATACTTTTTCTGATGCATTTGCTTCACTGACTTAATCATGGTTGTCAGAGGCAAAAACGCTCTCAGACGCCATGGTCCACTCGAGCCTATGCGCAAAGGCGAGTCACACGTCTGAGCAAGGAAAAGTTCATGTACAGTATAAAATGTATTTATCATAAATATACTTATTTCATAGTCATAAATTCATAATCAATCAAAATACAATATTTTAATCTTGTATTGAGGAGGTCATTGCTGCAAGGACAACACGACAAGGAGGTGAATGCCTCGAGGAAACCTCGAATACGTTCACTGCTACGAGGAGATGTTGGTTGTTGCGAAGAGGAGATATAGTGGCTTCTGTGTGGAGATGACTGGTGGAGGTGGCAAGTGCCGAGGAGGCGATTGTTGGAGATACTGCTGGTAGTAACGAGGAGTTGGTGTTGGGGATCCAGCTTCCAGAAGCTGTTGTCCGCAAGATCCATAACAGTAAGAGAGAGAGAGAGAGAGAGAGAGAGAGAGAGAGAGAGAGAAGGCACTGGTGCTCGAATATATATAGAGAGATCACAGAGAGTTATTATTTAGTTAATGGGTCGAAATTGGGTCAGGTTATAATTGGGTTCAAGTCGGATCCTAAAAAAACCTCTTAAGTAGTTTTCCCCCATCATTGAGGCATGCGTCTAGGAGCCTTACACCTTGCCCAAGGCGCATTCAAAGGCGGCACTTTTTGCCACTGCACTGCAGTTTGGATGAAGCGAGGCGCTTTCTTCAGCTTCGCGCCTAGGCTATCTTTTTATAACTATGAACTGAATGTCAATCTCAACAGTGTTTTACATATACAAGTAATGCTTATATATTATGTTTATTATTCAATCTCATCAGTTTTATATATCAGACCAATGCATGTTTCTTGTTTGGCAAATGAAGCACCACCTATTAGTAAATTTTGTGAAGGTTAATAAAGAGAATTACTCCTCCACATTACATTTGGTATGTTGCTCATGTATAAAATGAACATTAGATCTCTGATCCCGCTAAAGCGAACACGATAATTGTCTTATGTCAATGTTGCAAGTTTCTAGTGCAACTATAAAGAAGCTCGTGTATCAAATGAACATTAGATCTTTGATCCCACTAAAGCTAATGAGATAATTGTCTTATGTCAATGTTGTAATTTTCTTGTGCAACTATAACAAAGCACATAGATATACTGTTTGTGCATATTTAATGTAACATTTGTAGGCTATCCGGTGCAAATTTGTATCTCAAATTTGATAAAATTTAAAAATTATAATTTTTTGTTTTGGATGGGACTTCAGATCGATGTATGAGTTAGGGTGCACGAGAGGAGGATTCCTTCCTGCACTAATAGCTATGACTGTTGTGATTTGTTATCCCAATTGACTTTGACTTTTGAATTGGAGCCTGGTGCTATAAGAAGGTGCTGTTGTGTTCTCTTCATTTTAGGACGTCACACTGCCTTGAGGCTAAAATCCAGCCTTACCCTCGTGTATCCCATTTTATGGAGAAGTCTGTTCACACAACTTGAGCCCACATCCGTCTGGATGCAAGAACCAGCTCTTACCATCTTCCCAAGCTACATTCTCTTCTACGTGCCCCTTTTAGGTTAGATTAAATTATTTCCTAGACGAAGGTGTTATACGTTTGGAATAGACATTATCTAAATAGTTTACATAGGGCAAACATGATATATTGTTTTCTTCTAGTTTCCCTGTGCGCAGATAACAATGTCAATGTTTTATTAGCTTTTGTTAGTTGAGATACCATTTTGAAAGCTTTTCTTTGCTCTCATAATGTTCTTTCTTAACAGCTCCTTCCTGCAAAGGGCCAAGAAGCAGTCGATACTACTGTGAAAGCAGATTTGGTTGTTTTAAACACTGCTGTTGCTGGAAAGTGGCTTGATGCTGTTCTCAAGGAACATGTACCTGAAGTTCTTCCAAAGATTCTGTGGTGGATTCATGAAATGCGAGGTCATTACTTCAAATTGGAATTTGTCAAGCATCTTCCTTTTGTTGCAGGTGCCATGATTGACTCCCATACAACAGCTGAGTATTGGAAGAATAGAACTCATGAACGCTTAGGGTATGCTCTAAGTACAATAAAGCTTTTTCACTGGTTAAAATATTTCCTTGAGGGATTTTGTTTCTAATCCCCTTTTAAATGATGTCTCTTACATCCATCTAATAGCTAGAATTTAGTTTCTTCATTCTTGCCTCCTCATCATACCTTTTCCTCCTTTAGAATGGGTTGGGTGCAACTCTAACCCTAGAAGCCAACATGGATGAATTGGCAATTTGTACAGTTGATGTCCTCACCCTTGATCCTCTAAATTGGCACCAAGTTCCTAGCAAGGCAACTATAGAAAAATGGGGCTTCCTTGTGCAGTTTAAGCTCATGTAGTCAAGGAATGGAGGAAAAATGCTCCGGAGCCTAAAAATGCTACTGGTATATATGGTTTGCAATTTTGCATCTTGTTATTCAGCAGTTTAAGGTCAGGCAATTAAATCCTCGAGCCTCTCCTAGAATATAGGAGTGCCTAGTCAGATAGGGAAGACTCCAAGGCTTGTTACTGAAAATTGCATACATCTTTTAGGCACATTTGATTGGAAAGCTCAAACTAGGAATTGTTTTCACCTTATGTCATTGAAGAACACATGTGACTAAATATTTACTGCTAAATCATTGCCTTTTTCGTCTAGTTCACTCCATGAATTAGCCTCTCAGATATGTTTACTTCTTTGTAATCTGTCTTAAATCTAACTTCATTTACAGTATATGCCAGATATATGCATACTTCTACTTTGTATATATTTTGCTGGATAGTAGTTTGATGAATGGGAGTTTTTATGATCTGACCAAAATGATCATGGAAATCTAAATTTTATCATGGATGATAGGAAATGTCAATATCTTTTTTTGTATTATCATCTTCAGTATACTTGATCTTTGCTTCACCCTACCTGTAGTACCCTTCAAATACTCTTACTGCTTAAGTGTAGGAATTATCATGTATTTCCTCTCATACATGTTGTCTTCTACTTTAACTGTTTATTTTGCTATTTGTAGGATCCAGATGCCACATACCTTTGTTGTTCACCTTGGTAATAGCAAAGAATTGATGGAGGTTGCTGAGGATAATGTAGCCAGAAGGGTTCTTCGGGAACATGTACGTGAATCCCTTGGAGTCAGGAATGAAGATATCCTTTTTGCAATTATAAACAGTAAGCTCCTGTTTATCAGATGGCTTATTGAAACAAGTTTGTGACTATCCAGTTTTTTTTTTTGTACAAAGTTCCAGTTTCCTCAATATTTATTTTTCTTGATATATGTTTTCTCATCTTGTAAATTTATAGTGTATCCATCTGTCCGAAGCTTCTTTTAACTTTATCATGAAACATGTTTGCTTTTACCCATGTAACTGCTTAAAACGTTCCATGCAAGGTGAATGTTCTGTATGTTAAAGTTGCCGTGCAAGCATGAGTATAACTGGAAGCTAGATTGAAGCAAGTCATGCAGTAAACGAGTAAAATGCCAGTATTATGAAATGTATGATGTAGACAACTGAGGGGAACACTCATCTGCACTAACTCTTTACCCTTAAACAATAGGGCATCAGTTAAATACTATCTAAACTTTATTTTAATGATTCTATAAAGCTATGAAATCATGAATCTATAATGCTATTAAAATATCATACAACCTAACCTTAACTAAGAAATTCCAGAATTTAAGTTCAGAAATATGTCCTAAACTACATGCTGGGTGTAAATCACATTTAAAGCTTGAGGTTCCGTTAAATCTCACCCAACATTAAGGTATAATATAAATTTTGAGAAATAAATGACATAATGGACCAGCAAAATCTTCAGGAGTTCTAACCATACACAAACCGTAAGAGATTGCGTAAAGATGTCTGTTTCTAAGTCGAGTCTTCTTGAGATTCATTGACAATTGGCATCTTCCTTAAGATGTTTCCATTACAGATTTGAGAAACAAGGACCAAGGATTAAGGTTTATGAAATTGAGTAGGAACTAGGAACTATTGTAAGGATTGAGGGTTGGAGCAAGAGGACTGATTGCTTGTTTCAAGGTTTTTTGGTAGAGTTGGAAGATAATCTGCTGTTATTCTGGACAATAAGTAGCAGGCAGCATTTAGGGACAGTTTTGGGGGTTCTCTGATCTTCTATGACGGAGGGACGGGTCTTGAGTCAGAGTAGCCTTTCAGTTGCAAGGGTAGTGGAGGGGAAGGGGTAGTGGAGGGCAAGTCTGCTTGTGCAGTCAAGTTAATGTAAATGGGTAATGGGGCCATTGATTAGGATATTTATTCCATATTTTTAGATTTATTTCAAATTTTGTAGCAAGGAATTTGAATTTGAGTTGAAATTAAAATGTATATTTGGATTTAAATTTGAGTTAAAATTAGAATTTAGTCTCTAATTTGGATAATGCCCGTCTTATTTGGATACATCTTTATCTCTTATTTAGATAGAGCTTAACTGATAGAGTTTGGATAGGATGAGGAGTCTTATCTTTTGGTCGTTGACTAGTGTCTATGTAAAGGTTGAAATATATAGTAATTGAGGAATTTTTTGGATAAGTACTTAGGAACTTTTTGGACCAATAAAAATTTGACTCTTTTCTACCAGTTGTGTGATGCAATTGTTGGTGGGTGCAATTCTGCGGGCGTAAGATCCGAACCGTAGAGGTACTAGGTCTCTAAAAAGTGTTGAACATAGCCAATGGTAGGCAATACTTCATTTTTATTTGAAGGCTAGTTTTTACTGTCATTTCCAGTTATTATATTGATTTTATCTTTTCCAATTATTTGTGGCTTTTATGAAATGAGAAGTGTCATTTAGGCTGTAACTTGAACTGTGATGACAGCCCTGAAATTCTAGGACATCTTTTCATTGATATGAACCAAGGCTTCAAAGCTTTTAATTTTGTCCAAGTTCAATATTGACTGATTCTTGAAAGCATCTTTCCTTTTTCTCCGCTACAAATACTCACACATAATAGAAAAACTTCAGGTGTTTCACGCGGAAAAGGACAAGATTTGTTTCTACATTCGTTTTATGAAAGTCTGCAGCTGATTAAGCAACAGAAGCTTCAAGTTCCATCAATGCATGCAGTAGTAGTAGGAAGTGATATGAATGTTCAGACCAAGTTTGAGACAGAACTTCGTGACTATGTGGCAAGTAAAGGATTACAAGACCGTGTTCACTTTGTCAATAAAACACTGGCAGTTGCTCCATACTTGGCTGCAATAGATGTGCTGGTCCAGAATTCTCAGGTATGTTTTTTGTGCTTATAATTCGAGACAAGCTGATCTTCATGGCATCTCTGTATGGTTTCCCTTGAAATAGCCATCAGGTTCTGTTTTCTGTCACTAAATTCTTCAATGCTTCGTATTATGTGTTTCTGCAGATTTTTGCTGCTTATGATGTGCCTATTTTGCGTTCTTAATCTCCTTCCCTCCCTGTTTCTAGTTAATAGATAAGCATGAAGCCATGAACCTATCCTATTTTTAACTAATAATATGTTTGAGAATTGCAAAGCCTCTTTACCTACTGTTGACTGTTTTTTCCTTGCTTCAATTTGGAGTCTGATCAAATGCTAATTACTTGGGGCCTAATTGGCATGAAGTGCCCTATGTAAATTAGTATTTACTTTTTAGTGCTCTAGAAGTTCGTTAGAGATGACTGAAATCTTTAATTAAAAAGAAGTCCTTTAAGTATTAAATGCTGCTATATAAATAACATTAAATGCTTGAAACAGGTCATTGAATAGATATTCTGAAAGTAATATTTGCTTTCAAAGAAGGTATTATTATAGTCTCCTCTCTTCCCCTACTTTCATTGGTGCCTTTCTAGTTTCTTGGATGAAAGAGAATAATTAAAGATTGGCCATGTAAAATCAGCATAGGATTTATTGAAAGCAACCCAAGGTTGCATCTTTACAGACTTAACTTGAAGGGTCATCAGTTCGAGCACTAGAAAACGGGAAGGGACATACCCTTTTGAGTTTGGCTAGATTCTAGTTCCTTTATAGGTGCCACTGTTCTTAAATGAAGCCCGTAACCATATCTCTAGCTATATGTAACGGCCCAAATGTTGCACCCCGCCCGAGGCTCAGTTGCATAACCTTTTCGCGGACCAAGGTTATGCGGGAAGCTTCCAGAACATTCTAGAAGATGGCGGAAGGCTCTAGAAGATTGTGGATCTCTCCGGAAGGCCCAAGGTCGTTCTAGGAGGCCCAAGAAGCTTCTGGAAGGCCCTTGAAGTTTCCTTTTATGTTGCTAAGGAATAAACCTGGAATATGCCATTCCAGTTATGGTAGAATGTAATAATCCTTGGAATATTCCTTCCAGGACTTTTCTTGTATTGCTCTATGAGCACTTATAAAAGGGGGAGGCTCTCATTTGTTCCTCACCACCTAAAAATTGTAAGCATTCTCCAAGTCAATAAAGAGAACCTTACGAGTCCATCTTTGCTCCACTATTCTAATTTTCTTAGCGATCTAGCTAAGGCGGGTTGGGAAGGCTTGCACGAGTCTTTGAAGAGAAAGACAGTACGCCGCACGGGACGAAGTGCTAGCAAAAACACTAAGTCCGTGACAAGTGGTATCAGAGCAAAGGTTCGATCGCCGTCATGTCTTCGACCGAAGCCATCATCAACGAGGAACCCGCACAACCCTCTTCGCCTAAGGAGAAGGCGAAGACCTCGAGGAAGGGCAAGAGCAAAGAACCGTCGGTGGAACGGGCTCTTGGCGAGTTGGCTGGCCGGATTGAGATGCTGGAGAAAGGCGTGACGGGCGTCGAGTATCAAGTGGAGCAGAACCAAATGGCTCACGAGGAATTCGCCCAGGATTTGGAGGCGGATGTCGCCACGGCTATGACGGAGTTCCGAGAACATCTTCGCGAGATGCAGGCCGAGTTCGAGGAGGAACGAAAGGCCACGAAGGCGGAGATTGTTGAACTACGCAAAGAGCTACAAACCAAGGCGGAGGTCCTCGAGAGGGCCATTGCTGGTGGTCCGACTCCGAGGAGGGAGTCGACGCAGAGGGTGAAGTATCCAGAACCCAAATCCTTCACTGGCGTACGGGACGCGAAGGAGGTGGATAACTTCATCTGGAACGTCGAGCGTTACCTGAAGGCGGTCCGCATCGAGGATGAGACCGACAAGGTAAACACAGCGTCTCTATATTTTTCTGATAATGCTACGCTGTGGTGGCGACGCAGGTGCATTGATATAGAAAAGGAACTCTGCAAGATTGAGACTTGGAAGGATCTCAAGAAGGAGATCAAGTCTCAATTCTACCCGAAGAATGTGGAGTATGTCGCAAGGCGGAGTTTGCGTCAACTCAAGCACACCGGGACGATCAAGGAGTATGTGGCAGAGTTCACCCGCCTGATTCTCACCATTTCCAGTATGGGCGAAGATGATCGCCTGTTCGCGTTCCTGGAGGGTCTACAACCATGGGCGGCACAAGAATTGCAGAGGCAAGATGTGTCAGATCTGAACACGGCTGTTGCGGCAGCCGAGAAGCTGATGGAGTATCGACGAAATGATGCCCCAAAGCCCAAGGAAAAGACCACCACCAAGTTCAATGGTGGGGGAGCGAAGAAGAACAACGGAAAGGGAGGCCCGCCGCCGAAGGACAAGCCGCAAGCAATGCCTTCGACGGAGCGGAAGATCGAGTGCTATGTGTGCGGTGGAAATCACCTCGCACGAGACTGTCCGAACAAGGGCAAGAGGGTGAACGCGGTCCAAGGCGAGGAGGCCGAGGACATGGAGCCTAAGAAGGGGGCTCACATGGGTGCCCTGCGCCTGTTGAATGCTTTGAAGAGCAAGGCGGTAGTGTCCAAGACCTCGAATCGAGAGCTGATGTACGTGGACGTGAAGATCAACGGCCACAACACCAGGGCGATGGTCGACACGGGGGCTACCCACAACTTTATCTCGGACGCGGAGGTCTGACGCTTGGGTTTGGCGCTGGAAAAAGACTCAAGCACGATAAAGGCAGTCAACTCTGAGGCGCGCCCCGTGCAGGGGGTGGCCAAAGGAGTGAAGATCCAAGTGGGAGACTGGACGGGTGTCACCAGTCTCACGGCAGCACCACTGGACGACTTCGACATGATCCTTGGGATGGACTTCCTCACTTCGGCAAAGGCAGTCCCAATGCCGCATTTGGGAGTCGTCGGGATCATGGAGGAGAGCTCTCCGTGCATGGTGACAACTGCACGAGGCGAGCTTACGAAGGGGAAGGCTCTCTCCGCATTACAACTCAAGAAGGGGATGCGACACGGAGAGATGACTTACCTTGCTGTGCTCAAGTCGGAGGAGGCGCCCGTGCAGGGGGATCTTCCGCCTGAGATCGATGACGTCCTTGTGGAGTTCGGGGACGTCATGCCGAAGGAGTTGCCGAAGAGGCTACCTCCGCGGAGGGAGGTAGACCATGCCATCGAGTTGGAGCCGGGCACGAAGCCGCCCGCCATGGCTCCATATCGCATGGTCCCGCCCGAGCTGGACGAGTTGAAGAAGCAACTCAAGGAGCTGCTGGACGCGGGATTCATCAGACCGTCAAGGCCCCGTATGGTGCACCGGTGCTGTTCCAGAAGAAGAAGGACGGAAGCCTTCGTTTGTGCATCGACTATCGTGCACTAAACAAGGTAACCGTCAAGAACAAATATCCCATCCCGTTGGTAGCGGACTTGTTCGACCAATTGGGAGGCGCGAGATACTTCTCCAAACTTGATCTGCGCTCGGGGTATTATCAAGTCCGGATTGCGGAGGGCGACGAGGCTAAGACGGCATGCGTGACGAGGTATGGCGCATATGAGTTTATGGTTATGCCTTTTGGTCTAACAAATGCTCCTGCGACTTTTTGTACTTTGATGAACAAGCTCTTTCATCCCTACCTGGATCGGTTCGTCGTGGTCTACCTCGACGACATCGTCGTGTACTCAAACACGATGGAGGAGCACATCGAGCATTTGAAGACTGTCTTCCAGGTGCTAAGGGAGAACGCTCTTCGTCAAGCGGGAGAAGTGCTCATTCGCACAAGAAGAGGTGTCGTTCTTGGGGCACTGGATCGGGCGTGGCAAGATATGGATGGACGGTGCAAAGGTCCAGTCCATACGGGAGTGGGAGGCCCCCACCAAGTCGACGGAGCTGCGATCGTTCCTTGGCTTGGCGAACTACTACAGGCGGTTCATCCGAGGATATTCCGCCATCGCAGCGCCTCTGACCGATCTGCTGCGGAAGGATCGGGCGTGGAGCTGGACGCCCCGATGCGAGGAGGCATTCGAAGCACTGAAGCGGGCTGTGACGGAGGAGCCGGTCTTGTCTCTACCGGACTACTCCAAGGCGTTCGAAGTGCACACGGACGCGTCCGACTTCGCCATCGGTGGGGTGTTGGTGCAGGAAGGACACCCCATCGCGTTCGAGAGCCGCAAGCTGAATGACACTGAGCGGCGCTACACGGTGCAGGAGAAGGAGATGACCGCGGTCGTGCATAGCTTGAGGACATGGCGGCACTACCTCCTCGGCACCAAGTTCGTGGTCATGACGGACAATGTTGCCATGAGCTACTTCCAGTCCCAGAAGAAGCTATCTCCGAAGCAGGCGAGATGGCAAGATTTTCTAGCCGAGTTCGATATGGTGTTGCAGTACAAACCCGGCAAAGAAAATCAGGTGGCCGATGCGCTTAGCAGGAAGGCCGAGCTCGCATCTGTGTGCTTGCTCAAAGGAGACATTCTGGACCGTGTTCGAGTGGGAATCATGGAGGACCCACTAACACTGGCCATAGTGAAGCTTGCCAAGGAGGGCAAAACGAGAAGGTTCTGGCTGAAAGACGGACTTCTCTACACCAAGGGCGACAGGGTGGTCGTGCCTAGGTGGAGTGGCTTGCGGAGACAGCTGCTCAAGGAGTGTCATGACACAAAGTGGGCTGGACATCCGGGACAGAAGCGAACCTTGGCGCTACTGGAGGCCGCATACTACTGGCCTCGCATGCGCGAGGATGTGGAGGACTATGTTCGCACTTGTCTTGTGTGCCAACAGGACAAGGTGGATCATCAGAAGCCCGGGGGCCTGCTGGAGCCTCTTCCCGTGCCGAGTCGGCCGTGGGAGAGCATTTCGATGGACTTCATCTCCGCCCTGCCGAAAGTGGGGGCGCTTGGGTCCATTCTTGTGGTGGTGGACCGGTTCTCAAAGTACGCGACCTTTATTGCTGCTTCGACGGACTGCACAGCAGAGGAGGCCGCGCGACTGTTCATCAGTCATGTGGTGAAGTTTTGGGCATCCCGGTCAACATTGTCAGCGACCGAGACCCCCGCTTCACGGGAAAGTTCTGGACGGAAGTGTTCAAAATTCTCGGGACGGACTTACACTTCTCGACCAGCTTCCACCCGCAGACGGACGGACAGACCGAGCGGATCAACTCGCTACTCGAGGAGTACTTGCGGCACTTTGTGAGTGCCAACCAGAGGGATTGGGTGCATCACCTCGACGTCGCTCAGTTCTGCTACAATCTTCAACGGAGCGAGTCGTCGCACAACAGTCCATTCGAGTTGGTGATGGGTCGCCAACCGCTTGCCCCGCACACGCTGAGTGCGGGGTCCTCGAGTAGAAGTCCCGCGGCCAACCAGTTCACTTCAGATTTCAAGGCAAAGGCGGACATTGCCAAGGCATTTCTGGAGAAGGCCGCGAGGAAGATGAAGAAGTGGGCCGACGCGAAGCGAAGGCCGGTTGAGTACAAGGAGGGGGACATGGTGCTGGTGAAGCTGCAACCACAACAGTTCAAGGTGTTTCGCAAGGTGCACAAAGGACTAATCCGAAAGTATGAAGGCCCCTTCCCCGTGCTCAAGAAAGTAGGCAAGGTGGCCTACAAGCTTGAACTCCCAGCCAAGCTGAAGATTCATCCAGTCTTCCATGCCAGTTGCTTGAAGCCGTACCATGAAGACTTGGAGGATCCCCAGCGCGGAGTTCCGAAGCGACCGACGGCGACCATGACGACTTCCTTCGACAAGGAGGTGGAAGCCGTGCTGGACAGGAGGACCATTCGGCGACGAGGCGTGTTCCCGTATGTGGAGTACCTCATCCAGTGGAAGGGCTTGCCTTACGGCGAGTCTAGCTGGGAACGTGCTGATACGCTGCATCAGTTCGAAGCCGAGATCCAGGCATTTCTCAGCGAGCATGGTTGACGAGGGCGTCAACGCCTTAGGTGGGGGAGAATGTAACGGTCCAATTGTTGCACCCCGCCCGAGGCCCAGTTGCATAACCTTTTCGCGGACCAAGGTTGTGCGGGAAGCTTCCAGAACATTCTAGAAGATGGCGGAAGGCTTTAGAAGATTGTGGATCTCGCCGGAAGGCCCAAGATCGTTCTAGGAGGTCCAAGAAGCTTCTGGAAGGCCCTTGAAGTTTCCTTTTATGTTGCTAAGGAATAAACCTGGAATATGCCATTCCAGTTATGGTAGAATGTAATAATCCTTGGAATATTCCTTCCAGGACTTTCCTTGTATTGCTCTATGAGCACTTATAAAAGGGAGAGGCTCTCATTTGTTCCTCACCACCTAAAAATTGTAAGCATTCTCCAAGTCAATAAAGAGAACCTTACGAGTCCATCTTTGCTCCACTATTCTAATTTTCTTAGCGATCTAGCTAAGGCGGGTTGGGAAGGCTTGCACGAGTCTTTGAAGAGAAAGACAGTACGCCGCACGGGACGAAGTGCTAGCAAAAACACTAAGTCCGTGACATATAGCTACTGCAGCTGATGACTGATAGCATGACGTGGTAACTGTGTTATTACTGTTTTGAGTTCCATTTTCTTTACCAATTTATCTCTACAGGGTGCTACTCTTTCCTCAATTAGAGAACAATTCTTTAGCTTTCACTTCTTGCTTTGTCATAATCTTTCAATACCACTGCTTTATGTTGTGAGTTTTAACATATCAGCTAGAATTAAATAGGGTCTGATCCAGGCAATGTTTGCTATCTTAATCTGATGCAATGACTGATTACAGTTTAGCTGGCATAAACTATTCATAGTTATGGAACTAAACTATGAAAATAATGGAACAACAGGTGAAGTAACATGCTTATGCGTGTGTAGATTGATGTGTGCAAGATGATACCGTATCTCTGAAAAATGTGGTAGTAACTAATGACATTTACTCAACATCGAGGACCACTTTTCATTAGGGTACAGTCTGCCATTAAAATTGAATAAAAAGACTTTAGGCTATTGGTTGCTCTGGAATCATCGGAAGGCTCCAGGATATACTTTTGTAATCAGACAGTTGTTCCCTTGATTCATCCTTTCATAAAAATTGGCTCACACAAATCATAAGCGTTGAAGCCACAAGTTAATATCGAGCTTCCAGCTTACTGATACATGTCTAAAATCTATTTAATAATAAGGCTTGTTTTCTGCTAATATAGGCACGTGGAGAGTGCTTTGGAAGGATAACAATAGAAGCAATGGCATTTCAGTTACCGGTTCTGGTAAGTCTAGTTCCTCATTTATGTCTTCTAACTATTAACCTTCTTTTTGAGAAAATTGACCTTTTGTTTTTCCTTAATAAAAGGTGATTCTTTTTTCCTTATGATATAAAATCTGGTTGCTTTGTTTTAGAGCTTCACTATTTAGCTGTGAGTGAAAGAACATTATTCCTTGAATTAATAATGCCTCCTGGCATATCTTATATGACGATCAGCTATAGAAATAAAAAGGGCTATTTTAACTGATTGTCATTAAAGTGACGCCAAGAGCTATTTAACCAAACATCCTATTCCTATATCCTTTCTCCTAATGGACATGCATTCGTTGGGCCTCGTTTGGTTCATGGAAAGGAAAGGAAATCAAAGCTATTTCCTTTCGTTTGGGAAATTACAATTTCCATCAACTTTTTTCCCGGTGGTTGGAAAGACCAGGAAAATTGGGGTGGAAAAGTGAATCATTGGGGTGGGTGGGGGAAACCATTTTCCTCCATATTTTCCTTTTCTTTGGGAATCATTTTCCTCCCCTTTCCTAAGGCCTTGATTCCGCGAACCAAATGAGGCTTAAGAAGAAGATATGGAAACAAGATGATCACCTCATCTCTGTACATTCTATTTTGATGTTCTTTTTATGGCATCATAACGTGTAGGGGACAGCTGCTGGTGGCACCACAGAGATCGTTGTGGATGGATCAACAGGTCTCCTGCATCCTGCAGGAAAGGAGGGCGTCCCCCTGCTTGCAAAGAACATTGTAAAGCTCGCCACGCACGTCGAGCAGAGGCTGACCATGGGAAGGAAAGGTTACGAGAGGGTGAAGGAGAGATTCATGGAGCACCACATGGCCGACAGAATCGCTGCAGTGCTCAAGGAAGTTATTGAGAAATCGAAGGGCCGCTCACATTCCTGAGACTGTCTTTCGGTACTCCCATCCCAAACCCCATGGAAACAAAGACTTCCCATTTTATCCCGGAAGGATCTATGGAGCCACCCACTGATATGTACATTAGATTAAGAAGGAATTAGATCAGGCAGCAATGATGTTTATGTTGTGACCATTTTTGTCTGTATATTTTGGCAAATTTTTTTTTTTTTTTTTTAAAAGTCCTTTAAGCTAAGCTTGTATGCGTTGTTCTATTGTTGGCGAGTTTGTTGAAAGATGCCGTTACTCTGGTTTGTAATCCGAAATGTCTTCTTACTAAAGCTGCATTTCTAAAAGGAGAAGCACTCGGCAAGTATTTTTTGCATCACACTACTATGAACATGGTGACAATTTTTTCTTCTTCCATTCTTACAGTGCTTGATATCTCTCTCATCTTTCTGGTTTTATGCAATTGGCCTGTAGTATGAGCCTATGAGGTTAGTAAGCTCCTAAGCAACACTACCTGGAGATGCTGCAACTTTTCTGTGTGCAACTTGAGCATCATCTGCTGCAAAAATTGGAGCCTGGACATGCTACAGCTCAAGCAATCTGACGAACGCTGGTGCTTTATATCAAATAGAGGATGAGGGATTCCCAAGGAATTTTTTTTGGTTTGCAGAAAGGTAAGGAAAGGAAATTACTTTGTTTTTATTTCCTCTATAAAATTGTAATTTTTTTATCAATTTTCTTTAGTTTTTAAGCAAGTAAACATCCTGAATTTTCTAAATTTCTGCAAGTTACTCCTTACTTGAAGGTTATAGCAAATCCCATGATCATTTATGACATTTTCCCCCCTAAAAATTTGAATTTTACTTCTAAACAGTCATTAAAAAACAATCCAAGAAATTAAAAAAAAAGTCATCATGTTCATGTACAAATCCTATATTCATAACCAACCTCTCACATCCCTCTTAGCCGCTCGGAAGTAGGGGTGAGCATTCGGTTAATTCGGTTCCAACCGAACCGAATAACCGAAAACTGAATTCGACCGAAAACCGAATAAGCAAAACCGAAATCGAACCGAATTTATCCAGAACCGAATTTATCCATAACCGAATTAAATCGGTTCAGTTTTCGGTTTATTCGGTTTAATTGCATTTTTTTTGTTAATATATATAGTAAATATATATATTATTCGGTTTTGGACCAAAATAAAATCGAAACCAAATAAATTTGTTAAATATTTTCAAACCGAAATCGAACCGATTTTTTTTAAACCGAACCGAAAGATTCGGCTCGATTCGGTCTGATTCCTCCTACTCGCCACCACCAACCCCCACCCCCTCCCCCCCTCCTTTTGGCTGCACAAAAAATAACCACCTCCCAACCAAAGAAGGAAAGGGGAGAGGGTTTGCCATAGCAGCTTAAGAGGTAGTCGGTGGTGGAAATCATAGAGATGTAGGAGGAAGAGGACAAGAGGGGAATGATTTGCGTAATGATTAGAACATTATAGTCGTTTTGTACCGCAAGAAAAAAATAATAGTTCAGAATACTGAAATGAAAAAAAGTTTAAAAAATTAAGTTTCCAAAAAAATATAGTATAGATATTAAAGTCTCAAAGCGTGATTTTAGCAGACTGTTATGGACCTCATATCAAGTTCAAACAAATAATAATTAGTCGTTATTAGTTTATTTTTCTAGCTATGGATTCATTAGTTTCTTAGAATTTGATGTATATACTTGACGTCTATAGAAGTCAACTAAAATCACATGACTTATGATTATTAATACAGAAATTTTCATAGGGGGTAAAGAAGTTTACAAAAATTCTAAAAAAAAAAAGTAAGAAGTTTGGTGAAATTGTGGATTGGGTAACGAAGCTCCATCATCGATGGCGCGCCATCGTCCATACAAAGGAAAGTAGACGTCCAGAATGAACGCGCCATCATTGATGGCGCGCTATGCTGCTGCTCGCTGAGGACGAGGACGCTGAGCTGTGTCAGGTCATCAAAAGACGCGCCCGCCTGTATAAAGTGCTGGCGGTCAGGGCACCAAAAGACGCGCCATCATTGATGGCGCGTTGTGTTTAACGTCCTATATGACGCGCCATCAGTGATGGCGCGCTCTGGCGCGCGTGGCTTTGACTGCTTTATATGTCAGTGATTCAGTGGCTTTGGCTTTATGTGATTTCAGTGAGTCAGTGACTTTATGTGATTTCTCAGTGAGTCCGTGACGTGGGAAGCGTGCGCCATCAATGATGGCGCGCCATCAGAGGGGGTGCCAACTTTTGGAGGGAAATTGTTTGGCAGCATTTGGCAGCACCTCTTTCTCTCGTTCCCCTCTATAAATTTCTCCTTCTTTCCCTTCTTCTTCCTCACATAATTTAGACAGCACCACAACACCTCTTTCTCTTCTTCTTCCTCACATAATTTAGACAGCACCACAGTACCTCTTTCTCTTGTTCTTGTTCTTCATCTTCATCTTCATCCTCCTTTTTCTAATGTAAGTAACTCTTGAACAAGATTAAATTTTGAATTTATTTGAATATTTGTATTACTAATTGTATTTTCGAAAAAATGTAACAGATGAATCCACCGAATGACGGATTTATTCCCGGGGGACCGACTACAGAAATCGTGAAACAGGAAAGAGAAACTCATATATCTAAGTTAGTTTTTGAGGGGAAGGTAAATTTTAAAATGGTAACTCTCGTTATTCTGTATTATTTATTTATTTTACATAAATGTAACAAATAAAATTCGCTTGTAGTTATATGATTATCCTCCCGAGGCTCGAATACGGGAGCATGGAAGTTGGAGGAATCAGAGAAGGTATCAGACATGGGAGTTAATTGATGATCAAAAGCAGTTGGTGCGTTCATTTGGATTTCATTATCTGGATGAAATTCAAATTTTAGTCCACGATGTTCACCTCATATTTAGTCTTGTCGAGCGTTGGTGGCCTCAACGCAACGCATTTCAGTTGCCTGTTGGTTAAATGACAATCACACTCTGGGATGTCGCAAATATTCTAGGATTACCTATTACAGGTGAACCAATATATTTTGATACACATTTAAATCCGTGTGAAATAGTCAGGAGATATCTAGGCATTACGCCCCCTGCGGACCTATGAGCAAGGAGTTTTGTCACGATAACTTGGCTTCGGGGTAATTTTATGGATTTAGATAGGACTATCGACGGTCCAGTCGCGGTCGATGATTACAGGGTATGTCCCTCTTTGGTATTTTTGGCTAATATTTATTAATTTTAATAGCGAGTTAATTTTAATATGTTAGTTTCATAATTTGCAGATACTTTGCTGTACTAGAGCATATTTGCTCTGTTTGTCCTGGGCAATGTTATTTCCCGACGGACAGGGAAATAGAATAAACGTACGACTGCTACCATTCTTAGATGATCTTAAAGTACCTACTCGTCATGCATGGGGAGCTGCTACATTAGCGTATCTATATATGCCAGCTTGACGGAATTTGTAAGATCGAATGTTCCAAAAATTTGTGTGGGTGCGCGACGCTGGTTCAGGTAATGGAAAATCAATATCTAAATTGATTTCAATTATATACATTTTCTTGAATATCGAATTATTTATGTCGTAGGTATGGTGTTACGAACATTTTTTTATTGGTCGACCTGTAACCAGCATTCCAAGTGATATTGGAATTTTTTCGCTTGCTACGCGATGGGCCACAAATGTAGTGGACCCACATCATAATTTACACAGAGATGTTTCACTGTATCGGGGAGAATTTGATACGTTGCAGTGGAATGAGGTAACTAATAAATTTAGTATAGTCATTCCAGTTAATAATTTGGTACAAATTTATCATGAATAATTGTCTTTCAATAGGTTATATGGATACCCTACTCGGATGATGAAAACGGTCCAGAAATAAGAAGGACAGCGTTCCAGCTAAGCCTACACAAATCTTTTATTATATATGATCGCTATATTATGTATCATCCAGCAGACCGCATTCTACGATAATTCGGTTATTGCCAGATAATCCCGCCTGACCCTCCATGCATGAGTTACGATATAGCTAATGCAAGAAACAGAATTGATTCTGCTAGAGCTTCCTGGTTTAGGCGGTTCCAGGATTATAGTGTGGCAAATCTTCCCCGGATAACACTCGCAGATGAATGTAAGTTCCAACTTAGTAGTATACTTGGACAGATAGCGTACACAAATATATTTGTCTTACTATTGTTCCAACGTAATGCAGATGAAGGCAACATTTCTTATAGGCACTGGTGGGGAGCGCCTCGTATAACTAACAGAGCGTACATATTCGAGGAGCCACGGTTCAAGCCTAAAGCCGTAGATGAACCTACTCTGCGAGCTTTTGCTGATGGCATATCTGAAGCGGTACGCCTTTACCACTAATCCAAAATGAGAATTATATGATCACAATTTTCATTTTCAGATTTCAAATTTCAGGCAATTACGGGACGACAATATTACCAAGAACCAGAGAGCCATTTGTGGCCGCATGGGCGGGAGTGGATGTACGATATTTTAACTCGTGTCGATTCACTTAGTCTTGGTCGGGATCCTGATATGCCTCCATTGCATACCCGTATCACGGCCAATTATCCGAGTGCCACTGTGCCCCTGAGACGTTCACGATGTCAGAGGGTGGTTGATCCAGAGGACAAGGCAGATGAGGGCGTTGCTGGAGAGGGCGTTGCTGGAGAGGGCGCTGCTGGAGTACCATGGAGAGGGCAGCAGCCAGCAGTACCATGGAGAGGGCAGCAGCCAGCAGTACCCTCCAGCGTACACAAGCCAGCAGTACCCTCCAGAGGGCAGCAGCCAGCAGTACCCTGGAGAAGGTCTCAGTCAGCAGTATACGGGCATGGGCACTTTTTCAGCCTTCCAGCCATATGATCGTCGAACAACGACTGAGCAAGTCAATACTGCCGCCGCATTTTCGTTTGAAGGCATGTCATATTACTCACAATTGTTTTCGTCCCCGTCAGCCCCGGTGCCTACTCAGGAGGTAGAGGAAGAGGATGAAAGCAGAGCGGAGGAGACCACAGATGAAAGAAGAGCCCGACTTGGCCTTAGACAGGTAGAACGAAGGCGTTACAAACGAATGGTCCGCAGATATGATTGAAATAAAATAGAAGTTCTATTGTCATGAATGTTGGTACTAAAATTTTATTATGTAATATTTAAAAGTTGACATGAATGTTGGTACTACATTGAAAAATAGAAGTTCTATTGGCGTCATTCTCTTGGTTGACTTGTACATTTTCTTCTGTTGTGTCCCATCACGTAATGCCATTTCTCGGGCTCGCCATGCTTTAGAGTATGTAATATGTATACGATGTTCTCTAAATATATCCTTCACAATTTGTGATGCACTATATGACGGATTATCTCTAATTAAATCAACTATTTTTGTCTTAACCCATGCACCGGTAGCTAGTCGATGACGTCCTGTCGTAAGTCTACTTAAACAAGAATGACGACTTTCTAGTGTACTAACTTTAACTATTTGTCCTTTTCCTATGAATTTGGCATATACTCTCCAATGACAATTCTGTTTATCATAATTATATATAATTCCATGGAAATTATTCATAGCACTGGCTGAACAACTAAAATTATGCTGAATTGCTAAATTACTTATAAAACTTCTAAATTTTGCACGAGTGTCGAATGTTTGTCCTACAAATAATTCAAGAGTGCTAGAATTATCAGTACTATCATCATCTATCTCATAACCAGTATTTTTAATTAAATCATCACTATTTTCATTGTCATCATCATTATCATCATTATCATCATCATCATCATCATCAGCATAATCATCATCATCATTATGTTTATCTTGTAAGGGAGCAATTGTTTGAGAAGAACTAGCACCTATGTTAACATGTGGGTAATTAGAAACAAATTCATCATTAGTTCTATTAGCAAATGATGAAACTTGAGTAACATATAAACTAATATAAGGTGATTGTGAATTAATCTCAAGAATAAAATTCCATGCTTCTTCACCATCTATCAATAAACATGTGGAACCAAAAACAGACTTTAAAATAAATTCATAATTAATAGAAAAACGTGCTGAAATTAAATTGCGTAAATTTTCTAAGGTAATATGGCGATAAGTTGTAAAAAATTGGGTGTCACCTCCTTCGTAAGTTAACCCATTTACTCTACCACCATGTGAGCAGACTATTTTAATATTATGATTCATGGAAAAAATAAGTTGGTTGACAATGTTTAGCTAATAGAGAAGGAGAACTTGTAAGAGGGAGAGAAGCTTCAGAGGGAGATACTAGCTTCCGTGAGGAGTTGGAAGCTTGTAAGAGGGAGATACTAGCTTCTGAAGACTTGTGCTTCCAAGCTTCAGAGGAGTGCTTCTATGAGAGATAGGAGAAAGAGTTGTGTGCTTCTGTAAGAGATAGGAAATGTGTTTGAGAGAGAGTTAACATTGTAATATATAGACGATGAAATAGAGACGTTAAAATGTAGATGTTGCTGTGGTGGGAATAGCGCGCCAGAAATGTTGGCGCACTCTACTTTACATAGCCGTTGGAAGTGCTACATAGCCGTTGGAAGTGCATGGGAGAAGTACATGTAGCCGTTGGATGTAGCCGTTGGGACTAGATATGTGGGAGCGTGTCACGACCCGTTACCCAAATTGTTGGGTCGGGCCGAGCCATGTCCAGCCTACGCTTAAGATAAAGCGCAGTAAGCTGTTCTAGAGATAACAAGACAAGACTAAATGTGCTAACAGTTCTATAAGTGAAGAAAAATCATAAATGCTCCAAACACAAAAGTCGTCGTATATAGTGAAATATCCAAGTACAAGTAAACTGAAATGTAAAACTGGATACATGTCCAGTTACAAAATGGTATAGTCTAATACATGACTACACTAAGTATCCCAAGCAGCTAAGCAAACTAGACGAGTCTCCCCGCAGGAACATCCTCGTATGGCAAAACCGGGTCCTCGGCAGTGACTCCATAATACGAATCACAGAGCAACTCCTCCTCAGTAAGTATACCTACAACGTTATCCTGTCAGGACGGGAGCAAGTACAACCTCTACAACTAAAGTACTGAACATATAATGAAATAGATGTACAACAAGAAACATGGTGTGATAAGTCTATAAACAGGAAATACTGGAAACATGGCCTCATGGTACAACTGGGATCATAGTATCATAGTAACATAGGGAACATGGCATATCATGGTTTAATTTGTCATTTCTACAAATGACCACATATAGTTTAAAAGTTTAAAACCGTAGCATGTACGTGAATCGGTCAATAGGTGATTCAGGATGTACTGTGGTACATATCAAGTTTTTCTGGTGTGCCCACACGTGCACGAACGGCATCGGTGTATATCCATACACAAACGCGAGATTCAGAAACATACGGCAAGGTCGCATATAGAATGTCCCCGAGCGCGGTAAGTACATACGGAGAAGGGGGTCATGTTCACGTACACTACTAGCAGTTTCCCCTTAACCCGTTATTTAACATGTGGGAGATACGAGAGCAGTAAAAACATGTGAGAGATACTGGGAGCAGTATAAAACATGTGAATACTCAGAGCAGTCTAAAGCATAGTAAAACTTGTACTGAGAACCCGTAAGAAGCATGTGAAGATATAAGAGCTGTACTAAACATGGCCGGTACTGAAAGTGATACAACATGTGAAGACATAACTTGCTACCTCAAGGATCAGTCTTTTAACAGGGTTAATACATGTTCTAGCATTAAAAGACAGTAAATGAGTATGTAGATGTACTTGCCTCTAGCAAAACAAGCTGCGATAAAAGTGCTATGGATGTCTGGTAACTCGTCACTGTAGAAGTAAATATAACAACTTAGTTTTACACTAAGCTAAATCACTAGGACACTAATTGGTGCGACACGACTTGTGACTGGGCACCTAGCCAATAATGATGACTTGGCATAGGAGACCAATGTGGGGTGACACACTATGTTAACTAACTTTTTAGGGTCTTTACACTAGTGAGGGGTGGGGTTCAACACGACTAAAACTCCAAATAACACAAAAACTACAAGTCGTAATTAATCAACAAATAAATCAAAAGATCATTGTGTTCTAACAATTTTAGAGATAGGCAAAAAGCCTAGTTTTTATTAAAGCAAAGTATCAAAGTGATCCTTATTAATCATAGAAATTTATTATAATTTTTCTGGAATTTATTAACCAGTACAAATATTTTATAAAAATCAGTTTTTCCTAAGTATACAGAAAGTGAGTTTTGGTTTCATATGCCAAACTAGTGGCAAAACAGTAAATTAAATACTACAAAAATTATACTAAATTAGCCAACTTAACAAAGTATCTAAAAACTATTTTTCCATAATTTTAGCAATACTTTAAGTATTTTTAGAAATTCAAAAACAGCTATGCACACAATAATTAATTATCTGCGTATTTTGTCCATGTATATAATTTGAACCAAAGTTCAAATACAGGACCCAAGGCCATGAATCAAGTCCAATATGACTTGTACAGGTCTTGAATGTGTGAAAACACATTTGAGCCCAAATACCCATGCTAGGCTTGGACACCAAATGGTTGCAGTAATTTAAATACAATAAAAATATAATTTGGTAACAGTCAAAATAAATATTATTATTTTAATAAGGCAAAGTTTTACATAGTAACTATAAAAGTATGAACATTATTTTATATAAATAATTTACACTAAGCTAAGTAAAATACACATAGGAAATAATATATATATATATATATAAATATAGGGATATTTATATATAGGAAAATGCTCAACTATATATTATATATATATATACAAATATATGTATATATACATACATATAAGAAAATACTTATCTATATAACATATATATATATATATATACAAAATTAATGTATACATATATATAATAGTATATATATAATAATATATATACATAAGGAAATATATATACATAAATATATATGTATACATAATACACATATATATATATACATAAAATAATGAAGTATATTCATATATATATTTATAAAAACAGCAACTATGTATACCTAAATATAGTATGTATAATAATACATATATACATATATACAAATATATGTATACATATATATATATATATAATTATATATAAAAACAAAAGAAAAAGAAAAAAAGAAAAGGAAAAGAAAAGAAAAGAAACAGCAAACGAGCGCAAGGCTCGAACTCGGCCAGCCAGAGGGGGGGGGGATTTTAGACTCTGCGTGCTGGCCAGTGGGCCAGCTCGGTGGGTTTGTTAGAGTTAGGGTTAGGTTTACATTTATTTAGCACAGAAATTAAATGGGTTTTTACCCGTTAAGCAAAGCCCAAACCCGTTAGTCTAGTTTACAGTTCGTCTCGTGTCCATACAGTCCAGGACACGAGAAGTTGAAATCTGATACAGAGTCGACGTGTCCATGCCCAGCACGACACGTACGACTCGGCTAACACGTGTCCAGCACCACAGTCATGTCCCCTGTGTCTAGGCGAGTCTCGTGTCTCAGTTTGGGACACGCACGACACAGAGAAAGGATTTGTTACCTTCGTGTCCGGCTGAGGGGTGGAAGTCGAGGGGGCGAACGGCGGCTGGGGGCGTCGTGGTCAAGGCGCTTCGGTGGCGCTGAGTTTGCCTCGGCGTGGCGAACTCGTCGATGGTGGTTTGGGTCGACGACGGCGAGTGGTGGTGGTGGAACGAGGGTCGCCGGAGTTAGGGTTTAGGCGAGGGTTTAATTGGGAAAGACGGGCGGAGCTGGGCGGAGACGGGTCGGGGCTGGTCGTGGTTGGGTTGGGGGAAGAGAGGGGGTCTTTTTATAGGGTTTTAGGTCGGTCGAAGTCGGTCGGGACGTGGGGGGGGGGGGGGAGCAGCTGGCCGGTCGTCGGCAGCTGTCCGGTCGTCGGCAGCTGTCCGATCGTCGGGGGTAGGTTAGGATTTTTGCACTAGAGTCCCTAGGTTTTAGGTAATTGCATTTAGGTCCCAACCCTAACTGAATGCAAATTATAATTTGCATAAACAATTCATAATTTGCAAACTGCTATGAAAACAATTGTAAAAATTACAAAACCACATTAAAACAATTTTAAAAATTGCAAATTGATATAAAAATAATTCTACTTATTACAAAACAGTATTAAAACAATTCTAATAATTGCAAAACCATATTAAAACAATTCTAATATTTGCAAAATGATATTTTTTGTATTTAAAACTCATTAAAACTTTATTTAAAAATTCTAGAAAATTCCTAAAATCATATTAAATTATTTTAAAATCAATAATGACATTTAATAATTAATTAACACTAGTTTAAATTTTTTTTGAAAATCAGGGGCTTACAGAGCGCGCCATCATTGATGGAGCTCTCTGGCTGATCTCTGTTTTCCCTCCCATTCCTAGCCTTGGTTCACCCCCACCCCCACGTGGCCAACGTGGCCTTTGGCTCACCCGCTCACCCCCACCCCATGAGCTCACCCCCACCCCGACGCGGCATTGGCTCACCCCCACCCCCCACGTGGACAGCGCGCCATGGGCCATGGCTCCTCCTGGAGCGCGCCATGGTCCATGGCTCTCCGCTCACTCCCACCCCCACGTGGCATGGCTCACCCCCACCCGGCATTGGCTCATACCCCCACGCTCACGCCCAGGTGAACCCACCCAATGGCAGCGCGCCATGGGCCATGGCTCCTCCTGGAGCGCGCCATGGTCCATGGCTCGTAAGATGCGGACTCCATTTCCACTTCAGCAGAGCGACATCGAAGATGTCGCTTCGTTACGCATAACGCAATTTCCCTAAACTTATTACTTTTTTAAAATTTCGATAAATTTCTTTACCTTATATGAAAATTTATGTTATTAATAAGCTAATGAATATGTTGAATAAGGTTATGATTATTTTTCTGGAACATCTTGTTTGGAACATCTTCAATTTTATTAATATTTCAACATATATTATTTTGGATATTATATTTTGTTTTTTATTTATTTTTTGAATTTTATGGATAATATTATTATATAATCATCGATCAAAATAAAAAGTTATATGAACATTAAGCTTTGAGGAGACTACTTTTAAAGGTTTGTATTAAGTCTTAATAATTTGCTAGTTGTTGCTTCCATCATTCGTTACTAAAAAAAACGTTACCTATCCTATTGATCTACACCCTAGCATGACCCATCGTACCAAATAAACGTTAGCTATTTAAACCTACCGCTGAACGTTACCTACTATACTGTTTAAACCTACTACTACCGGACGTTCCTAAGGGCGTTTTTTTAGGAAAGTTTTATGAAATGCCCAAAAATTGCAAAAGTTTTATGAAAAATTCACCGCAAAATAACATTTCATCGCGTGTCCAGAATTAGCAAAAAATATATAAAGGGGTTCTGAATGACCATTTTGCCCTTCTAATTTATTGAAAACATTCCTGAACCACTCTTCAAAAAAAATATTTCGATATTTTCTCTTCTTCCATACGCTGCTCAGTTTCGAATCTAGGTTTTCTCCTCCAAAATCTTCAAATCTTACTTCAAAAACTTGTCGAAAAATTTCAGAAAGACGGACAAACGGTAAAACTGTTAAAACGGAGGTCCAAACATTATTTTTTTATGATTCTAAAATTTTGGAAGGCGGACTAACAAAAAATTTGTTAATCTCCGGCTCCTCGAAAATACGCTCCTTTTGCGACAAACCGGGCCTCGTTTCGACCTCCCAATCAAAAGTTATGGCCCTTCAAAGTATCAAAAGTTATGGCCCTTCAAAGTTTCAACTGGACATAAAATGCAGGAGAATGATCATTCTCCATGGTAATATCACGGAGAATGACCATTCTCCGTGCTAAAACCACGAAGAATGGTCATTTTTCGTGCTAAAACCACGGAGAATGGCCATTCTACTTGTTAAATTGACAAAGAATAGCCATTCTCCGTGTTAGAATGACGAAGAATGGCCATTCTCCATCAATTTAACAAAGAGAATGGTCATTCTCCGTGGTTTTAGCACGAAAAATGACCATTCTCCGTGGTTTTAGCACGGAGAATGGCCACTCTCTGTACTAAAACCACGGAGAATGACCATTCTCCTTGTTAAATTGACAAAGAATAGCCATTCTCCGTGTTAAAATGACGGAGAATGGCCATTCTTCGTCATTCTAACACGGAGAATGTCCATTCTCCTTGTTAAATTGACAAAGAATAGCCATTCTCCGTCATTTTAACACGGAGAATGGCCATTTTCTGTGTTAAAATGACGGAGAATGGACATTCTCAATCATTTTATCACGGAGCCGTTCTCCGTCATTTTAACACGGAGAATGGCCACTTTCCGTGGGTTTAACACGGAGAATGACCATTATCCGTCATTTTAACACGGAGAATGGCCATTCTCCGTGGTTTTAGCACGGAGAATGGTCATTCTCCGTGTTAAAATCACGGAGAATTATGGAGAATAGTCGACAGAAACCAAAAACCTAATTTTTTATTTTTTTTGTGAAAATTTTTTTTGTCAGGAACAAAAATTCAAGAGTTTTCGTTCTTCTTTCAAAATGATGCTAACTCTTATGGAAAAGAAGAAGAAGATCTTCTCTCCACAATTGACATAATCGTCGGAAAACTTTAAATCTCTCCATGATGATGATGATGATGATGATGATGATGAGCGATGATCGGAGTTCGACTGAAGAAAAGCACAGTGAACTACGAACGATCTTTGTGATCTCTGCTAAAGATGAGAGCAATGGAATTCATATCTCTCGTGAAGAAGAAGACGAAAATCGCAATCCAAATCTGATGGGTAGGTAGTTATGGTATTATAAAGATGACAATTTTGTAAATACAGAACATCTAAAGTGAATCTTGAAATATTTAACATGTAAATATATAATTCTGGGCATCATAAAAACCATCATGCAGATGGGTTTTTCATACAAACCAATTCCGAAATTAGATTTTTCAGCAACTTTTAGTTTTTTTTAATATATTATTTTTTTTGATCGTTTTATTCGTTCCCAAGCGCGTTCTTCAACGTCTTTAGCATTAACGACGGCCGTTAAAAATAATTTTTAAGCAGAATGTTCAAAGGAAGGACGTTTCTAAGTTTTATTTAGAATTTTTTGAAAGGTAGTGCTTTACGTATAATATTGTAAAAAAAATTATGCTTTCAATGAAAATTTTCGTAAAGTTTTCCGAGATTTTTTAAAAAGTTGTTTATGCTCGGCTGTCCTGAAAAAATATTCTGACATTTCTGTGCAATAAAAAAAAATTCCAAGAAAAAGTTCGAAAACACAGTTTCCCTTTTTTTTTTTTTTTTTCCTTCCGCAATTATATATCTACAGTGAAGTAATAAACAACTTCACAGTTCACCATTCCAAACAGCAGCAGAAAGAAAGTAAAGAAAGAAAGAAAATGGCGGGAGCAGCGTCAGCGGATCCGTGTCCGACACGGGAGAAAGCGGAGTGGGAGGCGGACTACTCCCGCTTCTTCAACTTCCCCCGGCCGTCGCCGACGGCCACGGGGATTCTGCACCCGCTGCCGAAGGGGAAGAGGCGGTCGAGGGGCACGTGGCTCTCCGCCGCCACCCCTGCCGCCGTCCGCGTCGCCCGGCCCCGATCCGGCGGCGGCCACGCCGTCCTCTCCGTGTCCGTACTCGGAGTCGTCGTCGTCAGTTTCTCCTCTCCATTTTTTTCTTTTACTTTTTTTTGAAAATTTCAAGCTCCCTTGTGTTATTTTTTCTTGGATCGATCTTTCGGTTACGCAACATGGATTTTGGAGTGTCTACGTCGTGTCGATGACCGTCAGACACACGTCACGGACACAGCTTGGATTTTCTTTTTAACGAACGTTCCTCATTACATACTTATGCTTGTTCTAGATTTTCCCCCCCTTTTAGGCCGATTTATGATAAAATAGTAACCGATCTATATCCTCTACGGATTCTACATATTTATGACCGTTTTTATTTATTTATTTAATTTAATTTTCTGGACGGTTAGATTTCATATGCTGGGTTTCCATAGTTTATTTTGTCTCTCTAGGTTTTATGCTCGATTTAAATAATATATCGAATAGACACTCCAAAAATGAGAGGTGTCGGTCGTATCATGTAGGACACGTATCGGACATGACACATGCATTCCAAAATAGAGCAGGACTATGTAGCTTAGTCCCTAGCCATATGACTTGTTCTTGAGATTTTCTTTTAATTTCCCCATATTTTTACAGATTTGATGGTCCTACTTGAGTTTGATGTGTACACCGTACATTCCTAATTTACCACCATCCTCGTGTCATGTCGTATTGTTAACTTACACCATAGTTTAGCATCGCATCGTGTCAAACATGTATATGATAGGACACACGCACTCTAAAATACACTAGGACATGCCATAGTCAATGGCGTGTCCTTCTTACCGTGCTCGTATCCTGTCGTATTTGTGTCCACACACCATAGCTTACTTACCATAGTTATCTCCGCATAATAAATTGGAATTTCTAAGCTTCAGGGTTTCACAGTTATTTGTTGTTTCTGTGTTGACAAAACAACAGGAGGAGCACTTTGTTTCCAAACTCCACTTCTCTTGGCCACAGGTGTCGTGTGTTCCTCAGTGCCCGGTACGAGGAATCAGAGCAGTGTTCCTGAGTTACCGTAACTGTTCTGGCCAGGCAAGTATTCTTGCAATCTGATTCTGCTTAACTTCACTTATCACGGAAAGATCGGCATTACACACCTGCAATGATTTGATTGTTAAGACATTTTATGGGAAGGAGAAAAAAAAAACTACCCAGCTTGCTCAAAAACTGATTTGGCATGATGCCTTCATGGCATAACCTATAGAGTTATACTGAAAAGAACCCAAACATGAACAGCCTCCGCGGTCTTGTTATTTTCCAGGTCATTAGTTATATTCCTGGCTCTAGTTTTACTAAAGTAATCATAGTGAACACTGAATATGCATCTGACGTCCATGGTTTTTTATTAGTCAATTTCCATTTAGTTAGTTGTGTCTAGGTATGCATGTATGATCCTTTTTTTAGCATGTTTTACTTTTATCACCTGGAAAAGGATCATTTAGTTCATAACATATTGGACACGTCGGCAGTTTTTGTTGATGATGTTTTACTTGGTTAACTTCTTGGAACCAAAAGAGATTACTAGGCGACGGTTATCAAGTCTTTGAAGTCATTCTAAGATTTTCTATTCTTTACTGGTTATGTTTCATGTTGGCATAATGTTACAACATGCTGCATGCTTTCAAACTAGTAACAATGACTAAATTTGGTCTAGCATTTCTGTAACTTTCCAGTTAGTTAGGGATTGTGAATGAGCACATACGTGCATATCTAATTGATTGGGATCAATATTCTTTTTATCTCTGGAGAGAAAATCCAAAGAAGATGAATTTGGTTTATTTATGTTTTAAAATGCGAAGGCATGTGGATCATTCATCTCATTGTTTGGATGATCACAGTTTCAGTGTAGTAGGAAGACTGGAATCCTTCTGTGCTTATGGTTCTGGTGCAGGCATGTCTATGTCCTTCAGTTACATGAGCTTACATATTTCAGTATCCAGCATGTGTGTCTACAACCACAGGCAAACATATCTAAGCGTATATATGTATATCTGCAGCACCACATGCTTGCTTGCGTAATCATGAATATGCATATGTGCTTGTTCATGTTGGTGCACACCTTGTATCCCTGTATTTTGAATTCTTCCAATTATTATTGTCATTAAACATTTTTGGTAAATCTAGGCCAGAAATTACTGATCAGCTTGCCAAGTTCTTTTATTCATTTCTAAGTAAAAGTAACTTGCTAACCAGTCGAAGCCTCTTTAAGTTTCCTTTCTAGCCTTGCCATTACACACCCTGTTACAATTCCTGTGGAATGTTGATATTGCATTTCTCCACACTTGTTATATGAGGACTAAAGTGAACTAATGAAAGTATCTACTTGCAGTAATTCTGATTCAAGAAATGCAATTTATCTTGTTGTCATTTGAAGTTTCAATTATATACCCTCCAGATTTCAATAAATACATTTATCTTGTTGTCATTTGAAGTTTCAATTATATACTTTCCATATCATACATCTTAGCTTTGCTTCTGAATGTTTTCTTTCACTTCCATAATGGCAAATAACTAGTGACTCTGCAATATTCTGTCCAACTTTCCTTGTTTAGAGAATAGCAAATAATGAAGCATGATTTTTTTTTGAAGTATATCCTCTTCTTGTAGCTACAATTCACAAAATAAGTAATTCATACTGATAAAATGAAAATCAATTGTGGTAATCAAGCATCAAGTCGTACTTTTTTCTAAATGAAGGTACAAGTAATTGAAGTAGATCCTTTCTTTAGAGCTCTGGAGCTAACCTAATAAAGCTCCGAATGTGAAGAAAGATGAACTGTTTTCAAACATTCTTATTTTTCTCTTATAATATCTGAGCATCATTAGCCAACCCTGAAATTTTGGGATAAAGGCTTTGTTGTCGGCTGAGTCAACATGCTACGTGACAGCAATGAATATTTATTTACGAGCCTTTGAAATGGGTTAATACATTTGTATTTGCAGACCAACCAATATTAGATCAACATTTTGTGCTTTTCTCCACCTCATTTGCATGCTGTAATGGTTATTGAAGCGGAGTTTATGTATGGCCCCACAAGGTCTTTTGTGTTAATGAGAATTCCTCTGCTATTTTACTTCCCAATTACATTTTTTTCCTTCTCTTGGATATCCTCTATTTCCTTGAGTGTTTTTTCTTTTTGCAAACTTTTGATAAAAAGGTTGGTTCCAGATGCCTATACTACCTTGACTTTGATGAACAATATAGGAATAAGGATGACTAGACACAGGGGCGGAACCAGGATTTTAGAGTAAGGTGGGCTAGCTATTATATAAGGTTTAGAAATTTATGCCAAAAATTCGGTAGAGTTTTCCTGCACATAACTATGATGAACGAAATACAAGTAGAAAAGTTTATCCAACTCAAACTTTGATATTTAAGCATGAAGTCTAAATATTGCACATGAATTTCCATTAGTAAACTGGCAATACAAAGAAATAGCAAGTACACAATACAAACCTTACTGAATGTTGTCACATTTATAAGTCTCGTAGGGGCCTTTTATAGCAATTTCTGATGAAGCTTTCAAAACATGATATTATATGGTCTTAAAGATATATGCATTCAGTTTTGAGCCTGCATAAACATTGAACACAATCATTAAGTACAACTAAGCACATAAGCAACACAAAAATGGAGAAAAAAACTTGTGGGACATTTATGGTACCTTTGGTGACTCGAAAGGCATGTCTAGGAAGATAAAAGTATGAGCCAACTCCTATACCAATTGGCCTATATCTCAAGTATGATCAATATAGTACAGCAGCAACATATGTAGCAAACAAAATCATCTATAAATCCAACCACGGCCAACTTGTCAAAGTCAAAATATTTCTTCTTTGACCCAATGCTGCCAACCAGTTCTGATGAAACATCCTGCAAGGAAATGAAAAGAAAACTTGAATAACATTTCTCTAGATGCTTTTGTAATTAGATAATTGCATTTCATACCTTCTCTCTAACAAATCATAAACTATGTCAAGTATGACATACAAAAAATTATACCCCAGCCCATTTCAATGAAACGGTGTCCTAGTGCCCTGTACCCGTCGATTCTTGAATTTAAAGAAATCATCTATTATCAATTCTAAGTCGAGGCCTTCAGCAAGTTCTCTTTCAATGTAAATCATCAAACAATCTGAGAGAAATCCATCTTCCATCTTGTTACGTAGTGACGTTTTAACAAGTTTCATAGCAGCAAATGCACGTTCTGTAGTTGCCGTGGAAACAGGAAGAGTTAAAACAAGACGAAGCAATCTATCAATCAAACCATAGCTCTCCGACTTCTTTGCTTCAACTGCAGTTGACCTCTCAATATAAGTACTTCTTGTTCGGTAAAATCTTGAGGATAGAATTTTTCAGCAAGACTACAAATATCATCAACTTCAAATGCTTTGAAGTCATCCCTTGGATCCAATGCCGAGCTAAGAATGAGAAGTTCCATTGCCCCTTCAGTGAACCTACTTTCTAATTCCTCAAGTTGAAAATTTATAGCCTCATTAAAGATATCAAAATTCTATAGGCTCCACTCTTTGAACTTTAGTATGTCGTACTTCATGAACTTCAACGGAAGGAGAACATCTTCCATCAACTTCATTTATAGGATGTTGCTCATCATTGTCATTGGAAGGATGTTGCTCACCCACTTCTCTAGATGTAGTCCCCTTAGACATATCCTCTTTTGATTTTTCATTGTTGTTTGCCTTGTAGAACGAAAGCATAGTTTTTTTTGGCTTGGGTGCTCGACTCATGTTCAAAGATACTTGATTATCTAGATAAGCCCAAAAAATTCATATATCAATAACTAAAAGACACTTCAAGTAGCAAACAAATAAATATACAAAAGATAGAAGCTCGGTGTCTCGCTCGGTGCGGAGTTTACCTCTAAATCAATCTCAAACTGATCGAGCAAGTTGCCAGATGTGCGCTCGGTGCGGAGCTCGATGTCTCCGTTGTGAAGTTTCGTCGAACAACTGGTAAGCATATTTGAGACAATAAATTATTGTTTAGCATATTTGAGACAAGTTTACCTGTTACATGTATATAAACCATAAATTGACATTGAGAAGGCAAAGTGTTTGTTGTTCTAAGATGGATTCAATTATTCAAACAAAGAGAAGGCATCAGCCTGAAGAAGAGACAACGACCACTCTGTTTGGGTCAATATCATTTGTATACTCTTTCAGTCAGTCGAGGACAGTTTAGGATATCGATCCAAGCAAAATTAGATCTAAGATAGATTCAAGATTATATATGTTGTAAATTGTTATCGAGAGAGCAGCAACAAACACTCATTATCATCGTTATCAAACAACATATGGAAGGAGCAATTTTGATGTTTCAGAAAATCTTACCGCTATTGTCGACGGCAACGACCGAACACCGGAGAAAACGAGTCGAACTCGTCGAAAAAGAAGAAGATGACCGGACTCCGTCACTCCGGAGCTGTCACGGCGGGCTAGGGTTTCACCACCCGACCGTAAGTAGAGAAGGCAGTGGCAGAGAGAATCGGGAGATTTGGGGGGGGGGGGGGGGGGGGGGGGGGGGGGCTTAATTGTTTGTTTTACAATTTTACCCTACTATAGTTAAAAAAATTACAAAAATGACCCCGGGCTACAGCCCGGGTGGGCTTGGGCCTACTTCCGCCCCTGACTAGACATGGAAGGCTATAGTGTCTCTCTTATACACATACACACTAACTTCTGAATATACTAACTTCTCATCTTAAAACTTCTTAATATATCTGAAAACTTCTCAATTAGATTACATCATATGATCTAATTTGGTTTTCACAATTTACATGGTTTTGATCATTGTTAATAAGAAGAAATGGAAAACTTGCAGATTCAGAAATTCGCGGTGCGCTTCCCTACAAGTTGCTCTGCAGAAACATTCATAAACTCTGTGAAGGTTCGTCATCAATTTTCCAATATTCATGCAGATCATTTTATTCTCAAGAAATTTTCATGTGAATCAACTTGCTTAGCACTATGCTGCTGTATTAGTCAGAACCCTCATGGCTAGGTTCCTTTGAGCAGGCCAGCTGAATATCTTGATGTTTATTGAACCCATCTTCCTATTAATATATATTGGTCTGCAGTCACCTCTATCCTTTTAAAACTGGCCTTTGGCTTTTCTTGCTAATTTGGATTGGGTTCTTGATGTATGTTAAGTCACAAATAAGAAGTGGTATGCAGTGATGACCGATAAATTCAGTTATTAGTTGCCCAACATTGAGAGTTATAAATGAAAAACAAAAGCATTATTCCTATTTCTGCATATTAGTAAAAGATGTCTATATTTTTGGTTCACTTCACATTTGAATTCCATGTGTATCTAGATGTAGCATACTGGGTCTATTGGTGAGTGACTGTCTATTCCTATCTTCCTATACATAGGAGTATGTTTTTGAAGGATAAAGGAAAACGTATGAAATACTAGGACAAGACGCATGATATTTTAATGTACAATGGCTGGGTTTGGTTTGGTTTGGTTTGGTGGGAGATGAAAAGGAAAATGTAAGTAGTTTGTGTTGAACAGGATCCCATTTACATAGGATTAAGTTTCATATTTCTTTCTCACTTTCCACGAAACCAAACAAAGCCTATATGAAACTATTTAGCCAGCTCTGTTTGTAGGACTAGATACCTGTTCTGTTAATTGACATAGTACTTTGTACATTTGTAGACACTTTATCTAAAGTCATCTAGAATCATATTCGAAATACCATTCCATTATACTATCCATATATCATCAGAGATTTCCTAAGGTTCTTTTTCTTATTATTGTAAGTATCAGGTAGACGCAACTACATACTGCTATATAGGTACAATATGTATATAATTTCATTTTTATGAACAATAAAAGACGATAACCTTTTGTAGAATGGGAAACATACATTACAATATTTACATAAGATTGCTATATTTGAGATGTCAGCTCAGTAGTTAGTAAGACAATTCATCTAAATTGTCATTTTGGGATACATCACTACTTTTAACAGAAAATTTTGATTTATAGGTTCCATTGGTATCTAGAGTATTGTTATTGGTGTCAAAATATGCTTTCCATTAGGGATGGAATGGATGTAAGTTTTGTTCCGAAGGAAGTAGATAGTTGTGCAGTAGGTCCATTATATTTCTGAAACTGTCAACATCTGTTATGAACGTGTTCAGGATATCAGTGATTTTATAGATGATTAAAAGGGTTCTGCATCTGTATATGATGTCTTAGTTTGTTCTGTCATTGACTAATTATCGTTATACCATTGTAAAATTAACCACCAAAAATAGCACCGAACACAGGAAGGTAACCAAAATGTGTGTGTTTGACGTAATTGTATTATTTGTTGATTACTCTGATCCTTCTTAGGTTTTGGTCTGTCATATTCATTATTCCACTGTACAATTATTAATCAACAATAGCACCAAATGTAGGAAGGTAGTGCCACTTTCTCGTGTTTCATTGTTGTAATGGTTTTGTTCTCTGGATTACTGTTGTCCCCTAGGAATGTTTACACGACGCAATGGATATTGCACCCCTAGGATGTGACATTGTGTGTGAGAATTCACCTTCATCTGAATTTGTCGCTTCAAATGGACTACACAGGCAAGGACCTTCGCTCTTCTATCTTACCATCTCTACTTGTCATTTTGGCTGATAGATGCTGATTTATTTTTGCTGCATTGGTTTTTTGTGTTTAACAGATTTGATGATGAGTCGAGATATGAACAGCCTATCTCAACTTGTGCCCCGGAAGTGCCTGCTTTGACCTACAGTATTGACCAACCTGAAACCCCTCTTCAGCCTTTGCTTGCTACCAACATCGATACCATATTCTCAGGCTTACCACCCAGCTTTACTGAGCTACTAAATAACTGCTCAACTGATACAGAAAAAGGTAACATGAACAATTAGATTTTGTTAACAAAATAATTCTCCTTTTCAGCTTCACTTACGCTGCTAACCAATGTTTCTTTGATTGTAAATTATGTCAGAACAACGTACAGCTGGGGTCGAAACTAATTCCACATCTCAGAACGAGGTATAACCATTATTAGCATGTCTCCGTGAATTCTCCATTGCAAGTACTACAACCTGCCTTGTTACAAAATACGCTCTAAAACCTTGTTAAAACCTCGTTGCAGGGTGACTTGCAGAATCCTCCTTTTCACAGTAAAGGGCTATTCACCCTCCCTCCATCTATTATGCAAAAGGTTCCGAAATATCTTCTGATATGCCTGCCTTTTCAACTGAAATTTTGCAGATGCTACTGAACTGCCAGGGTTAACAGAGGAAGTCGATCTCAAGACTCAAATCGTGGTATTGTTCTTCGCTCCTACCTACAATGCTCTGCTTCCATATTATGCACAAGTTGAAGCGACTCCTCACCAACTTGTTTCTCTTTTATGTTCTATATTTTCTTTTGGCCGCAGAAGTGCATGTCGGATGCTTCTTTCCATGGTACGAAATTTCCATCTTTCGACTTCATGAACCCTTGTGCATTTTCAGTTGATGTCGTATCCGGTACTCAAAATTTGTGCTGTTCGCCAGATATGCTGTTCAAGATCGAGAAGGTCATCGATGAACTGGGAGGTGATCTCTCGCTATAGACCACCGTTCTCTCCATCAGGATCAAAGGCGAAGCACCTTTTTTTTTTTTTTTGGTTCCGCGTAGAAAAGCTACAGCTAACTGAAGCTCTGACTGATCCGTTATATCTGCTGCTATGTTAATACACGCAAACCTTTTGTTTCTGCTCGATGAAAGCAGTGGAAGATGCACAGTTAGAAGATGTATATGTTCCATCCAAACTTTTGGTTCCTACTGTTGTTTTGTTAGGAGCGTATTGTATATATTCTAGCTGGTTGTTCTGAAGCTCGTCAGAGTTGCTACGGTTACGATGTGTGTGACTAGCAAGCATTTGTTGTCGTCGCAGCCTCGGCTGTAGGAGGCAGTACTAAACATTCTGAGTTGCATTGGATTAGGATTGTTTGACCATCATTAGTAAGCTCATCCCATTTTCTAGATTCTAGATTTAGAATGTAGGAGCTCATTTTGTAGAATAGTAAGTTTCATCCATAGTTCCAATTTCGGTCCCATTCTATCCAATAGGTGCTAAGGGCTGGACTTTCCAATTTCTATATTCTAGATTGTAGAAACTCATTTTGTATAATAGTAAGTCCCAATTTAGAGCCCAACTTTCTAGATTCTAGACTTTACATTATTTTTTTCCTACATTAATTTTTTATCACACAATCTTTGTGACCAGAGTTAACTTTATCATTTCCTACTATTTTCATACAAATCCAACACATTCTACATTTATCTTTCCTTTGATATTTTGGGCCCCAAATTGCGTTTGAGAGTCTCAACTACTAATGATACTCTTACAGCTGAGCCACTGTAGACGTATTTGCCATGATGTTTGTCAAATTACTACTTATGAGGTGTTTAGATCAGTGTTTTTAAAAACTGGATCAGGGCCGGTTGAACCAAAACTGGACCGGATTGGCCGGTTGAACCGGTCAATCTGTGAACTATGAACTAGTAGCTGCTTTTTCGGACTGGTTAATATTGACCCACTGTTTCTTTTTTCTTTCGTAAATTCAGTCAGCGGTCGACCCGGCAGGTCAGACCATCGAACGTCTAACCCAAAACAGATTTGACCATGACTTTCGATTTTTGTTGTGTACTTCACATGCAATCAAAGTTAATATGTTTTTTTTTTTTTTTACTAATTCTACTATGGTGAACATGTAGAACTTCTAAGTAGTATATATGTAGTTGTGTAGTATGTAATATATTCAATATAAGATTGTAAATCTATATAACTTGGTTCAACCATGGTACTTATTGGACCGGTTTGACCCAACTCAGTATCCTTACCGGGTCAGATCTCCGGTCCGGATTCTACAACATTGGTTTAGATAACAGGGCTACGATTAGGTGGCTGAGGATGAGGAAGCAATAAGGATAGGTTCTTTCAAAGGCTTTGTCATGATCGACCAAATTAGATTATTAATGAAGTAGAGTTTGGTTATGTTGCGATTTTTGTGAAACTAATGTATAAATTAAAAAAAAAATGCTTAATTGCAACTTAATACCCTCAACTCTTACTGTTTTTCAATTTAATACCCTAAACTTTTTTACTCAACACTATCGAATATTTTAAATGCATACCCAAAAAAAAACACCGAACTACCCCTCCCCCCCCCCCCCCCCCCCCCCCCCTCTCTCCCCCACTCCCTCTTTAGCGATGCACCTCCCTCCCTCTCCGGCGATGCACCCCCCCATCCCCTCTCTCTCCGGCGAACGATGCTCCCCCCCCCCTCCGGTGGTGCGCGTCAGGCGGACCCGGGGGAGGGGGGGGGCATGGGAGTGGACAAACCGGGGGGTGGGGGGCGCACGGATGGGAGCAGCCGAGGGGGACGGCTGGAGGGGGGGGGGGGGGGGGGGGGGGGAGGGGGCAGCGGATAGATTTGGGGTGGGAAAGAGAGAGAGAGAGAGAGGAAGGATATTTTTTGAAGAATTTTTTTTCAGGGTATCAAATTGGAAAAAAAATGGTTTAGGGTATCAAATTGAAAAACGATGATAGTTGAAGGTATCAAGTTGCAATTAAGCCTAAAAAATACTAAAAAATTAAATACGAGTTTATTATATATAAAAATGTCATTTTTAGGCATTAAACTCAAGCAAGAAAGGAAAATGTCTCACATCTTAACTACTTAAGTTAGAATTATTTCATTATAAATATATCATATTAGGTAAATGCTTGGTTAAGTTTTTTTTTAAATAATTAGTAGAGTATTAGGTAGTTATTTTCTTATAATTTTTTAATTAATTTAAATAATGATAAATATACGGCTTAGATACTCTCTTTTTAGCCGGTTTTAAACCGCATTATAATATTAGAGATGTATAGTATTGCTCTATAGTAATTTAGAAAAGGAGAGAAAATGTAAAATTTGTGCTATAGAGAGTAACTGGATTTTTTTTTAAAACAAAAAAAGAGTATAGAGAGGAGTGAAAAAAATTTAGTAGGAATACGATAAATGCGGTGAAAGACTTCTCTGAACCTGTGATGAGAATGTAAAAAATTTGGTGATCATATATATACATACGCAAATTATGTACTTACTACACCTAAAAAAAATATCTGGTTCAGGTTCGTGTCTGGATCTAGCCAAGTATTGGTGATCGTGAATATATTAAAGGCAAAAAAAAAAAAAAAAAAAGGATTATATTAAAGGCGTGAAGGATCGAGTCAGGTAGGATACGGTTCGAGCCCGATTGTTTCAAACTGGCTTCCTAAAAATGTAATTGCGGTGAGCGTGGATCGAACACATGACCTACAGATCTTCAGTCTGACACTCTCCCAACTGAGCTATCCCCACCTTTCGTTAAAAGTACGATGTTAAGTAATATATTCTATAAACCCAACCAAAAAATTTAACTAAAAGTACAAAGTTTGTAAAATTAACTAAAAATCAATTGCGGTGAGCGTGGATCGAACACGCGACCTTCAGATCTTCAGTCTGACGCTCTCCCAACTGAGCTATCCCCGCTTTGTTCTCCTTCAATTTTCGCTTATAAATCTGTAAAATAAAAATATTAATTAATCTTTAGGAAGTTTTGTTTCTTCGTTATATTAAATTCTTAATCTTTGGGGAAAGTTTGTAATAATCTTTAGGATAATTTTGTAACTTCGTTTGTATCAATTTTTTATAATGCTTACTAAAAAGGGAAGTTAAATTTCTTGTTCTGGAACATAGGCAAGTATCCGGGACCAGGGCCGTCCCGGGAGGTTGGATTCAGGGGCGGCCCTGGCCCAGGGCAGGCCGGGCGACGGCCCAGGGCCCCCTGAGGAAAGGGGGCACCAACATGGAACTATCTATACTAGAACTAATATATATCATGTGTATTTTTTAACAAAAAGCATTGTAGTGTAGTGGTTACAATGCTTGATTTATATTTAATAGGTCCTTGGTTCAAATCTTGACTACAACAAATTTTTGTTTTATTTATATATTTTTTTACATTATGTATGAGGGCCCATTTTGAAAGTTTCGCCTCGGACCCCCAATTGCTCAAGGCCGGCCCTGGTTGGATTATCCGAGCCAAAGCTTATTTTGATGATCATTGTTGTGGACTAGTCCTAGTAGGTCACATGCGATTCCGTTCTCTTGCAGTACATTGGACCTGAGAGGTTGTCTAAAGAACGATTGTCCAAGTCTAAAGTCTTATCAAATTTATCCCTGAGCCAACTCTGTTCGGGACTAATCCTGGAAGGTCATATGCCATTCCAATCTCATGACATTTTGAACATATATCTGAAACAACTTGAGTATTGTAAAATACACTAGGACACATGAAAGTTGATACTTTGTCCAAAGTATTATGCCATAATCGATTGACTTATACAGTAGGATGCAACTTAAGTGGCTTCAGCTCAAAATGATTGACCATAGTTGTAAATAAGTCTCTGTTTTGGTTTGCTCACTTCGGCTATTTAGTGTATTATATTCTCCAAGTATACTATATATTTTTTTTGGGTTTTGATTTTGGATTTCGATATTGATCAATAATCGAACAAGACTTGCACAATTATAATTATGTTCCATTTTATACATATTTTATGATAAAAAAATATGTATACTTTTAAACTAAGATAATGATCTCTTTCTAATCAACAAAATTTGGGAAGCTTTCGTGTATATTTTGAAAATAAGATAATGATCTCTTCCTAATTAACAGGATTTTGGAACCTTTTGTGTATAGTGAAATATAGTTGAGAGTAGGGGTGAGCATTATTCGATTTTGGACTGAAAACCAAATCGAACAGAACCGAATAAGAGATTATGTTCGGTTTGAAAAAAAAAAAATCAGATTGGTTTCGGTTTTGAAAATACTAAAAAAATTTATTCAGTTTCGGTTTTTAGGTTTTGATTTTGGTCCAAAAATCGAAAATCGAATAAGAGTTGTGCAATTACGTAAATATTCTCAATTCTATGCATATTTTGTAAATTAAAACGTGTATATTTTGAAAGCAACAATTCTATTTGTGTCTTTTGAAACCAAACTTTGATAATTTAACAATTAGTTTAACTTTGGACGCAAATATAACAAATGTGTTGTAATAAAACTATAAATTTTACTATCATTTAACCACGATTTCAACTTTGGATCATATCCATTATACAAAAGAAATGAGTCCATTTTTGTTCACCCCCCAAACCATGGTGTTTGATCACCCCCCCCCCCCCCCCCCCCCCCCCAATCACATGGTGACATGTGGCAAATCTTAAGTCAAACATATCTTGGGAGTGTACAAAACCACTTTGAAAGTGGTTTTAGTTGACACATGTCACCATGTGATTGGGGGTGAACAAACAACATAATTTTGAGGGGTGAACAAAAATGAACTCCAAAAGAAATATTCCAATCGAACAAACCGAATAAACCGAATTGTTATTCGGTTCGGATTCAGTTTTGGCTAATTTCGATTTTGGATTTTTAGAATTTCGGTTTACTCGATTTTAGATTTTTTTAGAATTTTGGTTTACTCCGTTTTGATTATTTTGATTCGGCTGAAACCAAATACCTCACCCCTAGTGGAGGGGGCTTAAACAAAATTATTCTTCCGGTAAGTTCACCGGGGGGAGAGTAACCATAACAAATTGACCGCGTAAAGACTTTCCAATTTCCACGCCTTCCGCTTGTTCTTCGAAGCTACGCGCTTCCCTTCCTTGTCAAAATAAAAAAAGAAGAAGGAACCACTCCCAACCCCATCTCTCTCTCTCTCTCTCTCTCTCTCTCTCTCTCTCGCCAAGCTCCTTCCTTTCTCTCTCCATCGAGACCCTCCCCATCGGAAACGGTTAGTATTTGCTTCGCAAACCCTTAATTATGCGTTCCTTTGTGTTTAGTTGATCTTTTGATTGGTGGGGTTTTTGACACTCTGGTGATTCGATGCCTGGATCAACGGAAAGTTGGTTTCTTTAGGGGTTTCTGATGGTCTTTGGAGTGGACTCGATGCTTGAATTGGTTCGTAGGTAGTTGTATCACTCACCGTAGCCCTAGGAAAAGATCGTGCACGTGTCGTGTCGGACACAACACGAACTGCGAAGCACACTAGGTGTCGTCAAAATCGGTGTCGGTGGATCGCGGTTCCGTGTCAGTATCGTGATGTGTTCGTGTCCGTACTCCATAGATTGAGTACGAGGCATTTGTTAATTAGGTTGACCAATCGCGGAGATATGTTGATGTTTGAATGGACGTTTAGTTTCAGGACTATAGGGGCACTTGTTTTTTTTTTTCCCCTTTACTAGTTTTCGGAACTTTCTGCCATTTGTATTAGTGGGCTTTTAGTATTTGATTAAACTACAATTTTGTTGTTCTACATATCCAGTTCTTGAAATCAAAGCATAATGAGTAACAATCCATGAGAGGATCAACTATAGTTGCAAGATCAGCTTGAGTTTCATGCACATCTACCTGGGTTATATTCGTAGGAAGTTAAATGTGGCGTCAGTTGAGGCCGAGATGAGAGGACATGTTAGATGGTTTGGACAATGTGCAACACAGACCAATAGATATGCTAGCTCCCATAAGGAGGAGCGACAATATAGCAGTTAATGGAGCTGCTAGGACCAGAGGTAGGCCTAGACGAACATGATCTGAAGTTCTAAAGAAGGATATGATTTTTGTTAGCATTATGAAGGGCATGTCACTTAACATAGCCGAATGATAGAAGAGGATTTGAGGTTTTAAAGAAGGATATGGTTTTTGTTAGCATTATAAAGGGCATGTCACTTAACATAGCCTAATGGAAGAAGAGGATTCAAACAGCCAACCCTAATAATTTGTGATGGAGGGTTTGTTGTTTTTGTTGCAGGGAAGAGTTTGTAGTGAATCCCTCGACTTCTATGCTTCATTTTTATTTTAATTGATTTAACAGTCTTTTATATTATCATTCGATTGATATCTTTGTTGATCTTAGTAAGATCCAGATCGCCCCTTTCCGGATCGAAAACCGTAAAAATTGGGATCATTGGTGCGGGGTGGGGGTGGGGGTGGGGTGATGATCCTGATAACTATGGGTTTCATGTACACCATTCGGATTAACCATTATGAGAACTCCACACTAAAGCATGCTTGGGGGAGAGTAGTAATGATCCAATTAATGTTGTAGATGAGGCTCATGTATGGGTCAAGAACAGTGCCCAGGGTGTGACATAATTGGTGGATATGGTTTGAACGTTTGCAATGTGTGCGGGTAGTTTACCACTTATGAGTGATAGGGTTGCAGTTGAAGATACAGTTAGGTGACACAATGGTTGATAAACTTGGAGTGAGCTAATTTTATAAGGACAGCCCTTAATAGAGTCGAATGAGGAACTAGGATTTTTGCCGTTAATGCATGAAGCTGCTTGTCTTATTATGTTTATGAGGAGTTTGTCTTCAACTTGACCAGCAACGTCGAGCCAAAAACCTGTAACTTGTCATTTCTGAAAAGAACTCACTAGAAAACTAGCCAGTTCATGATTATGCAGTGTTCCTTCAGTTTGCTCATTGTTTTTCAGGAGATTGTTTTTCTAATCAAATTATTGCATTTCTTTTGTACTGTCATGTATAGTATTTTATTTCTCATTCCACATTTCTTTTCCCCCTGTGAAAAAGTATCACATTGTGTCAAATATAGCAATTCTTCTGCAATTTCTGAAGTTGCTTGCCATGAAACGGTTTTACATTTGTCTACTACAACCAAGATGAATCAGAAGACGGAAATTCATTCTCCGCATTAGTTATTTTTGTGCCGTATGAAGAAATTCATTACCACTAACTTTCTTTATTTTTGGTGGTTGTTTGTTGTCAATTTTGCAGATCTTTGATTAGATGGAAGCTTTAAGTGCCTTTTCTCTTCCCCCAGGATTTGGTTTTCATCCAACTGATGTTGAACTTATTTCTCATTATTTGAAGAGGAAAATTCTTGGCCAGAAAATTGATTTTGAAGTAATTCCAGAGGTGGACATTTATAAGCATGAACCTTGGGATTTACCTGGTAATTAATTGGAATACTTTGTTACTCTTGGGTTTTTACAGGAATATCATTTACGCCAAAATTAGAATTAGCATTCACTATGACTCGATAGAAAAGAACATGAATTTTTATATACCAATATCGTCCCTTAAAATGACTATAGAAAATTTTATAAATCTTTTTTGGGAGAATTAAAAAAATAATAATAATAAAGAAAAACATTTGGAGAAATATAAAACCAAAACACAACCCTTTCTTCCGAAGCTTTGGGTTTCATGACATGAGTCCTTTTCTACAACTACAACCAAAACTTTGGGTTATAGGCTTAGGGCCAGTTTGGCTTGCACTTACGTTTCATCCAGGACTCCATTTGGTACCAAACACAAGGCGCTAACCAAGAAGCTTCACTCTAATGGACATTTTTCCAAACGTGTCATTCAGGGTTCAAATGGGCATTTACTAGCCCTTAGTGTAAAGAGCTACTAAGACTTTGGGTTAGAATTTCATGCATAAATTATGTCTTATTGATTCTTTTCTGCTCTACATTCAGCAAGATGCAATGTGCCCACTAGAGATAACAAGTGGCACTTCTTCAATTCTCGTGACAAAAAGTATCCTAATGGTTCTCGTTCAAATAGAGCAACAAAAGCAGGATACTGGAAGTCTACAGGTAAAGATCGAAATGTCAAGTCTCACAATCGGGTGATAGGGACAAAGAAAACTCTGGTTTTCCATGAAGGTCGACCTCCTTCTGGAAAGCGTACTGAATGGATTATGCATGAATATTATATCAATGAGAACGAGTGCAAATCCGCCCCAGATATGAAGGTAGTCTATTTCATTTAAATTAAGATTTTGATGGTGTATAACTCAAATCTTGGAAATGAATAAGTATAAAGCCTGCCTCCTTATGGGTAATTCTTAGTGTGCCACTGTGCCTTTCCATCTAAATTTGTGTTGAGCCTTTCTGTGCATGATAAAAGGGGTGCCTAAGGATGCTTTGTATTTCCAAATCATGTTTTCTTGCTTCTTTCACTTTCAAAGAGCTTCAAAATATGAGAAGTTTAAGAATCGACATAAAAAGTTGATTGTGGATCCATTTTTCTGTGAGGGACTTGTTATTTTGAGAGCCAAGTTTAAACCTAAATATATCATTTATGTCATGGATAACAATATACCATGTGTTATTAGGCCCTTTAGTAACATTTCAAAGGGATGGGTTGAAGTATTTTCTTAAACTTCAGCAGTGCATTCCACCAAACTCTCTTGCAGTTGAACAGATGGCTTTTTTCTTGTAGTCACTTACGTTGTCTTTATCCTGTCACAGGATTCTTACGTCCTCTGTCGTGTTACCAAGAGGCATGGGTTGGCCTTAGAGGACGAGGATGTCTCCCCCCAAACTGATGAAATTGATTACTGTGTAAAGCATCCAAAAGAAACGGCTCCATTAGTAGCTCTAAAAGAAACATCAACCCCATCTGAAGAAGTAGAGGATTTTGAAAAATGGGTCGCGGAACTCTTTGACCCTGATTTTCCTCCCATCTCCACTCTTGCAGAAGTCAAGACTGAAACCAAGGTATGGTCAAGCTCTTATTACTGACTTGTGCTTTAGATTGTCTGCTTATAGCCTTATACTTGACATGATACCATGGAATACCTAATATCTTTTAGGCCTTGATGTGTAGCACTCTGATATTACTGTGTACATCACATACTATTAGAGTGGTGAAAGAGTCAGCTCTATGCAAAACCTGAACCTGTACCTGGTATAGGTTTATCCTAACTGAACCCCTAATTGATTCCTATGAGATCCAAACCCGGCGTTACCTGGTAAGGAAACGGTTTTGTAACATAACCATTTGGTTTTCACTTTCACGTCTTACCTAATTATCATATATGTACATCTAAGAAGCACGGACACTTCAAAGCTGTGAGGCGTGTTGTATCAGAAACGTATCGTACATAGACCGGGCACTCCAAATACACTAGTACACACCAAAATAGATGTGGCGTCCTTGTTGCCGTGTCCTTCTTGTGTCTTGTTGTATCAGTGTAACATAGATGTACATACAAAATTATGATTTATGATCAAAATGAACATTTAGGAAAAATATCTCACGTAATTCTTCTATTTGTACATGCAAAATTATGAAACAATATCATACTTTTATGATCAGATGAATACATAGGAAAGTATCTCTTATATAAACTTGCTAGTATAACATCACTAGACAAAATGCCACCAATTGAAAGTGGGAACTGAAGATCATAAATTAGCATCATCCCCTGAAAGTTTCTAAAGCTAAATAATCCAACTAAATAACAATGAACCAACAAGCATTTCTCTGAGAAGAAAACATCATCCAGGTAATGTGCGAAAGCTAGGTGCTCTACTACTAAAAGAAACAATGAGACAAACTGGTGTCTCTACTTCAAAATATATCAAGATCAATGACATTAGCATATTAATTGCGTAAATCTTCCGTTAAAAGAAAGGATAATGCAACTTGATTCCAAGGTTCTTTCATAGGAGAAAAAGGTCTCTGTCTGCCAAGCCAGATTATGTTATTGGTTTTCAAGGTATTTAAAATCATATACTAAAACTAAATTAGCATTCATAGCAACATAGAAATGAATTTGAAAGGTCTTTAGCTGCTAAGGAGAGCCTTTATGCATAAAAATATCCTCCAAATTATGAAACATGATGCTAATTCCTACGTGGTTCCCTTGCTCTAAACAGGAGATTCTGGATCCTCGTGTTCTTCCAGAAGCTTCAGAATATCCATTCCTTGTACCGCCAGTGGACGATCTTTACGACATTGTACAGTCTGATTCTCAAGACTTTGGTTCGTTTGGAGACTTCAACATTGGAAGCTTGGATTATCTTACAGAAACCCACGAGGAAGTTTTCTTTGAGAGTGGCGTCACGGATCAGATGGCCTCAGCATATGCTGCAAAGCCTGCAAATGACTGCCTCTCCAATGCCGAGATTCAAGTGAGACAGCGGACAGCGAAACCTGATACCGCAACGACTCATCGACAAAGGATCAGACTCCAGGCAAACAAGATGGAAACGAGGAACAACGGGGAGTCGCTGTGCAGAACTGTCAGGATTTTCAACCGAGGTGCCCGTCTTGATCCTTGCAACGAGAAACGGGTCAGCACCGACACCGGAACGGTAACGGAGACTCGTAACTCGAGACAGGTGTCGGCCAGGCCCCCCACGTGTTCCGGTGGATCGAGTTGGCTCCGAGGAATGACGGAAAGGTTGCCCAACTTACTCTCTTGGAGCTCTTCAGCGTCTACGAACTGCTGCTTCCTAAGTGCCTGCATGGTGATGGGAACTGGTGCTCTCATCTCCTACTTTGTACTCAGAGATACTCCGAGGTTCCTTGGTCGCTTTCCAGCTGTGGACTTGCAGTAGCGAGGGAACTGATGGGCTTGGCAGTTGGAGTCTCTTTTTTTTTGGGTGCAGTTTTTAGCCAACTGTTTGTGGTTTTCTGTACATATGGTGTCGGTGGCGACTTCTGAATAGCGACATGTGTCTTTTGCGTCTGTATTCTAGATGGACACATGGAGCGTATAATTATATTTCGCATATACACTACTTTATGCATGTTTAGATATCTGGTCATATATGAGAAGCACCATGTACAGAAGTTTAATATATCTTTCACTAGTCTACATGTACGTACTTTGCACGTATTTTAATTAGAATATCATAAGGTCAGTTCTCGTCTTTCCCTCTTTTTCAGGTGACTATTCATATGTTTATGCTTTTAAAAATGTCAAGAGATTTGAATACGATTTTTTTTTTAAATTTTCTATTGAGAATAATAACATTTGGAAAATGGTATTGACAGAAAAATTTATTACTATTGGATCATGAATAGTTTTATGGAAAAAGGAAACTTTATAGCATTCAAACTTTATTATTTTGACTTTTAAACATAAATGACATGCAAGTTGACATAATAATATCATGTTTATAAAATACTCAAGAGTATTTTATAAATTTAAAAGTTTCACCACCAAATTTTTCTATTATATAGTAGAATAGATATTTCATGACTTACATTATTTTTTACTATTTTGTTCTTATATATATCAGAGTTGCATAATTGATTAGCAGCAGACATTTGAGTTGATGAACAACAGATTACAGACATTTGAGTTGATGAATAACAGAGAATAGATGCCTACAACTATAGGTTTGTGTTCTGAAGCCTCTTATGACATGTTTTCTGTAAAATGACAATAAACATCAGCTTTTGTTAACAGATGAAGATTCTGCAATAGATTCCTCTCTCTCTCTCTCTCTCTCTCTCTCTCTCTCTCTCTCTATATATATATATATATATATATATATATATATATATATATATATATATATATAACATGTGGTCTAAGAGCACATTTATCAATACATATTTTAAGTAAAAAAGCATATTAATAAATATATTAATAAATGTACTGGTTGAAATAACCATATAAAATATACATTTATTAATGTATTAGTATGTGTTGCACATGTTAATAAAATCCTATATATATAAAAGAGGGGTGTCAAAGAGCCAACTTTGAGGAGTAACCCTTCTTTGGCTCGCACATGTAGTTCTGTCACTCTCTAATTATTCATAGATTTAGCTCGTTCGTGAGCTCATCAGCTTGGGCTCAAACCAAAAGTGTAGATCAGAATGTTCAACATCAAATCAAAAATATTTGATTAAAATATTTATTATATTGATAATATTTTCCCACATACACACATAGTACTATCTCACGAACTACGTCTCTCAAAATTTTGGTTGAATTACAACTTGATACTCTCAACTATTCCATTTTTCAATTTGATATCCAAACTTTTTTTACTTAACAATTTGATACCATCAACTATTGAATACGAAACTACTCCTCATTTTTCCACCCCCCTCCCCCCCCCCCCCCCCCCCCCCCCCCCCCACACCCCCACTCTATCTTCTAGCGCGTGCAAGAGCGATGGCAGCGGCAGCGACGAAGATAGAGAGATCTAGGGGAGGGGGGGCGGCCGGGGGGGGGGGGGGGGGTGTGGAGGAGAAAGAGGGAGATGGACGGGGGTTGGGGGAGAAAGAGGGAGATGGACGGGAGAGATCTAGAGCTTGAGTTTGGCTCGAGCTTGTTTATATTAAGCTTGAGCTTGGCTTGGTTTCAGCTCGAGCTTGGCTTGATAAGCAAGCTTGATTCAAGCTTGATAAACAAGCTCGATAAGCTCAAAATCAAGCTCGTTAAGCTTCATTTCAAGCTCGCTCAACTTTATTTCAAACTCATTAGGCTTGATTTTAAGCTTAACGAGCTTGATTTCAATTTAATTAGTTTTGAATTCAAGTACCTGTAATATTAACAATTTATTTATAAAAATTTAATTAAGAAATTTCCTTAATATCAATTATTAAGGGCATATAAATATATAATGCACAAATATATATAAAAGTAGAATTCAATAAAGAACAAACGAGCTTCTAAACAAGCCCCTAAACAAGCTCTTAAATGAGCTTCTAAACGAGCCAGCTTGCAAGCTCATAAACGAGCCAGCTCACGAGCTCAAACGAGCCGAGTACTTCTAAGCTTGAGCTTGGCTCGTTTATTAAACGAGCTCGAAAATGAAATTGAGCTCAGCTTGTTTAGTAAATGAACCGAGCTCAAACGAACTTTTATCGAGCCGAGCTTCGAGCAGCTCGCGGACGACTTGGCTCATTTGCAGCCCTACTGGTAATATACCAAACTATACTATACTGGTACTATTATTAGCCAAGTTCTTCTGACCAAAGTAGTGCCATGCACGCTAACCAACTCAAGCCGCGGCAGCGCGCAATGTCTCAATCCCTGCTGCCCTTGCCTCCAGTGACGGATCCAGAAAATAAACTCAGGGGGGGCAAAATTATAGCAAAAATGAAAATTATATTGATTTAAGTGCAGTGATAAATAAGTTGGTCATAACTTACAAATTACAATTGCACTCGACGAGGTTTCATTTGTTGAAAACGTTGTATAACAACTTCATTGTTGATGCTATCAAAAATATCCTTCTCGATGTACACAATCAAGTTGTCACTCATCAATTGATCTCCCATTCGGTTGCGTAAACGACTCTTCACAATATTCATACCAGAAAATACCCTTTCAACTGTTGCCGTAGCGACTGGAAGAACCAAAGCAAGTGTAACAAGCAAATAAACCAATGGACAAACCAATTAAAATCAATTGATCTCATTGTTGATGCTATCAAAATTACTAGTAATTTTTTTTTTTAAGAATTCCAGGGGGGGCACGTGCCCCCCCTGGCCCCAAGGTGCATCCGTGCCTGCTTGCCTCGGTCGTTCCGTACCCATAACCCGTCTGCTGCCCGTTGGGTCGGGTCGGGTCTGCTGCTGACCCCGCTTTCTTGGGAAGGGTTGTGGATCCCAACCATCGTCACACCTCCGCACCCGGTAGCACCGTAGGGGCTGGACCCGAAGGGTTCAGGTCCGTCCCGGTAGCCGGTCGTGTCCTCGCCTCGTCCCTACCTGCCGGTGCCGTCCTGTTGTCGGATCGGGTTGCCGTACTCATCGACCCAACGTCCGAATTCGTCCCTGCTAATCCGTCCTCTATGTTGGGTTTTGGTTTTCTTTTTAAGGCAGAAAGATCCAAAACCCGGTGTTTGTTACCAGTTGTTAAGTGGGAAAAGAAAAGATAACAGTCGGAAGTCTTATCCCCACGTGTGAGTTCCACAACACGTGTCCCGAAAAAAATGGTACACCAAAACTGGGGACTCCATATCTGCCCTTGCCATTCATAAGCATATCCTTTTTGAGTATCACTTGGAACAAATACTAAGAAAATTAGTAAAAAGCAGTACAGAAATAACTCGAAGCAAAATGAATTCAACTTTCGAATTTAAATCCCTTAAAAAATCTGAAGATATTTTCTCCCAAATCACATCAATTTATCAAGGTCTTAAAGTAAATCACATCCGTAAAACAATTGGAAGTGCATATCAGGACGATGTCAATGCCTTCGCATCCAAATGATTTGGCCAATCTTGACAATAGATATATACATATTGCAATATGCAAACGAACTCAATACGCACAAATCTATCTGCTCATTACATTTTTCTGCATTACTATATAAAGAGGGAGGAGCAGAATTTCCGTTCTTAAACATCTCCTAATGTTTTCGAAATAGCAGTCGTTGGATGTCTGACCGTGCAAATTTGATTATCAAACTATCAAATTTCTTGCAAAATTTTGACCTAATCTGTAAAAACAGATCCAATGGCTTAGAGACATTTGGAAATGCTTAAAACCGGGGATGCTGATCCCCCTCCTATATAAATGATGAATAATCATGGCAAGTGGAAATGGCTTTTTCCAAATTCATCTGCGATACACTATTAAATGGGGTAAATCCACATCCCTGAATAGCTAGCTACCAGTCCAAATTCATCTAACAGAGTACATTAGCACCAGATCTCCTGACAAAAGTTCTGGTGAATTTACAAACAGTAATAAAAATATTATATATATATATACCATGCACCAGAAATATTACATCAAGGAACTACAGCTACAATGATAGAGAACTAGCATTGAATCTTAGCTGTGCTATTTAAAAACATGAACAAGCTCTCTAAGTGCATTACTCCTTTCAGTGCGAAGTTTCTATAGGACTTTCAGAATAATGAGGCGATGGCGAAGCTCGACTGCATCAGTTGTTCCTATCCTACCTATGTTTTTTCTTCCACCACCAGGGTGCATGCTTCTCATAACAATCCAACAAATTTGTCATCCATGGCGTAGGATATTATATGATATTACAAAAAATGCTGGACTTATTTGAGGTAAACATAGGTAGTAGGGCTAATATGACTAGTTATCCAATAATATTGTGTATTCAAAGGAACAGTACAAGAACCAGAGCTGTTGCTCACCTCTATACCTTTTCTGGTGGGTGTCCGCAATCTAATTTACTCCTTCCTGTACCTAGCCCAGAAGCCCTTCTTCTTCCTTGTAGCCTCGCTCTCTGAAGCTGACCGTGCGGGCGGCGGGCGGGACCCAATAGAGAAATGACGCCTCAAGAACGGCCCGCCAAAAGATGCCTTCATGCTAGAACTGGCTCGCATCTTTGGGCTCTTCCCTCCAGATTTACAATGATCAAAGACAGGATTCCCATCAACATCAATGTCTGCAACAGCCCTCCTTGAGATCTTGTTCTTTCCCTTCAGTTCAGCTTTCCCTAATAACCTTGGCGCTAATTTTTCGCCGTTTGTGCAAACAGGACAAGGTGGGTCATATCGATCAAGTTCAGACGTCATACTTTCCAAGCATTCCGCATGGTAGACGTGACCACAAACTAAAACAGCAGCTACTGATTTATCATTTGTAGAAACTATCTTTTGGACGCTCCATGGAGATTTCTCCTTTAATAGCTTTGAACATACTCTGCAGATTTGGATATCAGTGGACTGGGGTGATGATCTTGAGAACTTGCTAATCGAGCCGAGGTTTTCACTATCAAACGACCATCGATCTCTCTGGGAGGAAGCTGCTACGAGTTCAGAGAACGTTCTCATCGACCAGCCATCAGATGAACCACCCTGAGATCCTCCAATGGACATATCATTGCTGCATACAGAGAGCACAAAAGACTGCCTACTTTCGGGAGAGCAGCTGCCGCTCTCATTCAAAGACTTGAGAGACGGGATTCTGCTATCAGAGACCTGCCTTGATAGTTGATAGCCAGGAGAACAGACTGCCTTTTTCGATGAGCCTGGGTCAGATGGAAGAGAGCAACTCCTGTATGTTGAAGGACCTGCTGCTTTGAACGATGAGGAAGATGAAGTAGATGGAATAGAAATAGATGGCTTTGTATCTGAAGCACTTGCCGCAGCTGGTGATTCAATATAGCCCCTTTCCTGCAGGGTCAATAAAAGTTTGCAAGTAAACTAACAGATGGTATTAGTAAAAAGAGAATCATTTGGCAAGAATGCATCCAGCAAAGAAATAAGCTCAATATTCCAACTAACCTCAGGAGGTGAACTGCTTCCAATAGATCGATCTGAGAAAGACAAAAAAATAAGGCATCAACAAATGGGAACAAATGCTTATTTGTACTAACCCCGAAAACTTAATGCGCATAAAGCTCCTTTTAAATGATCGAAATAACTACGTTATAATGAAGCATACGACTCTTAATTGTTATAGTATATAGCATTACCAGATTGATGGTGGAGAAAGCAACTAGCATAGTTCAGATAGTTACAGGACCTAAAGATAGCAAGCAGCTGATGTACGACTAACAGGAATGCCCAGTTACTAAAAAGTTATAAAGCCTTTATCCTAAGTTAATGGGGCTGACATGCAGTTAGATACCAGTATTCAATCATGAGCGAGCTGCAAGTTATAATTAGTATAAAACTATAGAAGAGGGGGGGAACTCCTGGATTCCATAATTGTCTTATCGATGTCCAGAGAGTAGCATGTCATCTATGATGGTATTTTTGCAACAGAGATCTTCACAAATATCTAATTTCTAGAATCAAGTCTCACTATTAACCGTTCATTCACTAATCACATATTAAAAAAATTCTCAAACTGCCAAAATATGCTCATTGTTTGTTTGGATACCATGAAGTTACCTTAGATCGATGATCAAAAGGAGAGAATAGAGTACATGTCGAGTAGACTTGGAGCTTGACGTAAAACCCTCGTATTGCTACCAGTGTTACGTTACCAATGGATGGCTCTTAATAGGAAATCCATCACTAGTAATAAGACACTAAAGTAGGAAGTATATAGTAACAAAGAATGTGACCATAAGAAAAGTAGTAGGACTTTCATCAATTCAGGATAATAATCCTGACAGTGTAGGCATCTAGACAAAGAACTATCAAATCCCCAACTTCTTTTTAATCAAGGACCAGGATTGAAGATGACAAGACCTAACTTTACCTGGAAAGACACACTAGTGACTTCGGATGTAACCCTATCTGCAAATAAATTGGTAGAGTCCTAACATATCTCGTATTCTCGTCCCTATTAATTTGGGGCAAGATCCGATGTCTATGAAACAGTAATACAAAATAGGGAGAACCAATTAATAAGGAAACTGGTTATTTATCCATCCAAGCTGCATATTCTTAAATAACTTCCAAACCAAGATCTAATCACAAAGCAAGCACTTTAAAATATTACAAGTTTTAGGCTTAATTGCTACTTGATACCCTCAACTATTACCATTTTTCAACTTTGTACCCTAAACTTTTTTTTGTAACAACTTGATACCCGGATATTATTTTGGACAAAAATGCCCCTACCTCTAACCTCCCTCCTCCCTGCTCGCTTCGCCCCCCCCCCCCCCCCCTCCCCTCTGCTAGCTCCGGCCGCCCACCCGCATGCTAGCTCCCCCCCCCCCCCCCACCCCCCCTGCTCGCTTTAGGCCATTCCCCCCCCCCCCCTCTCGCTCCCGCCTCTCCCCTAGGGCTCGGCAGCGGGAGGAGGGGGGGCTGGGAAGGGGGGTGCGGGGCGGGAGGCGGGGCAGGGGGTGGCCCGGAAGCGAAGAGAGGGGAGGGGGAGGTTGGTCGGAAGCGAGGAGAGGGGGGGGGAGGTTGGCCGGAAGCGAGGAGAGGGGGGGGGGGGTTCGGCCGGAGCTAGCAGGGGGGGGGGGGGGGGGAGGGAGGGAAGGGACAAGGGCATTTTGGGATTTTTTAAAATGTTAGGTATTAAGTTGAAAAAAAAAATAGTTGAGGTATCAAGTTGTTACGAAAAAAAGTTTAGGGTACAAAGTTGAAAAACGTTAATAGTTGAAGGTATCAAGTAGCAATTAAGCCCAAGTTTTATTTGCTAATGGAAGTTTGCCTTCTGTAGGTGCCATCAAATTATATTATGAAGTGAAATCGATTCGTGCCCTGAGCAATATTGCTTAACAAAATATTTCTCTCGGACATCTCAGGAACCAACCAGAAACTATATTAAAGGGAAACCCAGACTGTAATTTAGGCATAGGCAAGAATGCAAGAAAAGGTGATCAGTTGCCTCTTGACCGGTTTCTCATAGATCACAAGGACATTGAGTACTGAAGAAGGGAACACGTCCCCACTATTCTCAGAACTCTTCCTAACAGCTAAAGACCTATAGCAGTAACCTGGCATCGTGACACAAATAGACACCTTGCAAACAAAGTGTGGATGAAGAGAGACATATCAAGGAATGAATCACCAAATATGTTAAGGAATGGCCTACTTAACCAATAATTGTTCATATCTTGCATGAGTTTAAGTTAAACATGCATCTTTCCAAGCAAGTTCTTCACTTAAAGTGATTTTAAAAAATGTCATTCATGACATCATCCAAAAGCATCTTCCTGCTATCAGTTACTACAATAATCAAAACATATCCAGCTAAACATCAATCATAGATATTGTAGACTTATACCAACAATACCACAATAATGGAGGAGAAAGAACAATATTAGAAAAGAAAGGAAGATAAGATTCTTGTTACAAATTCCACTTGCTTGCTACCATAGAAGAGTTGGAGAGCCACTGTCAGATATAAATAATGAGGAAGACCATCAGAGAAGGCATCGAAATTCAGAGCAACCTACTCAGCTTTCTTCTTGTATTCTCTTGTAATATCCATTGTAATCTTTTGATTGATATATCCTACTATCCCACACCAAAGTTCAAGGCAACCTACTCTACTTTCTTCTTGTATTCTCTTGTAATCTTCCTTTGTAATACTCTTCTTGTTATATCCAACTATCCTAGTCTACTACTATATTTATGCCTTCTCTGATGATCTGTTTTCTTATTTATAGTTGGGCATAGACAGTTGAAATTTTCAACAACAATATTATCGTCATTTCTTCTCTATTCCTGTCATTTCTCCTCCATTATTGTCATTTCTCCTTCATTATTGCTGGTGATGGTGGTGTGCAGTCTACAATATCTATTATTGATGCTTAGTTGAATGTGTTTTAATTATTGTGGTAGCTGATAGCTGAAAGATGTTTCTGGATTATGTCATGGATTATGTGCTTTCGGATTATGTCATGGATTATGTGCTTTAGGATGATGATGTCATCAATGACAATTCTTAAAAAAATACACACCACCTAAAGGGGGGAAATGCTAGCATGTTACACGTGCAAATATGCACAGGCCAATTGCTGGTCAAATAAGAGGTTTTTCTTTTCTTTTCTTTTCTTTTCTTTTTTTGAGAGCTCAAGAAAAGTTCACACGGGTACATAATTCAATCTTAACGTTTTCAATGGACCAGGCAGCAAAAACACACTAATAGGAACAAATACCTATTTCCATTGGGTCCATTACAGAATACTATGTTTTCTTCCAATTGTATTTTACCTATTACAATAGGCAAAAAATAAGACATGTATGCTCTGAAGAAAGCCAAAAATAAGGTTGAAGGTCTTTCTTATAACTTCCAAAGACACCAACTGCTCCACCCTATTCTACTTTATCCTCTCCTAAGACATGCCATCATCATTAACAAAAGAACACTTCTCATCATATATGTTCTAATGTATGTACTCAGAAAAAGCAGCAATGCACATAGTCTTCCACCTTCAAAATCAAAGGTGCTTCCTAACATACTCAAAATGACCTGCAACATGAAATTGCCCAAGTCAACCAGAAATATTTTGGTACTTGGTAAACTTTGTTCTCAAAAGACAAAAAACAAGCAGCGTCTTTAGAAACCGTACTTTCTTCCATTTAACAGTGAGTACCGACGAGAAGAATCTAGTTTCTTAGTTATATTCCTATCAAGCTGATGAAGGCATCATTCGACATAAAGGACCTATTGCCAATCAACTGTCACTAATAAAATGATTACATATTTTGGAGCCTCCAAATAAATCTACTTAATCATAACGCATCATAATTGTGCATACTAAAGTTTTCATGAAGAAGCATGAGATAACCTAAACATAATTGATGAAATGGCTAAACCAGCAGGACCATAAGAGAATAAACCAGAAAACGACACAGATGTCTCAGAATGTCAAGGCTATGTCAAGGCCCATGCCTAGCCACACCTAGGTGCAAACGAGGTATAGTGCCTCATCTCTCTTAAGGCAACACCTCCAACGAAGTGTGTGCCTCTAACACTTCAGCACATATCTTCTATTAGAGCGCAGTAAATTTGCATCCGAATAGATGACTTCCCGAACTCTTTCTGGGGTAACTTCTCAAATTGTGTTATGACTACTCAAATTCTATTTTTGAGTGAGCTATTACGACTTATTGAACTCTTTTTGGAGTTGCTGTTATAACCATAGTTTGCAATATTTGCCGATACCGATACGATACAGCCGATATCGATACGGTTTGCAATGTCCCGGTCCGATACCGACCGGTATCCGATACTGACAGATACAGACATTGGGGGTCTCTTTTTCGGTCAATTCGACAAAGAAAATTGAACGAAAAAGAACAATTAACAAGGGTATAAAAGCATAGTAAGGTTGTAAAAGCATGTGAAAGAGAAAAACTTATCTATTACATGTAAATTAATCGGCAAAGGTGACTATTATTTCATTCAAATTCAAAACTACTAAGAAAGAGCACTGGAAATTACTTAATATTATGCCTAAATGTATAAAAAAAAATTAATGTTTATAATTTACTAATAGTTATTTGCTTTCTGATACCAAAAAATCCGATACTCAGATCCGAAACCGCTGATACTGCCGATAATGTCGATCCCGGTACTCATAGGAATGGTCTGATTCCGATTCTGATACGATACTTTGAACCTTGGTTATAACTTCTAAAATTCTGCTATTCTGTGAGCTGTTATGACTCCTCAAATTCTGATTTTTGAGAGAGCAAATCTCGACCTTTTGGCGTAATTGTTCATAGAGATGAATCCAATTCCTTACAGAAAATCGAATCATCTTACCTCTTTGTCTAGACACTTTCCAGTCTAGGGGAGCTTGACCGATGCTCTCCTTGGTAGCATGAGATTAGACTGCATATCCAAAAGGTAGGTTACCTGCTGCCAACTGGTCGTCTTGGTTGTCTAGGTTTATGGACTAACCCACTCATGCTCATAGCTACCCTAGAAGGAATTGACGCCAACACATAGGGTTGACGTCAAGATGACAGCCGATCATAAAAACTTTGTCAAATCTTTTATAGTTTATCCTTTATGGACGTTTCTTATGCTCCATAGCTGACCCCATTCTATGAGGCAGCTTATATATATATATATAATGGTGCCTTATTCGTTTGGGTGAACGCTTCTCTTGCACATTCTAATTCAGGAAATTGGGGTTGTGGCACTGAGATGTTTGAAGAGTAACATAATCACATCGAACATGCCAACTTTTCCTAGACAAAGCCTTACATATAAAAATAGTCGATCACAAATACACAAAGGTGCAAGCCAGGATAGACTTCTATATCACAAATACTTCAAAAAGATACTAAAGTCAGGTATCAGGACTATGATAACACCGGCATCCTTCCAGTCAAATGTGAAAAGCACACTCAACCTAATTGTATAACAGTGTACACTCAAGGACTTGATCACAAACTTCTCAAAAGAACTAGGACAATCACATTAGGTGATTAAGCTATATTTGACATATTCTACATGCAGTTAACTATGTTAAGACCTTTCTTTATCAGAAACAGCACAGAGCACAAGACTACCTACTCAATTTCAGCTTACAAGCTACATTGAATGGTCATACTTGATCCTTCGGCATCACTCAGTTGATTTTAGAAGTTTGCAATAGACCTTACAAATCTGAAAATTACCACCTATTACAATAGCCTTATACTGCCATCTATTATAATAGCAAGCACTTAACTTGGAGCCATATTCTTCCATCAAATTAGAAAATGTTTATGAAACACAATATGAAGGGAAAAACTACAAAAACATTTTACCTGTAGCAACAGATTTGGAGCTTCCAGCAAATGCAACTGTACTTGATGGCTTTCTAAATTTGGATATGTGGAAAGCGTCCGATGAACTCCCCCCATCCGAAAGGCCTTCAATTTCGGTATTTGCCGTGCTCTTAATTTCAGAGCTGACATTCGCACTATTTTGGAGAGAAAACCTAGAAGGGTTGTCCATGATATCCTCTATATGGGTCCGGTTGTCCCATCGGAAGCTCCATGATGGCGAGTGTCTAACATTCCTATAGTTAGGAACATCGCAACTGATTCTCTGGGGCGAGGGCTTACCCCTTGCAGCTACACAGCAATTGGCCCCCATGGTGATCTGTAACCCGATAACAACCACTCCTAAATGCCAAAAAATAATCACACAAACTTCCTAAACAATGGGTATTTACAGGACTCTATTGATTCTCTAATGCGCATCTCCCCAATGCTCAGACATGAAATTCAATCTCCAGCTGGTCCTGTACAAAACATAATTAAAATCTCATTTACAAGATTTGACAACCAAAAAAACATATTCAAAAGAAAAATGAAACATTTCATAGATAACTACCCCGAGAGGGGGAAAAACAAAAGAAACGAGTGTGTTCCGGATCAATACCAACAAATTTCACGAAGTTAGAAACACTCCTGTTGGAATCTCCACTGAAACCCCAGAGAGATTCTTATAACATAATACAAGCGCACTAATGCTAACTATAAAAGGCGAGAAATTTTGTAAGCCGATATCCCCAGTGCCAAAATTGTAACAAGATATCAAAACCACTATAGGAAACATTGGGTATTCGGTCGTCTACCCAAAAGTGACGCCCATGCGGCCGTCAATGGGTCAAATAAGTGGAATTTTGGGTCAAATCTGCAGCAAAGTCCAGTGCTACTTTTCAAAGATACAGTTTTTCTGGTCCTCCCACATGCAAATCGGTGGGCATTGACCAACACAGAGAAATCCCACAAAATTCCAAAAAATAAATCAACAAAACGAAGAAATTATTCCACCAAACAGCAATATTATAATTGACGTCTCAGCTACCACAACTAAAATCAATTAAAAACCTAAATCCAGTGAAATTAGACTCAAAATTGGGCGTAAAATGTACAAAACCAGCGTATTTCTGGAAATAAAATGGAGAAATTCCTATAATTATGTTGTAAGTACTCCCCTAAGTCTTCAGAATCTCAAAGAAAATGTTGTCTTCTTTACAAAATTCTTCTAATTATAACAAACGTTACTTACTCTTCAAAATTGACGTCACATCACCACAATTAAAATCAATTAAGAACCTAAATCCAGTGAAATCAGACTAGATAATTAGGCGTAAAATGTATAAAGCCAGCATCTTTTGGGGGAAATGGAGAAATTACTCCCCTAAATATTCTGAATCGAGAAAAAAAATATTGACTTTTGTACAAAATTCTTCTAGTTAGAACAAAAATTACTTATCTACAAAATCCAAAAGTATCAATTCACTAAACATCATAAATCCTCCATCATTACTACAACAAATCAAGAAAAACAGTACTTAGTGCTCTCCATATCACTAAATAGCACCAAAAACAGCACTAAAATCGAAGGGAAAAAATAAATATGATGAGAGCTAAGAGTACCTATATGGAATCAATCCGCGAAACGGATCGAGAAGTGGCGAAATCAAAACTGAGAAACCCCTGCAGCCGCTTAAGTTCCGGATCGAGGACTCGAGATCCGACTCATCCGCCGCCACGAAACTCCCGATCCATGCTCAGGGAGCTAGGGTTCCGGATCTGCTTCCGCCAACGGCTCCGGCGCCTACGCTCTATCGAGTGGAGAAAAGGACATCGGCGCGGGAGAGGAGAGGGAGAGGGATCTTTTCCTAGAGAGAGAAAGCTAGGGTTTGTTGCTTATATTTAGGATTTTTAGAGAGAGAAAGTAGTAGGGAAAAAAAAAAGGACAGTGGGATTCTTAACGGGGGACTGAAGGGATTCTCCGTTCCTTTTCCTTTTTTCTCTTTGACTCTTTGGTTGTTTTTGCACATTAATCCCTTGATATTGTCTTAATTCTTTCAGTCATCCCGCAACTTAAATATTTTAATAATAAAACAGCAAGTACTTGTTTTCCCATAGTTATTTGTCTTTTTTGTCAAAAATAAACATTTTAGTTTTATAAAAAGAAAATATTTATTTCGTTGTCATCCACCTTTCTTTGTAATCTATTCAAAGAAATAATATAAATATTAAAATAAAAAAAGTTAACTACCAAAAGATTTTTGTTGCTGGATGGAATAGACTATTTTAATTACTTTAATTCTTTCTAAAATAACGTCAAAGTTTTATCTTAGATCCGATTTTTTTTTCTTTGATAAATTAAAATTATTATTTGGCAAGTTGTGAAAACAATAGGAAGAGCTTTTAATTAATTTTAATTTTGAATTTTTTTAAAAGCGTACACAAAAGTAGAACCCTATAGAAGTCTATAAGAACATCCACAGTAGAAGAGATTTAAATTGTTATATTTTAATTTTAGCCAAATTTTATAGCACTTAAAGACTATATTGGATACTTGTCTATACTTGAAAATTGCTATAAAACTAAGAGATATTTCAGACGTGTGCTAGCTCTACTACATTAATTTCTGGGCCAACCAATATTAACCAATTTTGCCAAACATGAAAGAAAAATAAATATAAAATAGGAAGAAAAATCTTACCAAACATGAAAGAAAATATTAAAAAAAGATGGACGATGTTACGTGCCAATATGAATGACACATTCAAAAAATAATAATTTATACCATTTTTAATAATTTGGTTTGGTGTACGTGTTTGGAGTGCCTCCGCTATGGATGTTCTAACTCATTACCAATTGAATTACCACTTGTAAAAAAAATGACAACTTAAACAATAAAGATACATAAATTTATACTGTCAATCTAAATATTGGGTTAATTGTTTGACCAACAAACTCATAACTCTTTTTTTTTTTTTTAATGAACATTTACTAAGCACAATTTTGCAAAAAAATCAATTTTCCCAGCCAACGAAGGCGTACGTGGCACGGCTCTCCTGACACGTAGGACTGTCCTTTTCTGTACCTTAGTAAATTAAAATATTAAGGAATTTAACTACACACCCGGTCATTCACCCGCCCCTGACCCACAGGTCAGTGAACATAAATAAGTTGGTGTGGTTGTTATCATTTTTGTTTTGGATCTTTTCGTAGAAAGCCCCTCAAGGTGGTGTGGATATTTGGATTGAATATTTTATTTTCTAAACAGTTTGATACTCTCTCTTTTGCGGTGTCTAATAGACTAATATATTCTTAAATAGTAAAATTATTCGTATCTTCAAATTGTCCCTTCAAATTATTCTTCGACAACTGACGTAGTATATTAAATAATATTATGTGTGTCATATGACACGACATATGACATAGCAAAATTTAATCCAAACAAATAATAATTCAATTTTTTTTTCATGTTAATTTAATATTAAATAATTTTAATGTTAATATTAAATTATTAACGTTCATGCTAATATAAAAGCTAATATTAATATTATTGTTAATGTTAACGTTAATATTAATGTTAATATTAATTTTAATTTAAAATTTTGCAATATCAGCTACATCAACATGCCACGTCAGCTGTCACACTGGGTGGTTTGGAGAGATAAATAGCAATATTCATTAAAATGAAAGTCGTTATTAACATTCCTCAAATGTTACTCCGCACTCACTTTTAATTTTTTTATCATTCAAATTTTAAATATGTCCATATATTAACATTATTGACACTTCTAAAATGTCATCATTCACTTCTTACTCCATGCATATACAAATTAATTTCATATTTAATCCACGAGTAAATTTAAAATTTGAATTATAGAAGAAAAAAAACGTAAAATAATATTTTTGAAATGTTAATAACAGCACCCTTTGAAATTATAAAATAAAAAGAAATTTTGACCTACCTCCCCCCACACTTAATTTACCCCAATTCACGGCACATCCCACAGTTTTGCAAAAATGTACAGTACCTCCAACTTTGGACGGAATGCGTCAATTTTTTTTTTAACCAAAATGCCATTGTCTTCTTCCTCTTTCCTCTCCTCTCACCCCTCCCCCCATGCACCCCACAGTTTTGTAAAAATGTACAGTACTTCCCATTTGGGCGGAATTCGTATTTTTTTTTTTTTACCAAAATCTTGTCTTCTTCCTCTTTCCTCCTCCCCCGACCACCGCTCCCGCTTCCCCCCCTCCCCGCCTCCGCTGTGCGCTCCCCCCCCCCCCCCCCCCCCCCCCCCCCCCCCTCCCGTCGTCGCTCCCCCCTTCCCACCACCGCCTCCGCTCCCCCCCCCCCCCCCTTCCCGCCTCCGGAAGCAACAGCGGCGGCGGCAGCAGCGGAAGCAGCACGGCGGAGGCAGGGAGTCTCCCCCCCCTCCCCGCCTCCGGCAACGGCGGCAGCAGCACGGCGGAGGCGGGGAGGGGGAACGTGGCGATGGCCGCGGGAGGGGGGAGAGTGGATGAGAGGAAAGAGGAATAAAGGCAGGGACATTTTGGTCAAAAGTAAATAAATTACTGATTCCATCTAAAGTTAGGGATATTGTACATTTTTCTTTTAACTGTGGAGTGTACCGTAAATTTGAATATTTCAAGTAGAGTGTATGTCAAAAAAATTCTAAAATAAAATGTGCCAGAGACTTCGAGGTTACTCTCAAACAATGTTCTTACAGTGCCTCACTAATTGTCGAAATTGGCAAATGTGTAGAGATCAAGTATAACTATTATACTTGATCTTAACATAGAATAAAATAAACTATTATACTGATTATGAGTGGCACGGAATACAAGCTAAATGAGTTGCCATAACTATATGCTAAGAACTCAGAATGGGACTACATTATATTTGGCAGAGCTAAATAGAATATAATTGTTTCAGATATTTACTCTTTTGTTTTTAAGGATTTTTTTAAGATGTTTTTAATAAAAATGATAAGTCTCTTGTACAAATCATTTTATAGTATTTCCCTTGTTTTGTTTTTTTGTTTTCCGTTTATATACTTATTTCGTTAATGTGTTTGTCTTTGGGCTTTTTCTTAAATATAATGATCTTGCTATCGAGAATTTGCTTACAAATAACTAGTCACATACACATGTATTATATGCACAAATTCTTTATATTCTACTTATAATTTTGTTTATATTAAATATCATTTAAATAGTTTTATTACCATTTTTTATATATATGTTTATATTTGAATTATAATTTTTTTATAGATATACGTGGAGGTAATTAGATAATATAATGTAATTAAACAACTACTTAGAATATATTTTAAAAAAAAATTAATTACGTAGAATATACATGCATCTTAAACGATGCATTTTTAGCCGTTTTCAAACATATTATAATAGTACTAGTCATGATTGCATGTAGGGGTGAACATTATTCGGTTTTGAACCGAAAATCGAACCGAACCGAATAAGAGATTCGGTTCGGTTTTGAAAAAAAATCGGTTCGGTTTCGGTTTTGAAAATACTAAATTTTTTTTATTCGGTTTCGGTTTCGGTTTTCGGTTCCGGTTCAAAACCGAAAACCGAATAAAAAATTTTAGTTTATATATATATATATATATATATATATATATATATATATATATATAGAGAGAGAGAGAGAGAGAGAGAGAGAGAGGTATATACTATATGTATATAATAAATATATCTAGGTATATTTAGGTATTATATATATTAAAAAAAAAAAACACGAATAAACCAAAAAAATCGAATAAACCGAATAAACCAAAAATCGAACCGATTTAATACGGTTCGGTTCGGTTCGGTTATTGACCAATTCGGTTCGGTTTTGGTTTTACTTATTCGGTTTCGGTCGAATTCGATTTTCGGTTATTCGGTTCGGTTGGAACCGAATAAACCGAATACTCACCCCTAATTGCATGTAAAAAAAAAAAAAAACGCTGGTATTATTGAAAAATAGACCAAAAAATAAACTATCTTAAACTACTTTAAACATTTTTTTATATTTATTAATTAAAAATTGTATATAACTTTGGATATATAATACCTATATTATTTGAATATTGAATATACTTTAATTTGAATTTTGTATAGATATATTTATATAATTTTAGATATATGTTCATGTAGTTAGAAAAATTGTATAAATTTTTTACATGAGGGGATATATATACTATTGTAGTTGGGAGGATTTTATAATATTTATTTTAATTACATTTACACATCTAATTTTAAACTATTTTAAAACTATTTTGTAGTAGTAAAAAAAAATGTATTTATAAAAAATATAGCAAAACTTGTTGTTGCACTAGCACAAGTAGTCACTTTGTTCACTTCGCTCCAAAATAAGGAGACTTGTCACCTTTTGTGAAGAATTTAAAAGTCCTTTTTCCATACCAAATGAAGATGAGATTAGGTTGGGGATTTGGAATGTGCTAGGAAACAAATAATAATATCATGTAACCATCCATTTATCTCTACCTTCTACTATAAATGTGGTTCGAAACGGTTAAAAGCTGTCTAACACATATGTATATCATCAACATTTTAATTTTAAAAATTACCAACAAAATTATAATTATAATATTTTCTTCTTTTTTACTCATAACGAATACCATCTTCTTAATTTTTCTTCCGCATGATGAATATTAGAAAGAAGAGAAAAAATTATGTGCGATGCTACTAGTCTCTACTAATATAAGAGGACTTCAAAACGACTTAAGATTGAGCCGTCTAAGTCGTGTGTATTTCATCAAACATTTCGTTTTAAAAAAAATTAAAACAAAAAGTTAAGTTCGTAATCGTAGTTATTTTCTACGTAGTTTAAAATAAAATTAAAACATAAAATCATTCTAACTGCATTAATATGTATAAATACTAAAATAATTTAAAATTTAAATTATATTTAAACTAACTAAGTGATATTATCTAAGTAAACACATATAAAAAATTTTTAAAAAATATTTATAGTAAATCATAACTAAAATATATTCAGTTTATATTGAAGATATTGTAACATAATTTAATTTTTTTTATTTCAATCATATTGTATAATTTTTTTAACGTATACAACGCGCCTGAAAGTAACTAGTAATTATATTACGGCTTAGAAACGGCTCAAAAGTTAGCCGTATGTATATCATCATTTAAATAGATTTTTAAAAAATTAGTAATTAAATAACTACCTAAATACTCTAGTAATTATTTTAAAACAAAAACTCTAAAAATGATATTTATCTAATGTGATATATTTATAAATAAATAACTCATATTCAAGTGGTTAGGATAGGAAGTAATTTTCTTGATTGCTTTAGTTCAATTCCTATAAAAAAAACTTTTCTAATAAAATCATATATATATATATATATATATATATATATATATATATATATATATATATATATATATATATATATATATATATATATATGAAAGCAGATCAAAAGTCTTCCTTAGAAAATCCCCTAAAAAAATTTCTCACTCTAATCCGTAATTTAATATTAATATTAATGTTAATATTAATGTTAATATTAACATTAAATACTAAAATTAACATTAAACTTAATATTAAAATTAATATTAATATTAATATTAATATTAACATTAACATTAATATTAACATTAATATTACGAATTAGAGTGATGGTGGTTTTTAGGGATTTTCTAAGAAGAGCTTTTGATCCGCTCCCCAAAATCAAAATGATATAATTATTATTTTTTCCTTTGGACTAATTTTATGCATACGCTATTTGATTTCAAAGTTGGATCCAAAATTGTATTGGTCCTTAAATTATCAAAGTTAAACTCAAAAATATATACATAAACATTATAATTATAATTATATATATATATATATATATATATATATATATATATATATATATATATATATATATATATATATAAAAGAAAAATTATATAATATTATAAAATTTATTTAATTTTTTATTTTGGATGAAACTAAAATAAACAATTGAAACCGAATAAGAATTATAATTTTGAAAACCAAAGTCTAACATAATTTTTTTTAAACCGAATAAAATTCAGTTTTCTTATCTGATAGTTTTTTTGTAGTTTGATGTTGAAGGATGTCTTAGTTAATAATCGTTCATCCTTATGACCCTTGTACGAGCATGATTGAACCAAATACATTACATAACCGATACGTGTTTATGATGGCCCACATGTTAGTGAGTGTCACGATTACGGTGCTAGTATACTTAGAAGTGTTAAGCTCGGAATTAGTAATATATGATCGGTGTAGTTTTTTTTCTTCTTTTTCTTGGTTAATTCCTTGCCAAACTTTGTTAACAATTCCTTTTTTAAGGTTTACGTTTTTTGAGTTAGCTTAGGCTACAATGTAGTTAGGTGTTTAATCAATAATCATCACCAAATGATTCTCCTGACCAATAAAAATAGACACATCCATTTTGTAGCTGGTAGTGAGCCTTGTTAGCAATCACCCGAATAAAACGCATATTAAATGCGAATTTTTCCTTATCTTACATAAGCGTATAGTACTTACGTACTTTTAAAAAATTCGAATTTGTACGCGAATTTTAAGCCTGTGGTGTTTTAAACGCGTACCGTACGAATTTTAAAAAATTTGGTCAAAAAAATGTGACAAAAAAAAATCCAATAGTCTTGTCTTTTTTGACTCTTGCTGCTATTAGATATTAAGACTGGCACAATTCTAAAAAATTATCAAAAGAAAAGAAGAAAAGTCTCATAGTAACAAAAAAAAAAAAAACCAAGAGTCTTTGCACATGTTGCTTGCAACAATAAAAAAATAGAAAATCCAACCTCTTCTTATTCTCACACTGAAGGAGTAGAGGTGGGTGGGCCCTATATATATGCCAAATTTTAGTGCCGAATTGGTTCATATGAAACGTACTAAATACGAATTAAATTTGATCTGAATGTTTTTCGTTAGACGAGTTTTTGACCGTATTTTACTTATATTGTGCCGATTTATACTCGTATTTTTGTCGTTCCTAATTTTTTTTCGTTTGCCGAATTGCTAAAAAAAAAAGGGTAGTGAGTGGAATAGAATACTTGTGCTGACATAGATAATCCCATTTAGTTTAGCAATTATTTTTTATTGTGTTAGGTCTCTTTCTAGTCGAGTCACATGGCCTCTTATTAATCATTAGACTGATATGTGCTTATTTTGTCTAATATGTGCCAGATTAGGAGTCCAATAAATTATTTGCATGGCATATGTGAGACATATGTTCTGGTTTATATATCAAATGTTTTATTGAACCCCAAAGGGATGAACAACAATTAGATGTCAAGAGCATCAAAATAAAATGTAGTTATACAGCAATATAATTTCTTTTGTTATTAGTATGGGACTGACTTACCGAACTCGAGTGACTCTTGTAGTTACCGAGGATAGATATAAGATCCCGGCTGGATGCAGAATATCAGTGGATCGAGACACGGGGACGTATTATTCATTCCATTTATTTGGTGGGAGTTAGAAACAGTGGACCAATAGACATGCAAAACAACGTGCACTAAGTTCCGTGCGTATCGTCGGACATCTCAAAACAAAAATAAAAGAAAGGAAAAGAAAAAAAAAGGATGGGACTGACTTGCATTATTGGCTCAAGAGCAGGCAGCCCTGAGCTATGGGGGCCCGAGATAAAATTCAAAAACGGGCCCCAAATATAAGGTAAAAAAAATAAAATTAAAAAAACTATCATCATCAAGAATTGAAGTAGGAACCTCATATATAGGAAAAAGTAACATAATAACTACTACACCATAATTATTTTGTGTTAAATGGGGCCAATGAAACATACTAGGCATATTTTAGATACAAAATATAAAGATATTTATATTTAAATTTACTTTTTTCGTCCTCCAGATTCGTGGGTCCTAAACGGTCGTCCTGACTGCCATGGGGCAGGGTCGGACCTGCTTGAGACGTTACTACTTGTCACGTCCCGCTCCCAGAATACGGCGAGCCGAGTACGTACAACGTCCCCAGGCTACGCGACCATACAACATGAACTCAATTGCATCCCGCGATTGTCGCCTGTAAGGTCCTAGATAGGCATAGAGTTAAGGAAATAATACAATTTTCTACAAAAGAGCATAACATTCATTTATCCCAAAATGTTACAACATAACTCAAGTCTCATCATCAAACACATATGTACATTTTTGATTCATTGTTCTTCAAAATACATAACTTACATATTGCATTCATGTTTCTTCAAATACATAAGTCACACAGCTATGAGGTTCCCAGAATAAAGCTACAACCCTCAGTCCTACATCATTCATAAAGTTCTGTCTCAGTGTATGCATGGCCTTCGTCCTGATCTGCTTCAGTCCCTAGTGAACAAAACTAGGTCGTCAATACGACGAGCAAGCCCTCGGTCAAAGGAGCAAGTTATGAAGGTGGAATGATAAGGCAGGTAAATACAAAATGGAGTAAACTTTATCATTTTAAAGTCCATACATGTAATACTAGTCAAGAAGCGAGTCGTTCTCACATTAATGTCATAAGGACACAAAACAAACTTTCTAAAACTAAATGCAAATTTAGAGAAACTCTCTGGATCACACACCCACGCCTAGCATCTCTACAATAATCCCATTGGCCCGGGATCAGGCTCGCACAAAACGGTTGGTGCTTAGATTCTCCAGCCGTCTGTACTATCACATATTGATGTGATTAAACCAGGATAGCATCATGAGTTAGTTCCGAATCATCTGGCTCGAATCATCGAATCATGAGCTATAAAAGGAAGTTCGTATGACTTGAACTTTTCCAAGAATATCGAACCCATTCATTAGTAGTCTGAGCTGAAACTCAGGGCATAGATGCCTAATGAATTTAATGCAAATGGGTAATCTGAGCTGAAACTCAGGGCATAGATGCCCCATTGCAAAATACGTGATAGATACAAATGGGTATTCTGAGCTGAGACTCAGGGCATAGATGCCCCATTGCAAAACAAGAAGGTGAGCTAAGCCTCACCCCGGTGAAGATCGCGCGGCCGCACGAACACCGTAACAGGGACTGATCAGTATGAAAAGTGTAAAATCATATTGCAAAGAAGTCAGCCGGGTGTGATCCAGGTTTCTCTTCCAAACCCCATGCAACCTAATCTAGTCTTTAATTACCATAGGACTATCCCCAAGACGGGAGTCCTAGAAGTCAAGTCGCATTCAAATATTAGTTTTGTCTTTTCCGAAACTAAAGTAGTCCAAGAAATATTGGAACCAAGGTAAAATACTGAAATGTCCAAGTGGACATGATTCCAAGAATCCCTCCGGTATTATAGGTCGGAGATGGATGATTCAAATGGTCTAGAACTGGAGTCAAAATTTCCAAAAATTCCGAGTTTGTCGAAAATAGACTAACTCTGGAAATTCTCAAAAATTTCGGCAGAGTCTCCTTTGTATTTACTGACCCGGAAATTAATCCGATACAAGTAAACACAAAGAAACAATATACGGGCACGCCGACCCCTTCGGTGGAGCAACCCTCAACACCGGCAACACGCAAAATAAACGGGTACGCCGACCCCTTCGGTGGAGCAACCCTCAACACCGGCACGCAATTTATAATAAAGTTATGCACAATAAAGTAGCTTTCTTACCTTGGCGAGCAAGCAAGCAATAAGATTAAAAACTTTAGCATATGTCCCCCCTTTTTTTTGAATATTCCAAGTTCAAGAAAACTCAAATTTGTAAGTAGAGAATAATATAGGTCAAATGTTAGTTGTTTACAAAACTAAGCACAAAATCTTAACTTAATAATTTAGTAGATTTCTTGAGTGTACAAAAATAGTCTTTTCACTTGAAGAGTTAACTAGTATGGCAACCTATCTAACCGGTATCCATAAATAACCTTTCTTGTTATGTTTTTATGACAATAAGGGTCATTTTAGCTTAAAATCAAAATCTGGACAGAAATGAAATATTAAATAAATTTGGAAATTGATCAAGTTTTCATATCTTGGAGGGGTGTATCAAAGATATATGATGTGTGTATATTTATACAAAGACTTCTTGATTTGTATGTATTAATCCTTACATGCATAAATTCTACATATATGATTGTATCCAAGTTGTGTCATAGTGTGAGTGGATATAATTTACTAGCATATTTGGTTTTGACATACATATACATGTGTATTTAAATATATATCAATGTTTATAGTAAAACAACTACATACATCTACATATCCATAACAATTTAAAATACCGGAAGTGTCCTTCTATTTCATGATGTGCCCAACATCGTGTCTAATTCACTCATTTGAGTATATACACAATCATGAGTGAATTCTAGCAAGGTATTCCTAGCACTCATATTTAAAATTTCACAAAAATTAGATTTCGTTCATGAATTAATGAATTCCCAGAAATGTATATTTATATATATATATACTATAATACTCAAGAAGTAATTTAGAAAACCAATTATCAAGAGAAAGGAGTAGGAGGGCTCGCCTTGAGTTCTTAGAGTGCTTCCTAGAGGAAGTTCTTCCTAGAGTCCCAAATCAGCACCTAGGGCACAAATTAGAGAATTTGGGTTAAAATTAGAACCCTAGAAATATTTATCAAAGAGTTTTGAAAAGAAAAAGGGGAAAGGAAATTGGAAGAAAGGAAGAGGAAGAAGAAGAAGATGAAGAAGAAGGGGGGGTCGGCCACCGGCCGACCGGGCGGCGGCGCCGGCGGCGGCAACCGCGCGGCAGCAGCGGCGCAGCAAACGCAGCGGCAGCAGCGCAGCAATTAGCGGCAGCAGCAGCAGCAATTAGTGGCAGTAGCAGTAACAGTAACAGTAGGGTGAGGAGGAGAAGATGAGAAGAAGAAGAAGAAGAAGAAGAAGAAGGAGAGGGAGAGTGAGCTTACCAGGAAGAAGAAGGAGGAGAGAATGGTTTGCTTCTCTCTCCTCTTCTAAATAAAAGAATGACAAGGAGAGGGAAAAGACCAAAATGCCCATGGGGCATTGTCATGAGAAGGGAATGCCATGTGGCAATTCCTCCATGCATGGTAGACACATATACCATAATACAAAAATACAAATTTTGCATTTGCACAAGGGCAAAAAGAAAAAAAGAATTTAATTTTTGAAAAAAAATATATATATATAATTTTGGAAATAATTTGGAATGGCAAAATATAAATAAATAAACAACAAATAATAAAAAAAATGGCTATGACACTCTACCCACCTTAATTAAATTCCGTCCTCGGAATTTAAGGATAAGAGAGGTAGAGAAGGATAGGTTACTAAGTACCTTAATCATCAAAGAGGTAGGGGTACAGTCGCCGCATCTCATCTTCCCTTTCCCAGGTAGATTCTTCCGGTGAGTCCTTGTTCTAAGATACTCGAACTAAAGAGATAGTCTTGTTCTTAAGAATTTTCTGCCTCCGATCCAGGATTTCCACTGGCTTCTGCTCGATGCGGAGTGTTGGGCCAATAGTGATTTCCGAATGATCCAATATATGACTAGTATCTGGTACATACTTCCGCAGTTGTGATACATGAAAAACATCGTGGACTCCTTCTAGGGATGGTGGTAAGGCCAATCTGTAAGAAACATCACCGATTCGATCCAGGACGTCGAATGGGCCTATATATCTTGGGCTCAACTTTTCTCTGGTTCCAAACCTGATTGTTCCCTTTGTTGGCGAGATCTTCAAGAATACATGATCTCCTGGTTTAAAATTCAAAATTCTCCGATGCTTATCTGCCCACATCTTGTGCCTGTCCTGCGCAGCTTGAAGATGACTTCGAACTGCCTTGACCATGTCCACAGTCTGAGTGACCAATTCTGGCCCTAGAAGCTGTCGTTCTCCGACGTCACCCCAACATATAGGTGATCTGCACTTCCTCCCATATAGTGCTTCAAATGGCGCCATCTTGATACTGGCCTGATAACTGTTATTATAGGAGAATTGTATCAGATGCAGATGATCATCCCATGATCCTCTGAAATCTAGGGTGCATGCCCTTAGCATATCTTCTAAGATTTGTATCATCCTTTCTAACTGCCCATCGGTCTGTGGATGATATGCTGAACTAAACTTCAGGCGACTGCCAAGACTATCTTGTAAGCTTCTCCAAAACTTGGAGGTGAACCGAGTATCCCTGTCTGATACGATACTTACCGGTACCCCTGTAAGCCCCTGATTTTCAAATTTTTTTTTATTAGTGTTAATTAATTTTTAATGTTATTTTTAGCCTTAAAATAATTAATTAGATTTTTAGGAATTTTTCTAGAATTTTAAAATGATTTTAAAATGAGTTTTAAATACTAAAAATATCTATATGTAATTTTCTAAATTGTTTAAATATTATTTTGTAATTTTTAGAAATGTTTTAATATAGTTTTGTAATAAGTAGAATTGTTTTTATATCAATTTGCAATTTTTAAAATTGTTTTAATGTGGTTTTGTAATTTTTACAATTATTTTCATATCAGTTTGCAAATTATGAATTGTTTATGCAAATTATAATTTGCATTCAGTTAGGATTGGGACCTAAATGCAATTACCTAAAACCTAGGGACTCTAGTGCAAAACCCTAAATCTACCCACCCCCGACGACTGGCCAGCTGCCGACGACCGGCCAGCTGTCCCCCGCCATTTCCGGCCGACCTAGCCTTGTTCGACCGACCCTAAGCCCCTATAAATAACCCCCCAACCCCCCTCAGTCGACTACCACTCACCCCGACCATCGTCGACGCCCCCAGCCCCCTTTTCTCCCCCAAAAACCCTAGCCCTAACCCTAACTCCGGCGACCACCCCAGCGCCGCCCCTACGCCGAGCACCACCGCCCGCAACCACCACCGATAGGCTCGCCTTGCCAAGCCGACCCCAGCGCCACCACTCCGCCGCGACCACGCCGCCTCAGCCGCCGTCGAGCACCCTTGAAACTCTTCTGAGTAGCCGGACACGTAAGTGTCAGCTTCATTTCGTGTCGTGCGTGTCTCGTGTGCACACATAGGACTCGCCGTGTCCTGACGAACGTGATGGTGAGTCTGGACACGAAGGATTCGACTTGTGCGTGTCGTGCTAGCCTAGGATACAAGACACCTGTGTCCCTAACTGTCCGGACACAGGCTCGTATTTTTATTTTTTTTTATATATAATGTTAATCAACCTAAATAAAACAAACTAAAACCTAACTCTAACACAAAGCACGGGCCGACCTAGGGGTGAGCAAAACTCGGTTGAAAACCGAAAACCGATCCGAACCGAACCGAAATAAGGTTTCGGTTCGGTTTTTTTTTAAACGGTTCGGTTGTCGGTTTGAAGGTTCGGTTTTTTTTATTTTCGGTTCGGTTTTCGGTTTTTGGGTTCGGTTTTCGAACCGAACCGAAAACCGAACTTGTAAACCGGTTTATAACTTTATATATATATATATATATATATATATATATATATATATATATATATATATATATATATATATATATATATATATATATATATATATATATATTATTTATATATATATATATATAAAACCGAAAAAACCGATGAACCGAACCGAACCAATTCGGTTCGGTTCAAGTTCGGTTCTGAACTAATTCGGTTCGGTTCGGTTTTGATTTGGTCGGTTCGGTTTTGAGTCGGTTTTAATTTTTTCGGTTCGGTTCGGACCGAACCGAACCGATGCTCACCCCTAGGCCGACCCCCTGGTCAGCCCGACCCGATTAAAACCCCCTCCCCCCCCCCCCCCCCCCCCCGCGCTGTGCTGGGCTGAGTTCGAGCCCCCCCCTTTTCAGTTTCCTTTTTCTTTTCTTTTTCTTTTTCTTTTTTCAGTTTTATATATATATTTATATATATATATGTATATATATATGTTTATATATATATTTTTTCCTATATATATATATATTATATATATACACTATATTATTAAGTGTATTCTTATATATATATATATATATATTTTTGTATATATATATATATACTTTATAAATTAATTATTTTTCCTTATATAACTGTATACATCCTTTTAGCATAGGTATGTATATATTCTTTTGTATAAATTTGCCTTATTAAAATAATAATATTATTTTGACTATTTTCAAATTGTATTTTATTGTATTTAAATTACTGCAACCATTTGGTGTCCAAGCCTAGCATGGGTATTTGGGCTCAAATGTGTTTTCACACATTCAAGACCTGTACAAGTCATATTGGACTTGATTCATGGCCTTGGGTCCTGTATTTGAACTTTGGTTCAAATTATATACATGGACAAAATACGCAGATAATTAATTATTGTGTGCATTGCTGTTTTTGATTTTCTAAAAATACTTAAAGTATTGCTAAAATTATGGAAAAATAGTTTTTAGATACTTTGTTAAGTTAGCTAATTTAGTATGATTTTTGTAGCATTTAATTTACTGTTTTGCCACTAGGTTGGCATATGAAATCAAAACTCATTTTCTATATACTTAGGAAAACTGATTTTTATAAAATACTTGTACTGGTTAATAAATTCCAGAAAAATTATAATAAATTTCTATGATTAACAAGGATCACTTTAGTACTTTACTTTAAGAAAAACTAGGCTTTTTGTCCATCTCTAAAATTGTTAGAACACAATGATCTTTTGATTTATTTATTGATTAATTACGACTTGTAGCTTTTTGTGTTAATTGGAGTTTTAGTCGTGTTGAACCCCATCCCTCACTAGTGTAAAGATCCTAGGAAGTTAGTTAACATAGTGTGTCACCCCACATTGATCTCCTATGCCAAGTCATCATTTTGGCTAGGTGCCCAGTCACAAGTCGTGTTTTCACCAGTTAGTGTCTTAGTGTTTTAGCTTAGTGTAAAGCTAAGTTTATTGTATTTATTGCTACAGTGACGAGTTACCGGACATCTATAGCACATTTATCGCAGCTTGTTTTGCTTTGTTAGAGGCAAGTACTTTCTACGAACTTTACATATTGTCACATAAATGAACTGCAAAACCCACAATGTTAAATGTTGATCCTTGGGGTAGCAAGTTAAAACATCACATGTTGTACTTTCCATTACAACCATGCTCAGACAGTTTCTTTGTATCTCTCACATGATTAGAGTATGGGTTATGGGAAAAACTGATAGTAGAGTACGTGATCATGCCCCCCCTATATAGTACCGAGCAAAGTTTCATTTTATATGTTACGGCGCCGTAGGCCTTACTTACCAAGGCAGATTTGTGCGTATGTACACCTCTCGCCCTATCACTTGTACGGAAGTACATTTTATTTACATTGTGCCTCAGTACATTGTATACCTATTGACCGATCACGTACCTGCTACAGTTTTAAACATTACATATACATCTGTCTTTATGACATATGTATCCTTGCCATGATAGATTGTGTGATGCCATGTTTCCAGTTATTTCTTCTATGTTTATTGCCATGTTTCATATGCTAGTTTGCTAGAAAACAGTACTTGCTCCCGTCCTGACAGGATAACGTTGTAGGTATACTTACTGAGGAGGAGTTACTCTGCGACTCATACTATGGAGTTACTGCCGAGGACCCGGCTCTGCTTTACGAGGATGTTCCTGCGGGGAGACTCGTCTAGTTTGCTTAGCTACTTGGGATACTTAGTGTAGTCATGTATTAGACTCTATCATTTTGTAACTGGACATGTATCCAGTTTTACATTTCAGACTTGTACTTTGGACTTATTTCTATATATGAGACGACTTTTGTGTTTGGAGCATTTATGATTCTTCTTCACTTATAGAACTGTTAGCACATTTAGTCTTATCTTGTTATCTCTAGAACAGCTTACTGCGCTTTATCTTAAGCGTAGGCTGGACATGGCTCGGCCCGGCCCAACAATTTGGGTAATGGGTCGTGACAACCCCATAGTGACTAACAACTTCCCTCATGTATATATCCGCTAGATGCTCCGTAGATTGTCCAACTCGGAATGGTAGAAATCTTGCGGACTTTGTAAGTCTATCCACTATCACCCAGATGGCATTGTTACCTTTTTGTGTTCTTGGGAGTCCTGATACAAAATCTATTGTAATATGCTCCCACTTCCATTCAGGTACTGGGAGTGGTTGCAGTAGTCCAGCAGTCCTTTGGTGTTCAGCTTTCACTTGTTGGCATATTAAACATTTCGAGACAAATATAGCTATCTCCCGCTTCATTCCATGCCACCAAAAGTTTTGTCTCAGATCCTGGTACATCTTCGTACTCCCAGGATGAATGGAGTACTGAGAACTATGTGCTTCAGTCATAACCTCGGTCCGGAGTTCTCCATATGGTACACACAATCGACTCCCGAACCTTAAGGATCCATCAGAATGCTTCATTAATCCAGTTTGTACCCCAGCTTCAGTTTGACTCCACAGTTTCTGCAGCTTCACATCCTTCTTCTGTGCTTCCTTAATTCTCTCCACTAAGGAAGATTGAACTTGTAAAATTCCCCAAAATCCATCTGCAACTGGGCATATCACTTCAATCCCCATTTTTCTGAGATCATCCAATATCTCCTTGGGCGTGTTCATAAAGAAAGCCTCAGGCCTCCTACTAAGAGCATCTGCCACTTTGTTTGCCTTGCCTGGATGATACTGCAACTCCATATCAAAATCCTTAAGCAACTCGAGCCATCTACGTTGCCTCATATTTAACTCCTTTTGGGTGAACACGTATTTCAAACTTTTATGATCTGTGTAAATCTTGATCTGTTCACCATACAAGTAATACCTCCACAGTTTCAGTGCAAACACAGCAGCTGCTAGCTCCAGATCATGTGTTGGGTAGTTTCTTTCATGAACTTTCAACTGGCGCGAGGCATAAGCGATCACCCTTCCGTGCTGCATCAGCACACAGCCCAAACCCTTACCAGAAGCATCACTGTAAATCTCGTAACCTCCTGATCCTGAGGGTAGAGCCAGCACTGGTGCTGTGACAAGTCTTTCCTTTAATTCCTCGAATGCCGCTTGACATTTATCAGTCCAAACAAATTTCTCATTCTTCCGAGTCAATCTAGTAAGCGGCTCAACTATTCTGGAAAAATTTTCTACAAATCTTCTATAGTATCCAGCTAATCCAACGAAACTTCGAACTTCAGCTACATTCTTGGGAGTAGGCCATGATTTAACTGCTTCTATTTTCTTAGGATCTACTGTTATGCCTTCTCCACTGACTATGTGTCCCAAGAAAGGAATTTCTTTTAACCAAAATTCACATTTGCTCAGCTTCCCATACAGCTTTTCCTGTCGTAGAGTCTCAAGTACTATCCTCAAGTGTTCTTCGTGCTTCTCCTCGTTCTTCGAGTAAATCAATATGTCATCAATGAACACTATCACAAATTTATCCAGATATTGATAGAATATCCTATTCATCAAATCCATGAATATGGCCGGAGCATTTGTCAATCCAAAAGGTATGACTTGGAACTCATAATGTCCATATCTAGTTCTAAAAGCAGTCTTTGGTATGTCTTCTTTCTTAATCTTCACTTGGTGATAGCCTGATCTGAGATCTATTTTGGAAAATACAGTTGCTCCTCCAAGTTGGTCGAATAATTCATCGATCCTAGGGAGTGGATATTTGTTCTTGATTGTTAGTTCATTCAGTGCTCTATAATCAATTACCAATCTCAGACTCCCATCCTTTTTCTTTACAAAAAGTACAGGTGCTCCCCATGGAGAACCAATGGGTCTAATGAATTCTTTGGCTAGCAACTCCTTGATTTGTTTATTTAACTCTGCTAGTTCCTCCTTATTCATTCGGTATATCTTCTTAGCAATTGGGGCCGCTCCAGGAATTAGATCAATGCTAAATTCAACTGCCCTATCCGGTGGCAATCCGGGTAATTCATCAGGGAATACATCCTTAAACTCATCTACAACTCTTGGCCATTCCTCTATTACCTGACCCTGGAGACTCCTTAGTTCAAACTTTTCTAACTCCTCTTTGTCAAACTCCTTCTGGGCTCTAACAAATTCATGCAACTTCCTACTAGGTAAGGAAAACTGAACTTTTCCTTGTCCACAATCAATAATCGCCGAGGTTGCTATTAACCAATCCATGCCAAATACTACATCATAGTTGTCCATAGGAAAGACTAATAGTTTTGTTCGGAAGCTTGCTCCTCCCATTTTAATTGGACAATTTCTACAAATTCGGCTTACTTCCACAATTCCATTGCCCGTAAGGATTTTCAATTTTCTAGCTAGAGGTTGTGTCTCTATTTTATACTCAGATATGAATGATGCAGATATAAAAGAATGAGTAGCCCCAGAATCAAATAGCACTGATGCAGGACTAGATGAAGCAAGTATAGTACCTGTCACCACGTCTCCTGGTATTCCTGCTTCATTGTTATCCATCATAAAGGCTTGGCCGTGATTCTTGTTCTTCTTCTTGTTGTTGTGGTTCTGATTAGCCCTCTGTGCCTGGTGGAATTGATGTGCTTGAGATGGTAAGACTGGCCTCTGCTGATATCCTGTAGTTGCATTAGGCCTGGGCTCATTATTCTGGAAGGCAGGCCTCTGCTGATATCCTTGACTTGTAGCTCTCTCTCCCTGCGCATTATTATGCACAACAGGCCTTTTATTGCTTTGAGGGCATTGGTTCAACTGGTGGTTGGAAGATCCACACTTCAGGCATCTCCCATGAAGTCTTCTGCAACTATTCTTCGCGTGTCCCGGCCTTCCGCAGTAAGAACAACTTGGTACGGGTCTTTTCTGCTCATGCTGGGCACCCCTTAGTTGCCCTTGCCCCGAAGTCCTTCCCTGGGCCGAACCAGTTTCCAGACTCCGCTTTTGCCCTGCAGTCTTCGCGTTGTTCTTGTCATTTTGCATCCTTTGTTGGTCTCTTGCAGCTTCGACCACTTCAGCATAAGTTTGACATTTGTAAGGGGCCACCTTCATCTTCAATTTATCATCCAGTCCTTCCATGAACCGGACTACCTTCGCCTTCTCTGTAGATACCATGCTTGGAGCATACCGGCTGAGTCTGGTAAATTTTGCCGAATATTCGTCGACAGAGGTCTTGTTCTGCTTCAGATGAAGGAATCTCCTTTCCAGCTCCAACTTGGCACTTGGGGGAAAGAATCTCTCTTCAAATTCTTCCTTAAATTTCTCCCAAGTCACAACTTCATCAGATTCTTCTGGATGTAATGAGCTCCACCATATGTCAGCCACATCTTTTAATTGAATCCTTACTAGTGAAACTATGTCATTTGGCGCGATCTTCGTGCCCTTTAGTAACGCCTCTGTGGTTCTAATCCACTGCGCTGCTTCCATAGGGGTTTCAGTTCCTTTGAATTCTGGGGGCTTGATTGTCCTAAACTCTGAAAGGGTCCCCGTCTTCTGCGTAGGAGTGACATTCAATCTCTCTAGTAGTTTTGTTGAGGTGGCTTGGAAAAGTTGCATTTGTTGGGTATTGGCCTCCAAGACCCTTTGAAAGAATTCAAAGGCATCAGTTGTTCGTGTCCCGGAGGCTTCCACTTGTGAGGTATTGGGGTTCGGTTGAGAAGCCATTTCCTATATATTAAGAATTGGAAATTCTTAAATACAAAATTTAAAGAGAACTTAATTTACTAGAGGAGATTGAAAAGATAATTGCAATATATATATAAAGCCATAACTAAAAGAAGCATATTTCATTCATTTCACAAAACACGATTACAATATGCTTCACTAGGAAGTCCTTACAACTTCTATACTCTAATCCTTATACAAAACTATTTACATCTGTTGTAATTCTAAAATGTTGTACAACAGACAAAAATTTTCCCTTTTTTCTTCCATACATCATATCTATAAGCTATCTGCTGATCCATCAAAATGCTGTGCAGCAGACAAAAACTACCCCAGTCCTAACTGTCATGCGTCACCATCTCAGCTTTATGTAGGTGATCTCGCGGATCCTATCATAAGGATTGGCCTCTACCCATTCCTCAATGGTCCCTTCATACCCATGAGTAAATGGAGAAGGACCGTCCTTCGCAAGGAAGAACCTAAGTCGTAGTTCCTTTTCCCAATATACTTCCGCTCCATCTTCCACATCACGGATTCTGGGGCGTAGGCGCTCGAAAAATACACTGTTCACCGGAAGGTCTTCGTCGGGCGACACCCTCCAAGCCTCCCGAGCAAACTGCTCGTATCCGTAATGAGTCCGGTGGCTCCTGTCCCAATAGATGCTCGGCAGGAATTGGGCCATTACCTATATCCGAAAATTTCCTCGAATGAGAACTTTATGACATAAAATGATCACCATAATAAAATCATCAAATTCTAAATAAATTTTGATCAAGATTCATATCCCCAAACCTTAGTAGATTTTTGTGTTCAACCTTCAATTGTCATCTATTCCTATCCTAAGGAAGTCCAAGTAAATCCTTAAGATAATATTCGATATCCACCTATACCATCTCCTTAACCTATACACTACCCTTAAAGAGTGGACCTGCATAGGCCACCAACCAAAAGACGTGTCACGCCCCGCTCCCAGAATACGGCGAGCCGAGTACGTACAACATCCCCAGGCTACGCGACCATACAACATGAACTCAATTGCATCCCGCGATTGTCGCCTGTAAGGTCCTAGATAGGCATAGAGTTAAGAAAATAATACAATTTTCTACAAAAGAGCATAACATTCATTTATCCCAAAATGTTACAACATAACTCAAGTCTCATCATCAAACACATATGTACATTTTTGATTCATTGTTCTTCAAAATACATAACTTACATATTGCATTCATGTTTCTTCAAATACATAAGTCACACAGCTATGAGGTTCCCAGAATAAAGCTACAACCCTCAGTCCTACATCATTCATAAAGTTCTGTCTCAGTGTATGCCTGGCCTTCGTCCTGATCTGCTTCAGTCCCTAGTGAACAAAACTAGGTCGTCAATACGACGAGCAAGCCCTCGGTCAAAGGAGCAAGTTATGAAGGTGGAATGATAAGGCAGGTAAATACAAAATGGAGTAAACTTGATCATTTTAAAGTCCATACATGTAATACTAGTCAAGAAGCGAGTCGTTCTCACATTAATGTCATAAGGACACAAAACAAACTTTCTAAAACTAAATGCAAATTTAGAGAAACTCTCTGGATCACACACCCACGCCTTGCATCTCTACAATAATCCCATTGGCCCGGGATCAGGCTCGCACAAAACGGTTGGTGCTTAGATTCTCCAGCCGTCTGTACTATCACATATTGATGTGATTAAACCAGGATAGCATCATGAGTTAGTTCCGAATCATCTGGCTCGAATCATCGAATCATGAGCTATAAAAGGAAGTTCGTATGACTTGAACTTTTCCAAGAATATCGAACCCATTCATTAGTAGTCTGAGCTGAAACTCAGGGCATAGATGCCTAATGAATTTAATGCAAATGGGTAATCTAAGCTGAAACTCAGGGCATAGATGCCCCATTACAAAACACGTGATAGATGCAAATGGGTATTCTGAGATGAGACTCAGGGCATAGATGCCCCATTGCAAAACAAGAAGGTGAGCTAAGCCTCACCCCGGTGAAGATCGCGCGGCCGCACGAACACCGTAACAGGGACTGATCAGTATGAAAAGTGTAAAATTATATTGCAAAGAAGTCAGCCGGGTGTGATCCAGGTTTCTCTCCCAAACCCCATGCAACCTAATCTAGTCTTTAATTACCATAGGACTATCCCCAAGACGGGAGTCCTAGAAGTCAAGTCGCATTCAAATATTAGTTTCGTCTTTTCCGAAACTAAAGTAGTCCAAGAAATATTGGAACCAAGGTAAAATACTGAAATGTCCAAGTGGACATGATTCCAAGAATCCCTCCGGTATTATAGGTCGGAGATGGATGATTCAAATGGTCTAGAACTGGAGTCAAAATTTCCAAAAATTCCGAGTTTGTCGAAAATAGACTAACTCTGGAAATTCTCAAAAATTTCGGCAGAGTCTCCTTTGTATTTACTGACCCGAAAATTAATCTGATACAAGTAAACACAAAGAAACAATATACGGGCACGCCGACCCCTTCGGTGGAGCAACCCTCAACACCGGCAACACGCAAAATAAACGGGTACGCCGACCCCTTCGGTGGAGCAACCCTCAACACCGGCACGCAATTTATAATAAAGTTATGCACAATAAAGTAGCTTTCTTACCTTGGCGAGCAAGCAAGCAATAAGATTAAAAACTTTAGCATATGTCCCCCCTTTTTTTTTGAATATTCCAAGTTCAAGAAAACTCAAATTTGTAAGTAGAGAATAATATAGGTCAAATGTTAGTTGTTTACAAAACTAAGCACAAAATCTTAACTTAATAATTTAGTAGATTTCTTGAGTGTACAAAAATAGTCTTTTCACTTGAAGAGTTAACTAGTATGGCAACCTATCTAACCGGTATCCATAAATAACCTTTCTTGTTATGTTTTTATGACAATAAGGGTCATTTTAGCTTAAAATCAAAATCTGGACAGAAATAAAATATTAAATAAATTTGGAAATTGATCAAGTTTTCATATCTTGGAGGGGTGTATCAAAGATATATGATGTGTGTATATTTATACAAAGACTTCTTGATTTGTATGTATTAATCCTTACATGCATAAATTCTACATATATGATTGTATCCAAGTTGTGTCATAGTGTGAGTGGATATAATTTACTAGCATATTTGGTTTTGACATACATATACATGTGTATTTAAATATATATCAATGTTTATAGTAAAACAACTACATACATCTACATATCCATAACAATTTAAAATACCGGAAGTGTCCTTCTTTTTCATGATGTGCCCAACATCGTGTCTAATTCACTCATTTGAGTATATACACAATCATGAGTGAATTCTAGCAAGGTATTCCTAGCACTCATATTTAAAATTTCACAAAAATTAGATTTCGTTCATGAATTAATGAATTCCCAGAAATGTATATTTATATATATATATACTATAATACTCAAGAAGTAATTTAGAAAACCAATTATCAAGAGAAAGGAGTAGGAGGGCTCGCCTTGAGTTCTTAGAGTGCTTCCTAGAGGAAGTTCTTCCTAGAGTCCCAAATCAGCACCTAGGGCACAAATTAGAGAATTTGGGTTAAAATTAGAACCCTAGAAATATTTATCAAAGAGTTTTGAAAAGAAAAAGGGGAAAGGAAATTGGAAGAAAGGAAGAGGAAGAAGAAGAAGATGAAGAAGAAGGGGGGGTCGGCCACCGGCCGACCGGGCGGCGGCGCCGGCGGCGCGGCAGCCGCGCGGCAGCAGCGGCGCAGCAAACGCAGCGGCAGCAGCGCAGCAATTAGCGGCAGCAGCAGCAGCAATTAGTGGCAGTAGCAGTAACAGTAACAGTAGGGTGAGGAGGAGAAGATGAGAAGAAGAAGAAGAAGAAGAAGAAGAAGGAGAGGGAGAGTGAGCTTACTAGGAAGAAGAAGGAGGAGAGAATGGTTTGCTTCTCTCTCCTCTTCTAAATAAAAGAATGACAAGGAGAGGGAAAAGACCAAAATGCCCATGGGGCATTGTCATGAGAAGGGAATGCCATGTGGCAATTCCTCCATGCATGGTAGACACATATACCATAATACAAAAATGCAAATTTTGCATTTGCACAAGGACAAAAAGAAAAAAAGAATTTAATTTTTGAAAAAAAAATATATATATATATAATTTTGGAAATAATTTGGAATGGCAAAATATAAATAAATAAACAACAAATAATAAAAAAAAATGGCTATGACACTACTAAAAAGGTGCATCACGTTTTCTTTGTTAATCTTATTCTAAGCATTATTCGGTTTTGTACTGGGAATCAAACTCAATAAGAGATTTAGTTCGGTTTGGCACTTCGATTATGTAAATATTAAAAAAAATTATTTAGTTTCATCGAAAACTACAAATCGAATAAGACTTGTGCAATTATTAAATATCCTTAAATTTATGCATACTTTATGATTATAAATGTGTATTTATTTAAAAATAACAATTATATATATGGGTTTTTAAGTCCAAAATGGTAATTTAACAACTAGCCCAACTCTGGGTCCAATTTTGAAAAAACAAACAAACATAATAAAGTAATTTAACTACAATTTAAACTTTTTGTCTGGCCCATTAAATAATAAAAATAATCCAATGGGTTGGTTAAACCGAACCGATTATCGTTTTCGTTATGTTTCAATTATGGCTAATTTTGGTTCATATTTGATTTTAGATTTTTAGAATTTTGGTTAATTTGGTTTTCATTATTTCGATTCGGTCGAAACAAAATATATTGAATGTTCGCAGCTACTTTTTTTTCTTTTTTTGCTGTATAACACATTTAGATTAATTGCCATGACTAAAGAAATATAAAGTCAAGGAGACATAACTTTTTTCTTCCAATTTTACTATTGTAATTGGTATTGCAACTATTTTGACTACAACAAAAACTGTAGTTTTTTTTTAATGATTGTTGTAGGTTTTTTGCTGTAAATATAACTTTTACAGTCAACCGAGCATTGGAATTTATGTAAATGTTGTGCTAAGTGTGATAAGATATTGATCAATTTCACAAAATATAGGTGAAACAACTTTAGTTGTCATAAGTGCGATAAGAAATATATATTCATTCGTAATCATAACTTTTATGTAGAAGAAGTAAAAAAACATGTCTACAGAATCCCAAGAGAACTGTAGCCGTAGGCCTGTCAATGGTAGACCGAAAATTCGTATCCGATTCGCATTCGAATCGAAAATATCCGAAATTTCGGATACGGATTCGGATATCATATCGGATATTTATCGGATATAGGATGCGGATACGGTAAGTGTCATATCCGGACCAATAATATTCGAACCAATAATGTTTAAATTATTTAATAAATTTAAAATATATTCAATGTATGCATGGGACTATATGTGCTTGTGTGGAGAATTTTTTGGTGCAAATGTATTCAATGTGTGCATGAAAATCTGCTGCTTGTGATATTTCAATGTGAAAATCTGCACATATATCTAACAAAATCTGCTGTTCCAATGTGAAAATCTGCTGCTTCTGATATTTCAATGTGAAAATATGCTGTTTTTGGACAAAATTTGTCGTTTCAATGTAAAAATCTGTTATTTCTCGACAAAATCTGTTGGTTCTGATTTTTTTATTCATTTTTTAAATATTTTTTTTAGTAATCTTATTGGTTCGGATATTATCCGATATCCGTTAAAATTATCGGTAACGGATACGGTAGCCAAAACTTCTATCCGATCGGATATCGGATAGTTATCGGATATATCCGATAGTTAATGGTTCGGATATGATAATGCCAATATCCGACCAATAAGCTACCATTGACAGGCCTATGTAGCTGGTGTCAACAAAATATCACTCTTCATCTGCCACCACAAAATATATTGTTAATGGATTGGTGGTTTAATCCTTTCATCTCATGCCACTTTCGATTTAATCTTACACTATTAATTTAAAAAATTATATATTTTTTAATTATTATCACCACACTTTGATAGATCGGAACTTTTCTTATCCATCAACGATAAGCCTGAAGTTACGTCAAAGGAATTCGATGTTAAACTCGGTGTTGCATATAAAACACATGTACCATGACTACTAGTTTGAAGTTAATAGTTTAAATAAAACGTTGATGTATATATATATATAAAACAATAATATTTTTTGGGTTCATTTATCTAATACTTGAGATATACCGTACAATTCAACCACGGAACCACGAAAACTCATAATAACTTATTTTCTCTATTCTCCAATTTTTTTTTTTATTTTCTTACTTCCCTATAAAACCAATTTTCTTTTCCCAGCACCAAAATAAACTCATAAATATTTTCTGTCCCACTTTTCCACTTTATTCTACTTCCGAGTTACTCGACATCCCCACAAAGAAACTCACCCGACTTTCCACGTCTCACTTTCTGGTTCTTGTTAAACCCAAACAATCCGAACCAAACCAGAGCGGGTTTGATCGCAACCGCTTATCACATAGGCTGTGTGTGATAACTTCTTCCTCACAAAAGCCGAAAGCAAAACCCTAATTTTCCATCTAGGGTTTTGGGTTCTCTCCATCAAAATCCACCGATTTCATCAAAAAGCACAGCGCCGGAATGATCGCGGCGTTGTGCTGGGTCCCCAAAGGGGTTTCGAAGATCGTCCCCGAAGAAGTTCCCGATCATCCCCCGACCGAAGAAGTCGAAGAAGCTAGGTCAGATTCCTTTATTGTCGCCTTTTTTGGTTATATTTTACTTCAAAAAATAGGTGTTGATACGTTGTTCGAGGCGGTTCCACAGCGAAATCAGCGAAAACGAAGAGAAAGACGAGGAAATGGACGATGTCGGCACTCCGAAGGAAGCGGAAGACGAGGTCGCCCACGCGCTGGCTGCGGTGGAGGCGCTCGGGAAGAATCAGGGGAGTGGCAGCTCCAACGAAGTCCAGGCCATCGCCGACAGGCTCAACGAGCTCATGAAGGGTTACGACAAAGAAGACGATGGTAAAATTTTAAGCTTTTTATTTTCCTTTTTCATTTACTCTTCTGTCAAACTTCTGATTGCATATATATATATATATATATATATATATATATATATATATATACAAAACACAAAGGTTTTTGAATCCTAGGGCTGACTGTGCCAAGATAAAGAGTGGTTGGGATTTAATCTTGGTGAATCAACGGTTGTGGGGTTTTATGGGGAATCCAAAGAGTGGGGTTTGCACTCATAATGGTTGTGGATGAGCATTATTGAGAGTGGGATTTTATGGGGAATGAGCATTATTGAGAGTGGGGTTTTATGGGAAATCCAAAGAGGGGGGTTTGCACTCATAATGGTTGTGGATGAGCATTATTGAGAGTAGGATTTTATGGGGAATCCAAAGAAAATTCACATACAGCAGTGGTTGGGATTTAATATTTTGATGGGGGCCTCATAATTATTATTGTTCGTTTAAAATTGGGGGTCCAAGATTTTGAGGGGGAATACCTTAAATGAACATCGGGCACGGATTATGACTAGTATATATATAAGTCAATGTGCTCTCGTGGTCGGCAGATGGAGAACGTGGATACAATGGAGACATAACCTAGCTGGGTGGTTCGGGGTTTAAGAGACATAAGTGACATAACAGTCCTAGCTGGGTGGTTCAGGGTTCGAATAAACGGGGACGTGGATTATTCCTTCAATTAATAAATGGTGGGAGTTATATATATATATATATATATATATATATATATATATATATATATATATGCGTTATTGTATGGGTATTCCCAGAATCACATTTACCAATGCACCTTTAATTTAACATGTGTTTTACATAAATGTAAAATTTGTATTGATAAATGTGATTGTGGGAGTACCCATGCAAATTACACATTTATCAATGTGTTAACATGTGTCCTTAGGGCACATGTTAACAACCCCCCCCCCCCCCCATATATATATATATATATATATATATATATATATATATATATATATCGGGATCAGATGACACATACAATTTGACAATTTCTACATGTATATATACGGGATCAAGTGACACATACAAATTGACATCTAAAAACATGCAATCTCAGCCATACGTCATTTGAAATCAGGGCCGGCCCTGAGTTAATGGGGGCCCTAGGCAAATTTTTAAAATGGGGCCCATACATAATATAAAAAAATAGAACTAAAAAATGATACAGCCAAGGCTAGAACCTAGGACCTCTTATGTAGAAGTATAACAAACTACCACTACACCACAAATGTTTTGTGATAAAGGAGGATCATATTATATATTAGTTCTATTTTCAATATAAGATTACTAATATATATATACTTTTAAATTAATTTTTTTGGGCCCCCAAATTTCATGGGGCCCTGGGCGGTCGCCCTGGCCGCCCTGGGCCAGGGCCGGCCCTGTTTGAAATGAATGGTTTAGATTTGTTAAGAGTATTTTGTATTAATTAGCATGCATGTCAAATTGAATGTACACTAATTAATACAACCTACTATTATTTAGCATGCTTGTCAAATTTGACATCCGTGCATGTAAATTTAGTATGCATTTAAATCTGAACCATCCATTTCAAATGACGTGCGACTGAAATTGCATGTTTTTTAGATGTCAAATTGTATATGTCACATGATTCCCATCATATATAGATTTAGATCGGAAAAATCGTGCATATTTTATGAAACCATGTGCTATGGCTCAAATCCGTAGTCAATCCTATTTTCGATAGGAGCAGTTGACAATGGAATCCCATTTTTTCTATCAAACGGACCTCCCCTGATGGTAATCTTAATGTGGCCGATTTACCCTCTTTTGCAATCAGCTTCGCTACAACGCCAACTGCTCTAGGGACTCGCTATCCTTCTTCGCCTATTTTAACCCTCTGGTTCATCTTGTTTCATCTTTGTTGGTGTATACACACACACACAGGGCGCGGGTCAAAAGCTACGTCCGTGGAGCCCCGCCAAAGCTCTCCCCCACCATCGAATCGGGGGGTCCGTGTGGGGCCACAACGTGCGCCCGCTCGATCCAACGGTCGAGGGCGGCGGGGCTCCCGCGTGGCTCCGTGGAAGGGGCTCCGGATCCGGACCCATATATATATATATATATATATATTTTTTTTTTTTTTTTTTTTTTTTTTTTTTTTTTTTTTTTTTTTTTATATATATATATATATATATATATATATAATTCTTTTTTTCATGGTATGCATGATAAAATGTCTAAAAGTGGACTATGAATGATTATATGACCGAAGATTATTACTGTGTGTTGTTTATTCACAGTTTTCATATGCTTTATTTTGCTTGTTTGTGTTGTTCTCTTGATAAAAAGCTCTGAGTAGTTTTCTAGATAAGCTAAATGATATTACAATGTAGACAGATCCTAACAAGGGCACATTTGTAGAGAGTTTTTTTGAGTATACATGCAACTAAGAATTTTACAGGGTTATACCTGTAAGTTTTTTGTTTTAATATTATTTTTGTGATATATATGTTTCACTTGACTTTGGTCTTGCCATGTAAATTTGGACAGTCCCTGATTGCATCGGCTCTGGAGTTGGAAATCTCTATTATACGAGTAACGACATGGATCCTTATCTGCAAGGAGGAGATGTGAGTGGATTTTAGAACTTGCTACATTTTTCCCCATGATGATAAAGAAATAACGTGGTAGTGTTTGAAGCAGGATGAAGAGGAAGACGAGATCGAGGACCTGATCATTAAAACGACGGATGCTGTTATAGTTTCTGCATGTACCACTGAGGACGAATATAGCTACCTCGAGGCAAGCAGCTTTTTTATGGAGGAGATCATGGTTTCATGCTATGTTTTTTGTTTTGCGTGACCACTTGTTTAGGGTCATTAAATCCTTAAGGCATTTTCTGAGTTAGAGGAAAATGGAGGTTAAGTACTGGTATGATTCCTTTGCATGTGTGTCTTTGCATGTACGCAATGAATTACTGTGGTTTGACTTGTTCTTTAAAAAATGGACACAGGAGGTAAAAATTGGTGTTCTGTTATTGTAACTATGCACAGAGCAAGACTGATAGGATGTATTGGTGTACTGAGTTATTTAACAACGCAGTATTGGTTTAACTGCAACTAGGTGCTTGAGACTAGGGCTGGAAGATGAGTTTCTTGCAGGTGCTTGAGACTAGGGCTGGAAGATGAGTTTCTTGCTTCATATATGTCTGACACAACTTTGTAGAAAATCTTCTAAACCTCAAGTTATTCATTTATGATTCCTTCACTAACAGTTATTAGACATAGAAGCTAGCGGTCACTAAGGTAGTCAAAGGCGCAAGACGCACTTGAGGCGCACACGGTCTATATCGTCGGAGGCGTAAGGCGCACGTCCGAGCGAAATGAGGCACAAAAATAATAAATAATAAAAATATACATAAATAAATAAATTAGTAATATAAGAAATAAAACCAAATATAACATATTAAAACCAACAAAAATATATTAAAACCAACAAAAATATGTTAAAACATTAAAACATAATCAAGTGAATTAGCAGAGCAGCAATAGCAGTGGTAATCTATGTTGTCACGTGCGACGCTTAGGCGTGCAGGTTGAGGGGAGCTTGCCTCGACCTGTAGAAAAATTCACTGTGTGAGGCGATACCTAGGGTTGACCATGGATAAATCTATGTTAATGCTGATTATATTTGCTTATTGCATACTTTTATGCTTTTGTTGCTTCTTATATGAATATGAACATTTTTTTTATTCAACTTTCCCTTTTCGTTTTGCTTTCATTATTTGATTTCTTTTATACATTTTCTCTCTTTAGTCTTCATTTATGTTCCGTTCATGTTAAGGCTATGTTGTTGGTCCATTCGTGGATGTTCATATTATATTGCTTATTGTAGTAAAAGTAATATACATAACTGCATAATTTTCTGCAAAATAGTAGATGTATCGTGGGCGGCGCGTAGGCGAGGCGGGTGGGCTGTCGCCTCGCCTGGCGCCCGATACAACATAGGTAGTAATCAACTGAACTAACAAGTGTTTGTATTCTCCCTACCACGTTTTTTGGTAAATTTTAGTTTTTCTAGTTCAACTATAACCAACTTTGGCAACCGTGGAAATGTCTATCTTCCTCCCACTTGTATGAGGTAGGGGTTACTTCCATGCCACAATTTTTTTGTATATATATAAACCATAAGGCGCGCCTTCTCTTGGTTGTCCTTGCTGAAAGGTGCGCCCTAGGTGCACCCGGAGAAAGGGACCTCGCCTAGTAAGGGGCGAGGCGCAACTGCTGCGCCTTTCTGCGAGGCGCGCCTTTGACACTACCATCCAGTCAATTTCTTAATTTTAAGCTTGGTTCTAAATACACGCACGGTTTTATTCACAAACTTAATCTAAAGCCATTTGTAGCCTAACATTAAGACTACTAGTATATATGCACGTGCACTGTAGGAAATTATGCTAATTTTTGTATTTAAGTAATGATTTCCCTTCTAGTTTCTCCAGCCTCTTTTTTTGTCATTTTTTAACCTCTGTTGCTGACCTTACGGTTATAGATATTTAAAGATGACAGATCTAAAGGAGAAGCTTCCCGACCTTGACGAGTGGTGTGAGCTTTAGAGAGCTCAACTCGTCCATATCTGGCCATGAGATAATGGTTGACAAGTACTACCCACCTTATCCACAATCTGAGTTTGAGTATATACTATGTGCTCTCTGATTTCCTTTTTACTTGTTTGGGTGGACAAGTTCCGTTTAAGAAAAGAGAGTTAACAGTTGATCTTATAAATCAAGTAGAAGATACTTCTCCTAGTTAGTTTATAGGTAAGACTCATTGTTCAATTTTCCTTAAGAACTCACGGAACTTCATCTGTAAAAGTATTTGTCAATAAATAACTTCATACTGTTGCCTGTTATTTATGCGACTATTTGCAGTTATATTGTGCAACCTATAGTATAAGATGAGTTATTTGTATGATTTTAATTGTTCCTTTGCTGATATTGCAGGTATCTGTATACGAGGAATCAGAGGGTGGGGAACCAAATATGTATACTCATCAGGAGAAGATCCTATCTGCTTATCCCCTTTGCACAGCCTGGCTTGATTTCAGACCTAAAAGTGGTGATAAAGGTACCATGTCATTAGATTTCATTAAGTTACGTGTCGTATTACTTTAGTTTGTCTCGAAGGCAAGCACTATTGAAGATTAAGAACATTTCCTAGAGAAAGTGAGTTCTTTTAGTTTGGTTCTATACCGTCAATACTAAGAATAGTGCAGGGAAGCAGTTGGGGTTTTCTTCGGCACCATTATCTGCTTCCTTTGGCATTTATTTCCTTGGTAGACGAACATCGTATTAAGCAACAAAATGGATACTTGCTGAGAGCACCTTTCTAGAAGGCTTTGACAAATGGAAGGGAGGCCTTTACTTTCTCTTGTTGATACTTACTATGAACAGTTCTGAACATGGTTCACTTATTTTTGTATAGAACTGGATCCTTGCATAGCACCTTCCAAATGGAAGGCTCTGGAAGGAAGACCTTCAACTTCCCCAGTATTGGTACTTACAGAGAATAGTTGACGACAAGTTTCACTTATTTGTTTAGGTTATGACCAAAAGTTGAAATTCTGTATATGTTCCCAGATTTCTTTAGTCATTTGCGTCCCAAATTTGTCCTCTGATCATCCGAATTTGATCAAGTATGCAATGTCGGGCAAATCAATAATCCGATATGCAATTTACAGGCACTTCCTCAAAGATGCAAATTGATGGTTGTGTTTGGACTTGTTGAAAGAATATTTGTTATGTTTGCATGTAAAATGAATTGAGAAATGTATTGGATAAAAAAAAAAAACAGTTGATGCATAGAGAGCTTCAAATTTCCATAGTAGATGAGCATCAATATAAAGGAGCCTGAGGAAGTGTGGAACTAGAGGCAATAAAAATACCTCATATATTTATATTCTATTTCACCTGTGAGGTAGCTGTTTTCCCCCCTACTTTTTGCCTTTTATGACCATTTTTTCTTCTCTTGCTCAATCTGGTTCCATAGCCTCTTAGTCTGTGACTCTGTAATGCACGGACTGTGGTAAATATGCACCATATTCGTGTTTGACAAGGATCATACACCAGCACGCCTAGAACATGTGCCAGATATTCAAGATCTATGTGCAATGCTTGAATATGAATATCGAGTACCTGACATGAGTCCAAGGCATCAAGGAATTGGACGCATTTTTTTTCTCTAGTTCACGGCAAGAATTGGCGGCAATGAAGCACATGCACTCCAAATTCCATGATCTGTCTGTGTCGTGTCAGACACATGTATCGGACAGGCCAAAATATATTAAGACACCAAAATAGGTGCATAATCCGTGTCATCGTTTTGTGTCGTGCCGAATCGGTGTCTGTGCAAGTGCAATATAGATTGGCGGAAAGATATTTGAAGTTGACTTGAAAAATGTGATGGCTTATATCTGATGTCTATTAATATTGCCATGTTAATAAAGTGCCAGTTGAAGACTTTGTTTTGGCTATGTTTGAAGAATATTTTCTGTAATATTGTATTGACATAAATTAAAGGATGCCTATGAGTTAAGCTACATGGTGCTTGCACTTGCATATTTCTATATAGATGCGTACAACAGTAACTTACAGTTAACTGTGTGACATCTGTTGCAGTTGGATTTCCAATAAATCTGTACTTGTATGTAGAACTTTTAAAAGTTTCTCTTTTATAAATAGACACATTCTTGTTTCAGCTTTTTCATTGTTACCTTGTTTCATAGATCTTTCTCTTTTTGGGGATTGGCAGGGAATTTCGTAGCTGTAGGATCAATGGAACCTGCTATTGAGATATGGGACCTCGATCTTGTATGCATTTTGTAAATCAGAATCCTTGTTGTTTTATATAGAAGCTACCTATTGTAGTTTTGCATCTTGTTTGGCCATCCCTTTAACATTTACATATTCTATTGATCGGCAGATTAAAGAGGAACAACCAATTATGGTCTTGGGAGGCAAATCAAAAAAGAAGAAAGACAGAAAAAAGGTTTGTGTGTTTATATATAACTTAATGATAACTATTATAATTAAATTGTGTTACTGATTGAAAGTTTCTATCATTGCATGAATGTCCTCTTTCTTTTTTGACTATGCAAAATCCTCTTTTCTTTTTTGACTATGCAAAATACTGTGCTGACCATGTCTGAGTTCCCATTATCTGTCCTTGTGATACATATTTTTTGCAACTGAGACATACTCTAGAAAGAGTATTTTGCCTTGTAATTTCCAAGAGCCATGTTAAAATCTTAGGATGTTATTAAAACTATGCAATGCATATAATTATACTAGTTAAAGCCAAAGGAACACCATTTGACACTTAGCTTTTGTAAGTGAAGATTCTTACAAGAAACATGGTATTGTAAAAATTTTATTTGGAGTTTTACAAATTCAGATGGAATGGTGACTGTTTTTACTGAATTTAACTTGTTGGCCGAAATTTTTGTTGGATGTTTTGTATCCTTGCACTTATTTTTTGTATTGGTATCATCAGTCTTCAGTTAAGTACAAAAAGGGCAGTCATAGAAATTCTGTACTCACTCTTGCATGGAATAAGGAGTTCAGGTGAGCATATTAATCTTTGGTCGGATTAACTGACAATTTGTCACTCCATTTGTAGTAGACATGTCTAATCTGCTGTTATTGACTTCAGGAATGTCCTTGCCAGTGGAAGTGCCGACTGTTCAGTAAAAGTGTGGAATTTGGAAACTGCAAAATGTGTTGCAACTGCGGAGCATCATACAAAGGAGGCAATTTTCTTTACCTTCACTAGTGATGAGAGTTATGAATTCAGCAGGCTACATGATCATCTTATGCTTGTACTGATATTTGGAGGAATAAATTCTTTATATTTGCTTATGTTTGTCATATTCTCATGTTACATCTTTTAGGTCTTCTATTTTCTAATTGATGATCATTTATATTATTTGTGATGATTTCCTTAGTGAATTTCACAATCAACTCTAAAGTCTAAATATTGCTAACCCTTTTTATTGAAGACGTCCCCAACACCTATTGTGGATGGCGACCATTATGATTAGGTAGACATTTGGCATATGGTTGACAATCAGGAGTTAAAATATGGCTTTAATCTTAACTCTCATTAGGATGTGGAGACGAACGAAGAAAGATTCATTATCCTCTGCCAAGCTTCTTGTATAACTTATTTGTAATGGGCATCAAGATTCTTCCTGGGGTTCCTATAGGTGTTTGCCACGTCAAGCTTTGCCTAAATATTTTTGATGATGGTTAACTAGGATAGCTTATTTAATCCGAGTTTTCTATAAGTAAATGTCTAGTGCTTGATGACCTATTATTCGAAACAGGCCGAAGTGAGTTGGGACGATGCTCAACTACTGGGAGTAACACAAGGAGCTTACGAGATGTGAACATGGAGAATTGGAGTATGCAAAAACACAAGCGAAGATCGAGTTCCTTCACCAACATAAGTTGATCACCACCAAGACTTATTTGTACCTCGGTCCTTGAGTATTTTATATTATGAGGGTGTAGAATTAGAGTCAAGGAGGCATTTGAGTCACAACTAAAATCAACCTTAGGGATCTAGTTGTTCTTTAGATTTTCATAATGATTTTAGGGGCGGAGTACTTAGGTCTAACGGCAATTGGTTAATGGTTTACATGATGATCACCATTTGAATTGAAGAATCAGGCTCAACATGGAGTTTCATCCATTATCCGGTGCAATGTGCAGGAGAATGTTTTAGTACGAGGACCAGAATTTCATATGATAGTATTAGAGCTCTGTCCACTTATTCTATTGTGAAAACTGCCACATGAACAAACTTGGAATCTGATTCTTGGTTGTCAGGGTTCCAATAGAGGATATATATATATATATATATATATATATATATATATATATATATATATATATTTACCGAAGTACTTCCGATGGTTACAAGCGGTCATATTATTTCTTGGCAGCTATATAAGCCATAAAATTAGAGATTTCATGAACTATTGAACTATCAAACTTCAGAATGATTAGAGAGTACCTTCTTAGTTTGTAATATAGTTCTATGTGAGAATTAAGATAAAAGAGAGATTCACACTGTGTTGTTTATCGGTTCTCTTCTCATCCTCCAGCTTTACTTCAAAATTGTATCTTCATTTTGAGTTTTAAGGAGGTCACTCATGGTGTTCGAGAAGGTTCTCAAAGCTTCAGAAGTTGAATGTTTGTGTTCATCCGGTTGACGTGATGGAGTGGTTGTGAATAGATTTAGGAAGCCTAACCATGGATAGTAAAAATCTCGAGCCGATTGCTTGAGTATTCGACTAGGCCTTTGGGGCTGGGAGCCATGAGTACATTTTGTCTCACGTTTCTCTACTTGCTTACGTATGCTTATGTCATTATTGTGGTATCTAGAATTATAATTTATGCAAATTGAGAATGAATTGCTGATCCACTCTATTCACTACCCTCTCTAGGGTTGCGATACTTACTGTCAATGAGCCCTTGCATAAGGCTCTGTTTGGTTTGGAAGATTGGGCCTTTTTCAGGATGTGATCGTGGAAAATCCCAAATCTCTTGATTGGATAAGAAGAAGTGGGAAGATAAAAGTACCGACAAAACAATAGTTCCTTCTCTCCCCGTTATGGAAGTGGGTTGGTTTTGGGTTTGTTAATATTTATTATATTATTTGTCTTCTAAATAGTAATGAGTAATAAATAGTTGATAGTAGTAGGAATTTGATAATTAATACTAAGATAGGAATTAATATATGAATAAGTATTCAATGATTAAGAAACTACTTAATTATTAATACCAAGTAATAAGTGAAGATTCTGGTAACTAATAATTATTACTAAAATTATTAAGCAATTATGTAATTAATAATTAGTAAGTAACTAATAGTTAGTAGTTAGCTATGTTGTTAGAGGCGACGCCTAGGGGACCTAGGCGTACAGGTAAAATGTATGTCGACTCGCCTTAGGTTAATTTTCCCTGGTTGTGGCAATATTCGCCTGGGGTTGCCCAAGGTTAATTTTCCCTAGTTGCTTGCTTGCTTAATGTTTGATGCTTATTTCAAACTTTTGTGCTTTTGTGATCAAATATATATGCTTAGTTTATAAAATATAAGTATGTTACATGTACACGTGTAGTACATATGCAGGAGCAGCAGGGACGTACCCAAATTACTGGTCGATGCCTAGACACCCCTGGGCGGCGCCTAGACACGTCTGGGAGGCATGTCGCCTTGCTTCGTCTAGCGCCCAGAGCAACATAGGTAGTTAGTAATGCTTAATTACTCAAGTAAATAAGATATTTATTTAGTATACGTAACACAAATAATTAATCAATAGTTAGTTTTTAATAGTATTCAAAAATTGTAACAAAGAAATTTGAATAATTCTTTTAAGTAAACTAGTATGAATAAGTAGTATAATCAAATAATATAATTGATCGATATATTATCATACCACTTAAGTAATTAGTTATAAATAAATAAATAAATAAATAAATAAATAAATAAATAATACAATTAATTAATATTAATTATTAACATGAATATTATATTTCAATAATTATGTTAAAATATTATGATTATTTGTCTTTTTAGTTATATATCAATTATTTACTAATATTATATTGCACTATACCACTTCTGTATTTTCCCGCGGTCCTACCTCCTCCATCCTTCTCTGTCATTGAAACACACCTGGAAAAAGGGGAGAAGTGCAAGAAATTCCAATGACTCTCCATTAGATCTCTTACCTTCCCACCTCAGTACTGAGCGTGTCTCATGTAGCTGAAAATCGACTTTGTTGGCAATTCAGCAGTTCTATCATATTGGATGATCTATGTTGAAATAATTTATGGGCTAAATTACAACTTGATACCCTCAACTATTCTGGTTTTTAGACTGGAGAACTACAAGTTTAATCACAGCTGCTATCTGTCGAGATATTATATGACTTTAGTCACACACACATTTTGATGACCACTGTTTTCTTTTCTTTTAATCTGCAAATGAGTTTGAAATTTTAAAAAGAGAGAAAATTCATAGCAGAGTCGGCCCATTAAACTTTCTTGTTAGTTGTTACCTATTGTGATATATACAGGAGATATTGCCCTCTATCACACACGCGCGCACACACATATTCCTACCTTTTCTAATGATGTTTGCTTATAGGGTTTTATGAGTATTATGTTTATCGAATTTTAACATTTTATATTGCTACAGGTTCAATCAATTGCATGGGGTCTCCATTCACCAGGGTTACTTCTCAGTGGTTCTTTTGATCAATCAGTTGTCTTGGTAAAAATCCAATCTTCATTCCCTTTCTTGCTTTATACTATTTTAGAAGTTGAAAGAATTCTTAAATTTATAACGAATTATACGTAAGATAGGTTAGCATGAGTTGGCAGTACGTGGCTTAGGTTGAAGCTTTGGTTCCCTTTCTTGCTTTATACTATTTTAGAAGTTGAAAGAATTCTTAAATTTATAACGAATTATACGTAAGATAGGTTAGCATGAGTTGGCAGTACGTGGCTTAGGTTGAAGCTTTGGTTTAAGGGTGGAGCTGGTTGTAAGTCCAGGTTAATACTTCGGAACAACAGAGTGAGAACCATGAAGCAGGAGTTGAAGAGAAAGAACAAGGAAAAGCTTCTTTTTTGCTTTCAATGAACTTCAAAAAGATACGGATAACGAATAAAAGAAGCAATGTTCTATTGCAGAAATTTCTGAAGTACTCTGAGTATTTGGGACAAGTTCAACACATCAAACTGCCACTAAATTTGGAAAAAAAAAAACGTCTACAATTTAAATTCTAACTATAAGCAAAAGTGCATGGGTCTCTGGAATCCTCCCTGTCAATTAAGCTAGCAAGAGAAAATTGGAGTCAATCTCACGTGTTATCTTTATCCTAAGCATGGATAAGCACTTTATACTATGAAGTCAATATTTGTAGGTTAGAATAATGTGTATGGCAAGATGATTTGCCCCATAAGCAAATAGATTGTAGATTAATTATACAATTAAAAAACTCACATATATGAGTAAATTGAACTAATTAACTGTAAATAACTAAATATACGATAACGGGCATCATAATGCATAGATCCTTAACAAGATCACAAGTCTAATTTTAATCATGAAAATGATACTAATATGTAGCAGCCAAATAACTTAATATCTCTGCTTTTTGGTTTTTGAAGCCATAGTTATATAATTTGATTGTGTTTCTGTTATTTTTTCCAATTGTTTTGAGATTGCGAGTTTGCATAGTGGAGTTAAAGAGTAGTTTTGTGGCACTGGCAACCACCAGTAATATCACAGATGCTTTTGCTATTGATGCTCCAGAATGTAACTGTACTTCTATTGTTGCAGCTGCTTGCCACTGTTGTTAGCTGCACTGGGCTAGAAAATCATTAGCAAGCAATCGGCAAAAACAATAACTATGTTCCAAATGTAGATTCAATTAAGCAATATAAATAATACTAAGACGGCTATTTTACGTGAAAAGATCCAACCCATGCCAGGAAAAATAGTCCAAAATGTCCAACTCGAGGGTCAATATGTACAAAAGGCAACATGTCCATAATCACATTGGCATACTAAATTATCCATTTAAAGGTTGACAATGAAAATGAAATCACAAGATGATCATAATTACCATATATATATATATATATCCCCTCCATAGGGTGCTAGAAAAAAGAGCCCTTGTAAGCTTCATATTGTTATGCTTTACAGTATTGTATTAGACTATTAGTTGATATGGATATTCGTACGTGATACACTAGAGCCTAGACCTGTAAGTCATCTCTAGTCTCTACTGATACATACGCATGATGTGGATTTATGTAAACCTGCGGGATGCCAATTCTTGCATATCATCCAACTCTGCCTCTCTCTTATGATCATATACTTGGATTTAGGAGGTCTTTTGGATGTTCATTCTTGTGAGGATGTTTTTCTATGACGACAAAAAAAATCCTTCATCCCAAATTTTTGGGTTCGACTATTTGAATCATTTTCTTCCATTTAGCTCTGTTAAAGACTACCTCTGCAACATTAGTAAATATCATATCCTTCTTTACAACCTCGATACAAGTTCTTTTGGCCTACCCTTGGCTTAGGCTAACAGCCCTTTAACAAATATCCTATCACTCCTACAGTCCTACTAAAACAGGTTCATCGATTGGTCTCCATTGCAAATGTTCAAATCAACTGAGCCTACTTCCTCTCATCCTAGCTTCAATTGCCACCAACTCCAATTTCTGACGATACGCTCATTTTTATCTAATCTTTCATTGTATTCCCACTCACCACTATTATGATCATATAGGCCACACACATTTTTGGTTCATTTCAGGTTGTTGGCAACCCTCCTTTATCTTGACTTGTGCCTGACAATGAAAATTTATAAGACAGGACATTAAGCACAATACAGGCTTAGTTCTTTCAGAAGCTATTTTGTCTTTCTTATTGGTTCATACAAATATCTGGATGACAGTAGTTTCCTGTTTCCTAGACATGCCGTTTAAGGCATGAGAACTAACTGAATATTGTAGTGCTCTTGTTTCTAAGTGGTTGATGTAATTTTATTTTCAAATAGTTTATGCATGTGAGTATTCTACTAATTTCTACTGGCAAATTGCTTAGGAAATCTGAACATGTTCATGTATTTTTTTAATGATATATCAGTTATACCAGTCTAATTGCTTGCTTATATTTCTAACTGCAGTTGGATTGGAGAAACGGCACGGACCCTAGCAATAGGTGGTCTGTTTCAGCTACTGTTGAGAGCTTGGCATGGGATCCACACAATGAGCATCAATTTGTGGTGAGTTTATTCAGTATTATGTTCCTGATTCGTCGGTATATGGATTCCATCTGATGTGTGTGATGGAGAGTTTTTTCATGCTTAGACTGGATCCTTTTTTTCCTTTCTTTTCCAGAGATGGTGGCCACTGCTTTCTTATTTGTCATGAGGACACATTTCTGGAGATTTATTTATTTCTGCTGATTATCTAGTGTTATGATTGCCTCCGGATTTTCATTAGAGTAGCTACAAGGAGTTATGCCTACATGATCCTCTCCACCAAAACGGATATTTGCAGTAGGTTTTTGTTACTGGATCGTAAAATTGAAGGAGCCTGTATTAAGGTGTCATCAAATGTGTTGAGCTTGTTTCATCAGTGCATTTTTGTCTTATAGAAGTGAACGAACTCATTATTTTGACACCACAGGCTGGTATCAGGGTTTATTTTGTTTGGTTTTCAATGGTTACTTAGAGTTGTGTTCTAGGTTCTTTTGCTGACTTACCCTTTCAACATTTGACCTTTTTAGTCTGGTGTAGGTAAGTCTGAAGAACGGTACAGTTCAAGGTTTTGATATCAGAGCAGCTACTTCAAACTCAACTTCAGGTTCCAAACCAAGTTATACTCTGCACGCACATGACAAAGCTGTGACGTCCGTTTCATATAATCCATATGCACCTAATGTATGTTCTTAGTTCCACTTTTACGGTATATATTTACTTCTGATTGTGGCATACTAAATATGGTGTTTTACTGTGCAGCTTCTCGCAACATCATCAAATGATAAAATGGTAAAGGATCTTTCTGACCTTTCAACAAATTACATATTAAGCTGATCATAAGACAATCTGCTGATAGTGGTTCTTGGATATCTGTTAGGTGAAACTATGGGATTTATCAAATAACCAGCCGTCATGTATTGCTTCAAAGAACTTCGAATGTGTAAGTCCTCTTACACATCCTTACATATCCATCGTGCATGTGCAGTGCTTTTGTTGCATGCAAGAAAGTGAGTCCTGTTGAGTTTTCATTGCTAGTTTCTGTATTCACCTCAAACTTTTCCGTGTTTTAGTGTAGTTTCGAATTGTTCACGGAATGAAGTAAAATATGGTTTGGCCAGGCTTGGTTTTTTCGTTATGTATCGAGATTTGGGCTTGGTCTTTGAGTCGTGGATAACTCAGGCTGGGCTCAAGGAACAAAGTAAAATATGGAACTATGTTCATATAGGCCTGGCCCAATGCCATCCTAGTTGGAAATCCCAAATTATTATAGTGCAATTTTGCAGCAGTAGTTAGTCTGATGTTAATTTTAGTTCCCAAGTTCACGTGCTACCATTTTTTATACTAGGAACTTTATCAGATACTAACTTTTCACGTTATCCATAAAATCGCTTGCAATGATCACAATGTAGTAAGATATCAACATTGCTATTAGTATTTAAGGGGACATTCATTTTTTTTTCGATTGGGAAAAGGAGGCCCAGAAAACGGGGGTAGGGTGGTTTGGTTTGAGTTGAATTTGTCATCACTGTATGCTTTAAGCCATACCTGTTTTTTCAGAGCAATTTGTTTGAATGTCTAGGCATGCATATTTTTGGTTATAGGAAGGCTGTATTCTATATTCCAAGTTCTGGTAGATGGGCATTTGACTTCCTCTGTTGCTTTATCAGGGACGTGTGTTTTCAATAGCCTTTTCGGAGGACGACCCTTCCTTGTTAGCCGTAGGAGGAAGAAAGGGGGGACTTACGGTAAGCATATTATTATCCCACGGTGACATTTTCCCTTTAATTTCCCTTTTGTTTCCCCTTTGTCAATTTCACCCTTCACGAGCATGGTTATATGCAGGTTTGGGACATCTTATCAGAACCAGCAGTTGCCCAAAGTTACCGGAAGTTGAGCAATCAAAAGAGTGAAAATAATAAGATGCAGACAACTTGAGTTTGTATACACTGTTGTTTGTATGATGCGACTCTCTCCTGGTGCTGGATATGCACACAGCAATATCGACAATCAGGGAAGGGTGTTGGTTATGCACACAGCAATATCGGCAATCAGGGAAGAGTTGATCTTATGCATAACGTCTCGCTGTGGATCATGCTGTGTATTGAACTGTCCAGGTTTTAAGTCGCAATGAGTGGTTAGGTTATATATAGGTGCTGGTGCAATTTCGATGGTCTTTCTACTTAACAGGAGATGCCCCAATACCATAATATTTATCTTTGCAGTCAATTGTAGATTCATGGACTAATGGAATGGACCAACCATCGGTTTCACAATTATTTGATAATGTATTTTTTTCTTTCGTTTTTTGAAATGTGTGGAGTTAGGGTTTTAGGTCGCGATGGTGACAATTTTAGTTTTCCTTGTGCATTGATCATAACTGTAGATTCAGGTATTGCTAAAGTTGCGGTGTCACCGAGGGCATGTAAGCATGGACCTGATAACATTGGTTAAGCTAGTAGGGTACTGCGATTTGTGAACCCAAACCAGCCTATCGGGTTTTGGAAGATGAATATTTGAGCTTAATTTTGTCAAAGAAAATCAGTTTTGGAACAAAAATGTAATGATCTTTTATTGGAGCTTAATTTTGTCGAAGAAAATTGATCTTGGAACTAAAATGTAATGAGCTTTATTGGAGCTTGATTTTGTCAAAGAAAATCGAATTTGAAACTTAAAATGCAATACTAGCTTCTCTCTAGCTATATAACTTTGCTTATATGAACTTTTTTTTTTTGCGATGTCCAACATAACTTACGAAACATTTTGCACGTTATGTTGCATGTCATTTAGATTTACTGTCCTCAATTTTTATACGTACTGCGGTCGATCCAGAGAGTCCTCCACATCTTTTCTGCTGTCGATCCAGAGAGTCCTTGCTACCCTCAATTTGTTATAAAATTACTCAAATAAATGATTCGTAGAAAGCCATGTGTATTAGATAAGATTGACTTGAGACTGTTAAAAAAGAGACGATCCAAATGTTAATATTTCGAGAAAGTTGGAAGATGTTTAAGAGTATATATATATATATATATATATATATATATATATATATATATATATATATATATATATATATATATATATATAATATATATATATATATATATATATGAGGAGGGATCCACATCTCCTCATTTTTGTATCCTTAAGCACCTTCATGTTAACAACAGTTTGATCTTGTTTAAGTCATATAATCTTAACTGTTGATTTAAACTATTCAAATCAACGGTTAAGATTAGATGACTTTAAAAAAATCCAACATTTGTAAACATGGGATGCATAATAGGTGGAGATGTGGATCCCTCCTCATATATATATATATATATATATATATATATATATATGATCCCCTCATTTTTTGCATCTCCATGTTAACAACCGTTAGATGTTGTTTAAGTCATTTAATCTTAACCGTTGATTTAAATAGTTCAAATCAATGGTTAATATTATACGACTTAAACAACATCCAACGGAGAATAGCATGAGGATGCAAAAAATCGGATATGTGGATCCCTAATATATATATATATATATATATATATATATATATATATATATATATATATATATATGTGCACGTGCCTTGCACATATTTTAACATTCTTTTAACTGGAAATTGCTGAGAAACCCAATTTCGGGGTGGGCTTTTATGAAATGCCCACCCGCTGCATAAGTTTTATGAAATACCCAGAATTAAGTATTTTCAAGTTAAATATTCCAAGATTCCCTTTTAGATGCCACCCGCTGGGAAATGCTATTTTTATAATACCGAAACTACCCCTCCGCGCGAATTGGTCATCTATATGTATTTGAATTCAGAAAACTCAGATCTGGATTGCGATTTTCGTCTTCTTCTTCTTCACGGGAAATCTGAATTCCATTGCTCTCATATTCAGCAGAGATCGCAAAAATCGTTCGTAGTTCGGTGTGTTTTTCTTCAGTCGAACTCAGATCATCGCTCGTCATCATCATCACCATCATCTTCATCGTGGAGACATTTGAAGTTTTTCGACGATTAGGTCAATTGTGGAGAGAAGATCTTTCTTCTTCTTTTCCATAAGAATTATCATCGTTTTGAAAGAAGAACGAAATTCTTTATTCATGAAAAAACTAAATTAACGTTTTAACACTGTAAATGACCATTCTCCGTGTAAACTAACACGGAGAATGCCATTCTCCGTTTTATTTAAAACGGAGAATGCCGTTCTCCGTGTTTCTAACACGGAGAATGACCATTCTCCTGCGTTGACCATTCTCCGTCTTAATTAAGACGGAGAATGCCATTCTCCGTTTTATTTAACACGGAGAATGGCATTCTCCGTTTTATTTAACACGGAGAATGGTCATTCTCCTGCGTTTTAACACTGGTATGACCATTCTCCGTGATAAATTACACGGAGAATGGCATTCTCCTTGTAAATTAAGACGGAGAATGGTCATTCTCCGTTTAATTTAGCACGGAGAATGGCCATTCTCCGTCTTAATTAGGACGGAGAATGTCATTCTCCGTTTTATTTAACACGGAGAATGACATTCTCCGTTTTATTTAACACGTAGAATGACATTCTCCGAGAATGGTCATTCTCCGTGTTTCTAACACGGAGAATGGTCATTCTCCTGCGTTTTAACACTGGAATGACCATTCTCCGTGTAAATTAAGACGGAGAATGTCATTCTCCGTGTTACTAACACGGAGAATGGTCATTCTCCGTGTAAATTAAGACGGAGAATGCCATTCTCCGTGTTACTAATACGGAGAATGACCATCCTCATGCGAAAATTAACATTTTTCGTGTTCTAAACGGAGAATGGCCATTCTCCTGCATTTTATGGTCAGCTGAAACTTTGGAGGGCCATAACTTTTGACTGGGAGGTCGAAACGAGGTCCCGTTTTCGCAAAATGAGCGTATCGTCGAAGAGACTGAAAGTAACCGCTTCACCGTTAGATGGCCTTCCGAAATTTTAGAATAGCAAAAAAATGATGTTTGGACCTCCGTTTTAGCACTTTTGCCGTTCGTCCCGGTCTTTCCGAAATTTTTCGACGAGTTTTTAAAGATTTTTGAGGAGAAAACCTAGATTCGAAAGTGAGCAGCGTATGGAAGAAGATGGAGTATTGAAACATTTTTTTTAAGAGCAGTTTTGTGGGTGTTTCCAATAAATTAAAAGGAAGGGCAAAAGGGTCATTTGGAACCCGCTTTGGATAAGTTTCTCTAATTCTGGGCACGCGATGAAAGTTTTTTTAGCGGTGGGTTTTACATAAAACTTTTTTAGTTTTTGGACATTTCATAAATCTTCCCTTCTTTTAATTAACTTAGGATGACTCTTTAGGAAGACCAAAGGGTAGTCTTCTTAATTATTAAGTTGTCTATTAAAATTAATGAACAATTTTTAATTATTATAGACATGCAAGGGTATTTTCGGAATTCAAAAATTTCACCATTCAAATTTTCCTATATATATATATATATATATATATATATATATATATATATATATAATGCAAATGACGTTTGGCCTAGCGGTTAAGAGAGATGCATGTGGTCCAAGTGGTCGGAAGTTCGAGCCCCAGTGGAGGCGAGTTCGCCATAATTACCCATTGCTTCAAATATATATATTTGTATATTTATATTCATAAACGTTGGATCTTATTTAAGTCATCTAATCTTAATTATAGATTAGAATGGTTCAAATCAATGATTAAAATTAAATGATTATGTATGGCGCTAGGGGTTTTATGAGATGTATGTACCTATCTGCAAATCATTGTATACTATCTTGGATGAAAAAATTGTGATTTCAGCATAATATTGTGGAAAGAAATTAGCTTATACTTAGAGCATCTCCAACCCTATTGTCTTGTTAAGTATTGTGAGTCTTAGGTGGCTCCTATGTGGCATGAGCCACAAGACAATGTCTTGTTTATGTGGCAAAATTATATATCAAAAGACAATGAGATAGAAAAACTCTCTCCAATGCTAAAGTATTGAGAAACAATAAAAAATATTTTTTCCAACTTCCAAGACAACTTTTAAGACAACTACTCATCTTTTTTCTAATATTTTTTATTCATAATTGATGACATGGAAGAGAAGACATTGTCAAGTGCATTGTCTAGAACAAGACAATCAACTTCATAATGTCTTCTTTAGTTTTTGCCACATAAGCTTCACAATTGACTTGACAATTGTATTGGAGAATAACTTTTGAATAAAATTTTGTCATTCCTATGTGGCATTAACTTTTTTCCAAAGTCACAATAGGGTTGGAGATGCTCTTATGGTATGGAGATCATCACAAAGGAGCTACTGCTTTAATAATAATATTTTAGTGAAAATTTTAATAATCATATTAGAGTTTATGAAGTTATAGTGGTACGGACTCGCCCTTCATTTATCGTTCCCAATTCAACTCATTTTCTATGTATGTCCAAAATTTGCTAAGATGGATAAAATTTTGTAAGTAAATGTTGACAGGCATATTGTATTAGAACTTGTTTCTTCTTGAAAATACCTGATTCTACGTCTGGAAAATGCAGCCTCAATCACCCTCGTTAACCCTCCGATTTGGGAGTTAAAAAAATAGACAAAAGATGGTAAAATAAACCCTCACTTAACCCTCTATAACCAACTTTCACCCTCAAACCAAGCATGATTTTATTTTTCCCTCACTTAACTTTCCCTCACTTAACCCTCTTAACCCTCAATCCAAGCAGACCCTCAAGGAACCGTCTATGATGGATAAAATTTTGTAAGTAAATGTTGACGGGCATATTGTAGTAGAACTTGTTTCTTCTTGAAAATACCTGATTGTACGTTTTTCTTTACCTGGACTGGGTGGATCCTGATCAGTCGAGCTGAGAAAGAAAATGGAAAATGCAGCCTTCGAGAAGTTCATGACTCTTGCTGGCAATCTCTGTGTATATTTATTGATACTCCCATATATTTTCAGGATGTCTGCCATTGTCAACAGTGTCATCAAATATGCTTGAGATGTGACAATTTTTTTTGCCAGCAAAATAGAGGCACTTTACAAGAGAACCACAGTTATAACTTATACAGATGATGGCTACCCAAAAAAAAAAAAAAAAAGGATCACACGACTCTGATCTGCATCATCTAGCTAGGGTTGGTTATATCCAAGACCTCATGTACAACATGCTGCTCAATACCAATACTACCAATTTGATACTCAAAAATTACCTTGCCCATGTTCATATTGAAAATACATTGAAACAAAATTCTGCGTTTTGTGGCTGTAAGCATCTTGCTAGAATCACGTTCATCAATCCCTTCCATTTCCTTCGACATGCTCTAACAGACTAACAGCAGGATCAACCTTGAGGTTCAAAACTTCACTAGCCAACAATGCAAAAAAAAGTAACAGCCACAATAAAATTCTTACTGCCAGACAGCCTCATCCCCATGCAAGATGGCATGTTCTTGACTTCAACTTTCAAATGCCTGGCTGAACACCTTACAAAAAAAAAAAAAAAAGGAATCGGGCAAAAGACGCAGAAATCAAGGTGAGACGTTTTCAGCCCCAACAGCATGAAGTAAGCCCAATGTTTACGAAAGAATCAAGCTTAATGTGGCATCTGGAACAAATCTTGGTTGCTTGGACTTGAGAACTTAAGAGTTCCAGTTGCAATGTCTATGGGGAAGGAGACCTAACAGTTTGAAAACAAAGAGCAAGTACTGGTAGATTGATGACTAAATGCATCATTTTCTACAAGTTTCATAATAGCTGGTGCTGTGTTACCTTCCAAGAGATGATTAACTCTGATGTTAGTGGCTTCTGTTAACGTTCCATGTACGATATAGACATCCCTTGCAAATAAGAACACGAGGTAGGCAGTCTATTTACAGCTGATTTCAAGTAATCTGTCAGCTCTTCTATTTGGAATGCCATCATGTAAGCCTCCTCTGTGTGAGTTCTGGTTAACCAATCCTTGATCCTGCAACATATTCAGAGTGGAGTGAGTTGGAATCAAATGCATAAGAAATGGAAGAAACTTCCATGTTATATACTATATTGTAAACATGCGTACACATGTATACTCTCAAGAATTCCAAAATCAAATAATTACACCAAGTCTTCTTCCTAATAAATTCCCTCTAGTGATTTCTACAAAAAAAAAAAAATTAATCTTGGATTTTATAGTGAAACCATCAAATAACTTACATCCTACATAAATCACATCACAACTGTCTTCCAAAGATCTCAGAATAAGCACTGTCTTCGAATAACTAAAATAAAGTAGAAACGAAATACCAAGCAAGGAAGCCCACCTAGAAGAGTCTCCTTTGGCACTAGTACAGTCGGAAAACAACAACTTCACAACAGGTTGCAGGTCTATTTCTGGCAGCGGTTCAATAGATCCATTTTCCATGCAATTACCACTGGAGCACCACGATTCTGTATTCAAGAGTACTATCTGCAGCATTGGAGATTTGGTTTTCAAATCTCTTAGTACTATTCTGAAGGAAAGTTCATCTTTTGCACCTTCAAGCAACAGACTTACAAAGATTCTCTCTAATGTGTACTTCCTGTTCTAAAACAACAGTTGAGATCATTATCAGAAATATTTACATCACAGTGTCCACCTCTTACAGATAAATAATAATAAGAGCACTCAGCCCAGCTTGACTACATACTTATTTGTGGGGACCATATATTTAGAATCTTCCATTTCAGTTTTTAGTTCAACTTTATTTAGGTTTATTTCAGATACTGCAATAATTTAGTATTCTCCTACCTGTATTAGAAGTCCTAATCCTAATTATATTAGAGATAAGAGTTTATTTGCTTTATAAGTAGTTCCGTTCTACCTGAAGTAGATTTAACTTATCTTTCAGCTTGGAGTCATATTTGCTATAGATTAGCAGTTTTAGTTTGGATTGAATGTCTTTTGTTAGAACCTATTTAAAGTCTAATCCTTAAGACTACCAAGAATTATTCTCTCGTCGTGATCATTCTGAAAATCATAAACACCCACGCCTTTATAAGGTTATATAATTGTAAAAACATGGCAGATCAACAAGAGAGAATCATTGTATAAAGAGAAAAAAATTCATATCAAGTAGATGGAGGTCTATTTACGCTATCGATATCTTCACCCAAAACATTTCTCAGAAGTCATCACAAAAGTCACAATTGTCAGCTCCACCACTGCTCTACTGTTGCTTCCATAATCAGTCTCCAAACTTGTCTCCACAAGTTCAACCTCCTTCAGTCCACAACCTCCACAACTGCCACTATAATACCCATAAATTTCCAATATGTTTTGTTCCTAAATGAAATCCACTAAGGTATGGCAGTTATCCTACATCACTTATCCATAGAACTTGCAGTAGTTATGTGAGAAGTTGATTCTGATGAGTACACTTCTGCTTAGGTTTCTCAACTAAAAAGTTCCAATATGTTATTTCTCCTAGGGATGTGTGTGTTCCCGTCCATTTATCCTCACAATAATAGCAATATTTGAGGAGAATAAAAGGAATTGTGGTCACTTGTATCTTCATCTGCAGCCAAAACTAGGACAAACTTCATGCAGAACCAAATTAAGTTTGAATCTTATAATCCTCAGTGGAAACACATACAAGAGTGCTGCAGTGACCACCACCCTCACCAACAACCAACTAGGAGACTTAACTCTGCATTGGTACAGGTTACCTCTCGATCTGCTAAGCCTAATGAGATCTCTAATCATAATAAGATATGTAAGTGCATGTAGCTGTTCTGACACAGCAAAATTAAACAGCGCTCACCAATATCGTACAGAAAATGGTCCTATTCTGAATTTAATCTACACGTCATTAATAGTTGATGTCCAACATACTATTAAGTTATATGAAAAAACCAGTCATTCATAAGAAATGAAAATTTTGAAGCAGGATCGATTATGTTGACCTACCACTATATATTGACACTATTTAACTTCACCCAGAGGATGTACTTCGCTAAGAGGTATTTCCTATAACAAATCTTGCAAGTTTTCCCTCCTGTAGACGCTTTCGTAGAATATACAAATTTTTGGGGGTTGCTCCCAATGCATCACATAAGGTAAAACATTTAGGAAGCCCAACCACATAACTGGCCTTCTAGGTTCTATGGTATGAACCCTCGGTTTTATGATCCTCTCTTGCTCATAGTTTTGTCTAGTGTCAGTAATTTGCAACAGGGCAGTTGACACATGATGACAATTGGTTGTCAAATTTAGGTCAACTCTGATGGTGCCTTCTTGGTTTGAGCGTGTGCTCCAAAGCCAACATGTTTGATGGGATGCAACAATTCTATAGCCAATAAATATATCGCAAGCACACAAATCGATTTCAACATTGAGAGAGTAGAATTTCAAAATCTACTATTTACCTGAATAAGTCATGACTCCCACCAGCAGGAAAATCTGTGGATATATAGCACTTAAATAGCCGAACCCCATTATCCAGTGGACCATTTGCTGTCTTAGAAGATGGATATGACCCAAGGGTAGACGAGCAATGTCTACATAAAAACTGGACCCACTCAACGTCATCAGAAAGGTTCAAAGTTCTAGACATAAAACCACTTCCAAGATAACAATCATCAAGTCCTTTCTGAACCTTCTCAGGCCCCACGTGTGGTTGCTGGTCCTTTGCAGGCATCAAATAATCCGCTTCATCAATACAACAATGGCAATTGTCTTCCCATAGACCATCTGCTGGATCTGAAAAAGGCTTCTCAAAGTTTGCAGAACACGGGTTTGATTTTGAGGAATCCAGACTGATGGCACTATGTGGCTCATTCAAGCTAAGTTGAGCCATAGAATTTGTATGCTCGTCACATTTGGTTGATGTTCTAACACTATGTGGAGCACAACTTGAAGTTGGAGAAAAATGAGAAATATCTGCAATCACACTCCTGGAACTTTCTTCGTTAGCATCGAATGGATTACCATTAAGCTCTAAATCAGTTTTGTAGCATGACTGTGCATCACAGCAATGTGGGAAAGGAGATCCCTCAAGGTCATCCTTGCAGACAATAACTGAAGCAGTATCTAGAAGACATGTTCCCTCAATGCAAGCGTAACTCCTGACATACTTGGACACTAATTTCTCACTTATACCTCCAAAGGAACAACAACAAGCCCCAAACCAATTGTCAGCAGCCTCTCGCCAATTAACCGATGGCAATTCTACAAAGCATCTGCAAAGGAAAAGCTTGCTCAGTTATTTTTCTGGTAAAATCCCAAATTCACAGGAATCAACTATCAGTCAGTAGATAAAATAGTTCCAACTAAATAATTTGTTATAGTTGAACATGTTAAATCCAGCACCCAGATCTAAAAACCAGTTCAACGAAAGTAAGAGCAAGCATATCCTTGTTGAATGAGGAAAAAAGGGATGTGAAGCAATTTATCTTCTTCAACTAAACAGCAGATATTACAAGTGACCCTCTTTCCATAAAGTGCAAATAAGTGAAACTTATGATGGATCTTGCCCTGTAATGAGATCTAACAATCCAAGTGACCCTCTTTCCAACATCCACTTTGAAATGAGATCTAACAAAATCTTTCAAATAAAATTACTAGCAGAATCATAAACAATGATAAAGTTAAAACACAAAAGGGTAAGTGTAAGGCCATCATCCCCCCCCCCCCCCCCCCCCCCCCCCCCCCCCCCCCCCCAACACACACACACATGGAATGATCATATATTAACAAGAATATTACTGCTGCATCACATTCAACCTTACAACAACATGGTAGAAAGAAGAAGATCACTACCTGGATGTTGTAACTCCAATGAAATCTCTGAGAATGGGCATTACTTACAAATTTGGAAGCAGTCTTAATTTTCTAGAAAGCTTGCTTAGTGAAGAATGCATTTCTCATGGTAAGTTATCGATCTGCAAGACCTTTGGATCTGCTAATGACATGCATACCTGGCTTTCTCATTTATTTAAATCTTGAATTTGCAGGCATACTGTTCCAGGTATTGATAAAATGCTGAACATTTCAATGTTTTATCAATTATTTCGTTCTTAATTTATGGTGTTTTAAATGTTTCCTATCCTGTACTCCACTTTATGCTTATGATTTGATCTTCTTAATTGATGAGCATGTAATGTTAAGTCATGGATCATGAATCCTAATGCATGTGCAACCACTCCTGTGTGTCATATCTTCTATGTTCCTCATGTGATTTTTTCCATTGCCGATGTAGATCCTTGAATAAGATTCTCTCCATCGGTTATATTTTGTTTCTTGTTTATATTAATATATTCTGGGATTGTCAATACTTCATTTTTTGGCTTAATGTCCTATAGAGATTAATGCACTTTCCAATAACATATTGTATCATGTTACCTCTTCACCTAGATTTTGTAGTCTACAGAAACTTGGAGGGTGCTCCTTGGTTGCATGAGCTTAAACTTCATATCCAAAAGGTAGGTCTACCTACCTAGCAACTTCCAATGCAGGTTATATGGCATGACCCTCTCATGCCCATAGTTACATTGGCTAGGAAATTGGCACCAATATAGAGGGTAGATGTCAGGTTGACAGGCCATAAAAGCTTTGTCAAATCTTTCGTGGAGCTTTTTATGCTCCATAGCCAACCCCATTATGATGGGAGAAGCTTTGATGATGATGATTTGCCAAAATGAAAGAAAATAAATCTCCTCATCCTCCATACAACAACAAAATAGCCAGACCCAAGAATGCATTATTACCTTTAAATTTCTTCACTTAGATCTCTTTACTCCCTAAAGCAATGGTTTAACTGCAAAGGTTTACATGAGAACATATTCACAAGTTCTGGGTCCAGGAATAGTTCGGAGTTTGGGGAGCTGGAAATTCAGCTGATGTCTATAAATAGTTAGGATAAGATAGTAGATAAAAGCTAACACTTTGTTCTTCTCTGTTTAAATATTTAAGTAAAAGTACATGAAGTATGAGTTGTCTATGCCTAATCTACAAGTAGGAAATAATTCGTGATTTAATAAATAATTAGTCAAATATTATTGTTCTCTTCTCTGGTCAAGAATCATTTTCAATTTTTTTGAATAATCTGTGAATATTAAACTATGCATGAGCCAACACTTTGTGCATGAAAGCGAAACTTCTTCCAGCATGTAGGCATAGTAACAAGCTTCTATGCCACTGCTTTAGGAATGCAAAGAAACCTCTCTTATCTGCAAATACAGCAAACAATCTTTCTCCGGTCTAGTTTGTAAAATAAAGGCTTCAAGAAGTGGTTTATACTGATGAGATCACCGGAAGTTTTTTTTAAAATATAAATTGCATATAAAAAAGAGTACCAATATAACAGACTGTCAAAGTAAGCAAGTGCAAAAGTTAGATATTTGCGATACCGCATCCTATAAATAGAAACAATTACAGGACATCTTGTGATAGAAACTAGCAATTAAGAATGATTATAGTAAGTGTTACAGATATTTCAAATTTACTTCACCTGAGAGGTTGTCTTGTTAACCTTGTTGAGCAGGTCTTGCATACAAAATGCACACCTCCAGAAGATAGATTCTTCAACTCTGTATTTTACAAGTGCACAAAATATATATGAAGGAAAAAACAGAAAATTGAACATAAAGCTAAATGATGAAGGTAAGTTGTATACACTCTTATATTTGTCTCAATATATAGAAATCAGCAAACTTATTAAGCTCAGCTTAAATGAAAATTGGTATATAGTCTTTACTAAAGCAAGATTAACCATAAAATTGAGAATCAGAACCCAATCTATCTATCACTGCTGGTTGATATAAAGTTATAACCTACCAATGAGGTTGTCCCTACTCTTAAATATGTGCGATAATAACGTAAATAAAATCAGGAGAAATGAAATTTGGCATTATTTCTGCAGAGAAACGAAGCAAAAATACCATTTTCGTCAATTTAGGAAACTTTCCTTACAAACGGGAAAACAAAATATGTGAATTTAAACTTGAAGTGTGCTTTAAAATGGAGCCTCCTGTTAATTTAAGCATCATCTATAGCATACAACTAGATTTTGAAGTTAATGACATACACCAAACCATAGAAGGAAAGAACCCATTTAGAAAGGCAATTCAAAACTTTAAACTGGTTAACAAGAAGATCCAAATACTCAAGTTTATAATTATTGGTACTTTTCTTACTCTACATGCAATATGCTACTAACCTTGATGCATTTTTTTAACTATACTCAGAATATGTTTCTTGCTGTCCTTCTGGGCTTCTATTTTTAGTTCCTAGGGGTGATACTTCTCAACTAACTATAATTGCTATGTCACTTTTGTCCCACATCGTCATGATTTGCTCCTATAAATGTACCAAGGGTTTTCATATTTTATTCGCATAAATAAACTAAGACTTCTCTCTAAATTTCATATTAACCGCAATCTGCTTCTTATACAAAAATCTACACAATTAACTTCTATGAGTTCTACCGTAAGTTCTATCTCATCACAATCATAATTCAACCGAATAATTACCTCCCCTTGCAAACACTGGTCAAAATACTCTCAGTTTCCAACAAAAAACAAAGGGCAACTTTCCTCTGCACAAGCACACAAATACAACACGAGTCACATGACACAAGGACACGGGCAAAACGGCTGATACACATTCTGGCGTGCCCTATTGTATTTTGGAGTGTGTGTCGTGTCCAGTCCAAGAGTAGCACCATACTGGTGTTTTGAGTGCCCGAGTTTCCTAGGTTTTAGTTACACATAAATTGGGGGCATTTTTCTGTGTTCTTGTTTAAACCCTAAATTCCATCCACGGACCAAACCAAAATAGACCAAAATTTCAACCGAAAAGAGAGCAAGCTCACCGGAACCCAGCGAGAGCGGAGCCAACCGATCCCGAACCTCGCCAGAACCGAGAACGCCACGGAGATCCAGCACGATCGGATGGTCCACCGGAAGAACCAGCACCAGCTTGACCTCGATGTGATCGTCCCTCGCGTTGACGTCGACGGAGCCAACGGGATCGATAAGAACCCTAGGGACTGGAACCCTAACCGAGGAATCTCCGCCGCCGTCGCCTTCGGTCCAAGTGACGAGGAGGGATCTCTGCGACGGCTGGAGGGAGGCCTTGACGTCGCGGCACCGGGCGGAGGGGTTGGTGTCGGGCTTGAATAGGTAGAGGCGGAGCGTCGGGACGTGGGTTAGGGTTTCCCAGGTGAATCGCCATTGATTATTCGAGCTAGGGTTAGAGTTTGGGGAAGGAGTAGAGCTCATTTCGAGAGCGGGAAAAAGAGAATTATTTTTACAGCTCGTAATCTCTCTTTTGTTGCTTGAAATATGTATGCTTTTCAACTTTATGTTAGTTTTTATTTTTTAGACATAATTTTTAATAGAAATAAATACACCAACCCTATTGTCTTGTTAAGTGTTGTGAGTGTTACAACCGTCATTTGCCATAATTTTTAATATTTGGATTGTATCCTGAACTTTGTTATGCCTACAATCAAATGTTTATCATTGCCTTACAACCGTCACTTGTCGGACTTCAATTAGAGGAGGAGAACAGTGGTGGGGTCGGGTGGAGTCCATATAGCAAGAGGGGTGAGAGGGGAGATGGGATTCATGTGTAAGAGCATCTCCAACCCTATTGTCTTGTTAAGTGTTGTGAGTCTTAGGTGGCTCCTATGTAGCATGAGCCACAAGACAATGTCTTGTTTATGTGGCAAAATTATATTTCAAAAGACAATGAAATAGAAAAACTCTCTTCAATGCAAAAGTATTGACAAGACAATAAAAAAATATTTTTTCCAACTTCCAAGGCAACTTTTAAGACAAATACTCATCTTCTTTCTTTTTTCTAATATTTTTTATTCATAATTGATGACATGGAAGAGAAGACATTGTCAAGTGCATTGTCTAGAACAAGACAATCAACTTCACAATGTCTTTTTTAATTTTTGCCACATAAGCTTCACAATTGACTTGACAATTGCATTCGGCCTAGGGGGTGGTTCGCCGGAATGGTTGGGGAAGGCTAGGGCACAGGATATTTGGGGATGGAGAAGAAGACTTGGATGAATGGAATTGTGAGATGGGAAGGAGTATATATATATAGGGGATTGGAGAAGTAGAAGTTACCAAAGGGGAAGAGCAATGGCCACCCCAGCCTTGATGGCCGGCGGCCACGGGAGGCGATGGGTCGACGGGTCGGAGAAGAAAGAACCGAAAGGGCTTCGGTTCTCAGCAAAGGCTTCATAGTAAAAACTCCCCAGCCTAAAGAATGAACCCCTTTTATAAATAATGAGCATTCATTATCATTCAGAGCTAATGAAAGCCAACAGAAAGAATGAGCAAAAGCTATTAAATGAAACATCCTAATGAATAAACCAATGGGTTTAACTAAATGAAATGGGCCTTTGTTTTAAACTAAATAGTTGGGCTTTGGTAACTAAATGGCTTAACAATTAGGCTTTGGCCTAAGGCCTATAAAACTTTGATAAAATGGCTAAAATAATAATAATTATCTTCTAGGAAATTTATTTTTTTGTACAAAATTATTTAGAATTTCTAAAATTTAATAAAATATTTTTAGTTCAAAAAGGTCTCAATTCGGGTTCGGGTCTAGGTCTGACATACAATAAATCAAGTAAATTATTTTGGAAAATAATTTCATAAATTCATAATATTAATTATAATATCAATTTAGCATAAAACAACTAAAAATTAAATTAAATTAAAAAAAATGTAGTCTAAATTTGCGGGTTTCACAGCTCTCATTCGCATCGTATTCTCCTGGGACGCATCACCACCTTCGTCTTGTGTGGGTGTTGCTGCTGATGGAGTCGTTAGTATCTGTGTATAATAATTTTCATCCAAACCATAGCTTTGAAACCATATATAATTTATGTGCATAAATATTAACCATAAATGTAATACTTATCTGTTCCTCATCAACTGAGATTTTTTCGTCACCAATACGATCTATGTGCATAAAATTCTGACGGAGCCATGTATACGACACTAAGCCTTTGCCTTTTCAATTTTGGTGCCTCCATACCTAGGTACTCCATGATCGCTGTCTCAGCGAAAAATGACTCATCAAATATTATAGGTTCACATGTAATAGGTAGATCTAAAATATTTGCAACATCTTTAAGGACAATAGTCATTTCTCCAAAAGGTAGCTGGAACGTATTTCGTCCGGGCTACCAGCGCTCTACTAAACTGAGGATCAAGTCTCTATCGTGACGTAGAAAACATATTTGATCAAGGTACTGAAACAAAATACGTGCAACAAAGCTTCTTGGTCACTAGTCAACTTCCAAAAACCAAGTTGGCCCTCATGGCGCCATGTATTGTGTTCTCGACACCGCACTTCCCTTTTATAATCACATAGCTATATATAAAACATACGAACTATGTTATTACTAAACCTATAAAATGTAAATTTTATTGACTAACATAATTAAATTTTAATATACCTCTCCAGTAAATATCAGACTACAAATGTGCGACTCGCACTGCTGCTTAATCAATTCTGTAGTTGGCCCCCCTGGTATATGACCATTGTTTTGGCTAGCCATCTATAAAAAGATGGTTGTCAAAACACATATTTAAATAGTCCTGAATATGATCTACATTAGGATCAAGATTAAGGTTTACATTAGTTTAGGGTTAAGATTATATCGAGCCGGAATTTTGAATACGATTAGGATAAAGGTTAATGGTAGGATTAGTTTGGGTTTATATTAGGGTAAGGGTTTGGATTATGTTAGGATTTAGTTTACGAGTTAGGGTTAGGGGGTTAAGGTTATTAGTAAACTTTTTAATATGATTAGGAAAAGGTTAAGAGTGGGATAGATTAGGGTTTGGGTTTATATTAGGGTTAAGGTTTGGATTAGGTTAGGATTTAGTTACGGGTTAGGAAGAGGGTTAGGGTTGGGGTCTAAATTAGGTTTAAGTTAGGGTTGGGGTCTAGATTAGGTTCAAGATTAGTCTTAGGATACAATTTTTTGGGTTAGGGATGAGCATTAGTGTTTGTGTAATAAATATAATTAAAAAAATTAGTCTAACCATAAACACTTCACTCCTTCTTCTTCTTAGAATATGAGTAATCTATTCTACTATATAATGTAAAAATTTGGTGGTGAAAATTTTGAATTCCTAAAATACCCTTAAATATTTTATAAACATTATGTTATTATGTCAACTTACATGTCATTTATGTTTAAGAGTCAAAACAATAAAGTTTGTAAGCAAGTTTTCTTTTTCCATATATACAACTTTTCATGTTCCAATGGTAATAAACTTTTCTATCCTTACCATTTTTCAAAGATTATTATTCTTAATAGAAAATTAAAGAAAATAAAATTTGTACTTTGAATCTCTTGGCATTGTAAAAAGAAAAAACACACACACACGTAAATAATCATCTGAAAAAGTCGAAAAGACGACAACTGATCTTATGATATTCTAATTAAAATACGTGTAAAGCACGTACATGTAGACTAGTAAATATAATTAAAAAAATTAAACTAACCATTACTTCTTCTTCTTCTTCTTCTTCTTCTTCTTCTTCTCGGTTTGCTCCTCATGCACATCACAGCTTAACACCCCTCAACTTTTAACTCCCCACCTCCCACCCAACCACCAACTCACCAACCCCTATTAAACCGTCTTTACTCCGAACCAACCCAACCCGTGCACCCCCCGACCGGCTATGTCGAATTTTCGACAAACCATATGTCAAAATTTGGAGCCATGCCCAAATTCCGACAGACCGTGTCGAAATTTGGGCATGACTCCAAATTCCGACAGATGGTCTGTCGTACTCTATCGTAAATCCAAATTTTCAAAACATATATCGTTTTTACTAATTTTTAAGAATTTTCTTATCCTACAGGAAATTTTCTGTATTTTATAGCATACTTCAATTTATTTGGAAATAGTGTAAATATTAGTTTTGGATTGTCACATTTATATTGGCACACAATGGTACACTCAAAATAACACACTAAATTCATGCTCCAAATTAACCTTCTTTTTTTCCTTCCTCTTTTTTCATTAATTTTTTCTTCATTTTTTGTCCTCTTGGTAGGCTTAGTTGGGTTATTATTCACGAGATAGGACGTACTCCAAATTTCGAGAGCCTTTTGACTTTCTAGCATTTTCAAGTATGGACAAGGGCTGCTGCAGTTCCCAACTGCTATAATTTTTACTAAAGTAAAAATGCACTTCAAACCACTCCCAGTCTCCCATTGTCGATTCTCTAATGATCTATTAATTTTTTGGGACTGAAAAAAGCTCTTGGGAAAGGAAACATAAAGTTGGAAAGGGAAAAAAAAAAAAGAAGTAAAAGAAACTGTTGTTTTCTTACCACCTCTCTCTTCCATCCCTTACACTGTGTTTGGGAACATTTGGGGGGAGGGGAAGAAAAATGGAGGGGAAGGAAAATGGAGGAAAGTTAATTTTCCCTTCTTTTGTTTGGATGGACAAAAAGTAGAGGAAGGAAAAGTTTAAAAACAATTTTTTATTTGTTTATGGATATAGGTATAATTACTATTTCCTCCTTGGTATTCTCAAATGATAATTTAATTTTAACTTTTTGAGGGGTGGTGGGGTAAATTCACTCAAATTCCTCTCATCTCTCACCATTTTCGTCCCACATTTGGGAGAAAAATTTTTTGGTGGGACCCACCTACTTTTTCCTCTCAAAATTTCCTCCCCCATGTTCTCTCCCCCTTTCCAAACACCATCATTTAAAATTTTCCTCTCACTTTCCCCTCAACTTTTTCCTTCCTTCCATTTTCCACCCTTCCCAAACGGTACCTTAGAGCATCTCCAATCCTATTGTGACTTTGGAAAAAAGTTGTTGCCACATATGAATGACAAAATTTTATTCAAAAGTTATGGCCCGCCCCTACTCCGGCGCACCTCCCCGGCGCCAACCACTCCGGCGCCGCTCCCCGTGGCCGCCCGCCACCGACCCGACCTCGCGGCCCCTTCCCCGGCCGTCCGACCGCTGGCGCCTGACCCGATCCCGCCGGCGCCGCTCCCTTCACTGCCCGATCTGTCCCTGGCGCTGACCGCGTGCCCCGTGGCCGATTTTCCAGTGTGCACCATTCCCGTGCCCGTCATCTCCGGTCCCGTTCCGAGCCCCGAAGCTAACCTTCGGTTTGGGTAATTTCTGGAACTCCTATTTTAGATTTACGTCGATGATGAATTGGTCCAACCCAATTCCTGTGGGAATTCGGGATTACGGTTTCGTTCCGTTTTCGGTTTCGGATTTTTCCGACGGTTTCGGAATTTCATTATGTGGATTTTTCCCTTTTAGGAAAAATATTGCTGTGGATTATTCTGTGGGTTTTCCAATGAATTCGGGTTTCCGATTTTGCGGATTTTCCGTTACTTTCGGGTTTTCTGATATTTCGGGAATTCCGTTCTATTTTCGGGATTCCGAAATTTGTTGCGGAATGCATACATCTGTGATGGTTTTATCCATATATATTGGTGTATAGGGTTTGGGTTATTTTTGCAGGATAAAAACGGAGCGTTTCCCAGTTTTGGGTTGACCAAAAACAGAGGGAATGCTGCCGAAATTTTCGGGAAGTTTAATAAAATAATTTTAAAAAAAATGATTTTCGGATTAAATATTATTTTAATAATATTTTTGGGCGACGACCTTAATGGTCAATGGGCCCCAGCGAAATGCAAACGCACCGGTTCGACCGGACGTTGAGGCATTAGCTAGATGCGATGATTGGACCAAGTCTGAGGCTCCACCTTTGTTTAATTTTTCTAATTTAATATTTATTATTAATAGTTACTAAATAATTATTAGATTGTTAATTACAGCAAGTTAATTTGGAAGCTAACCTTTCTTCTTATTTATGTAAACAATTGTAAGGGCATAAGCCCATATTTCCTTTCTTGTCAGTTGTGCCTGTGTGTGTGTGCGTGTAATCAGTTTTACTCTGTTTTGGGTAGTTGATGTGGACTGTTTTGGGTGGGTTGCGTATTGGATGCGTAGCTCGTAACAAGTACGTAACTTTAGTACAAATTAGTTAAAATGGATAAAATATGGTAGGTTAACTAGCTTACGTGTTGGCACCAAGAAAAACTATTTTATATGTTTATTATTACAAACGCAAAGTTTTCCAAAAATGAACATTTTCCAAATGATCAAAATTAACCCGTTCCTACTACTTTTCCAATTAAATCAAATTAATCAATTTAGTCAACGCATGTAGATTGCGACGTAACTGTTAGTCGTAACTTAAATAAATAACCTAAAAATTTGACTAGGGCAAATACTAGAGATTGTAACTAGCACACCTAGACATGGTTTGAACATTGATTCTAAGTCAGGAATTCTCAATTGTAGGGTTTGAGGCAGTGCTAGCGTCTTTTCGGAATTCACATCGTATCCAGTCAAATCAAGGCAAGTACAGTTATATTTGTTCGGTAATTTAACTAGTAATTGTTTTATTGCAATTTTAAACCACATTGTTACACGGAACTCTCTCCTAGAGTATTGATTGTTATTGCCTCATTGAATCTAATTGACTCGGGATATTGGGGGAGTAGTGTAGCGTCTATGACCAATACCCTAAAACTTTTAGTAATAGGATTGTACGAGCTTACCCCTCTCACACACGGGGATAGGCCGGATCATATCAGTGAATCATCCCAAGCCGGTCATAGTCGTTACTTACTCAAATCACATTGTTTTCAATTGTAGAATTGTTGGAAAATATTGTTCAAAGTATTTCAGATTGTTTAACATTGCAAATTTCAAATTATTACTTGAATTATTGGATTTTCGTGATTGTACTTTGCTCCCTCCTGACTGGAGACCCAACATTTTTAGGTTGTGTTGAGGATTGCTGTTTCACGATGAATCCGAAGCTGAGGAGCTAGTTGTTTGAGTTGTTCTTCATGATAATTGTATAAATTTTCAATTTTAAGAAATTCTTCTATTGTAAAAGTTTTTATTATTCGAATAAAAGTTGTGGCAATTATAGTTTCAAATGTTGTTGATTGTACCTGCATATGGGATACAGCTTACTGCCGCCGTCTCAACAACGGTGCAGGCTGGGCATGATCCGGTTCGACCCAAGAAATTGGGATCGGGTCGTGACAAGAGCCGGACTCAATCTCAGAGAAGTTGATCGTCCAGACTATTGAAAATTAGACAGACAAGGAAGATAGATGAATATTTTGTACTTGTATGATGTTTTGTTTTCATTTATATAAAAGTCACCTTTCTTTGACAAACTATTACAGTTACTTCACATGATGTTTCCTATTCATTCTCTTGGTTAATTTGTACAACTCATTCTATTGTGCCTTAAACTATTGCAATTACTGCATCGGAGATCTTTTGAAGATTGATCCTTCGCCATAATACGGTTCTTCTTTGGTCTTCCGGCTTTGCGTTGTACATCTGGTACTCCAATGTCGCCTCTAACCAATGCACTTTGATGTTGTGAGGGGACTGAAATTGGTTCCAAGTGCGGCTCATAGACACTTTCTAATGCTTCCTTTGAAAATATAGCTAGATAATAATGCTCAATCCTAATATTGCAATAATTACATGCATAACATGCATGTACACATGGAAGAAAAGTATGATACTACTTTAAACATGAACAATAGTTTTCATTCAAACGAATAACATATGTTCTATTTGTTTTACGATCTAATATTTCAAATTCAAATGACCAACTATACGTAACATTTCCAGCTGATGATTTTCTTTTGTGATACGAGCCATCGTTTTTAACATCTTCGGACAAAAATTTGTTTCAAGATTTTTCAGCTTGTTGTTTGTTCTTGTCCTGAAGTGTTATAATTTTGGCTCGAATACCATCAAGTAGTGTTGTTAATGGTTTATCACGAAATTTTTTAATCCAGTTATTGAAAAATTCAGCAAGATTTGACGTGTTAATATCTAGTCTTGGACAAGGAGAATAAGTTGTAATCCAGTGTGAGAAAATACGATTTTCATCATTTACTCCAACGAGCCAATTGTAAACATCTACGTTTTCAGCTTTAATTATTTCCAAGCAATTATTTGCATTTGTTTCGTTATAATATCTTGCAAGATAGTCCAAGCTACGTTGAAAATGCTTTGATCTATATACCGATTTAATTTTTTTTTTTTTTAATGTTGAATACAAAAAGAATGAGGCGATTCTAAAAAATAGCGCGCATGGCATTTATCAATCCTTTCTATTTATCCGATATAAAAGAAATTGTATTCCATGCATCAAAATATCTTTCAAACGATATTCTTAAACCGTTTAAAAACCAAGTCCAAGAATCAGTTTTTTCACTCTTAGCAACAACATAAGCAATTGGATATAGTTGATAGTTAGGATCATGAGCACAAGCAATAAATAGAATACCTCTATATTTAAAAGAAAGAAAAGTAGCATCAATACTAATAACATGTAAACATCCCCTTAGAAATCCATAGATGCATGCCTTGAAACAAATAAAAATTCTTTCAAACCTATTATTTTCTGTAATCTTTCATAAAATATTAGCTACCTGGATTTGTCTCAATAATTCTAAGACCATACTCTTCGAGACTACTATATGCATTAATATAACTATCATTTATTTCGGATAGAGCAAGTTCTCTAGCTTTCCAAGCCTTACAGTATTTAATATGTATTCGATGTTCCCTAAATATATCTTTTACAACATGTGATAGACTATACGACTGATTATCTCGAATTTTATCAATAATATGATTTTTAACCCATACAGTAGTAGCTAATGGATGACAACCAGTTGTAAGTCCACCTAAACAAGAATGAATATTTTCTAGTGTAGCAATAGAAATTTTTTTGCCTCCACCAATGGCTTTAGCGTATACTCTCCAATGACAATTTGAACTATTACATTTATATATAATTCCAGTAGCATTATCTAAAGTAGCTGAACAAGTAAAATTATCTTTAATTGCTATATCACTAATAAAACTTATAAATTTAGAACGATTCTCAAATTGTTTTCCAATAAATAATTCAGGAGTGCTAAGGCTATCAACAGAATCATCAAATTCATCATCTAAATTTTCAATTAGATCATCACTATTTTTATCATCGTTATTACCATCATATACTATATGTTCTTTTCAGTAAATGAAATAACTTGGTGAGAAGAACTAGGACCAACGTTAAAATTTACATTACAAGCAGGCATATTACTTACATTATTATTTCTTGATGGGGACGGAGTGACATAGATATTAATATACGGTGATTTATCATTCACTTGAAGAATAAATTTTCATGCTTGTTCACTATCTACATTTATACAATTAGATACGAAAATATGTACTAATATAAATTCGTAATCGATAAAAAATTGATCAATAATTAGCTTATGTAAACTAAGAAACGAAATATTTCGATCAACTAAAAAAACTTGAGTTAAACCTCTTTAATAAGCTAACCCATTAAGTACACCTCCAAGCGAGCATAGTATTGTTAGATTTTGATCCATGCTTAAAACTGAACTTTCAAATGGAGGTAGGAGGAGAGGAGCTTCAGCTTTCAACGAACTAGACTTAATGAGCTTCTTACTGAATGAGAGATATTGTGAAGTGAATGAGAAAATCTAAGATGAGCTTCTTACTGAATGAGGAAGATTTTAAAGGAAATGAAAAAGATTTAGCGAAGAGGTTGCTTGCTTTGATACTTATACATAGTTGTGGTTTAATATAGCCGTTGGAATTGGAACGTTTGAATTGTAACGTTGAGAATTGTAACGTTGAAAGAATCTTACAATTGTTTAAAAGATAGTCCACCTCAACCCAACAAACAAACATAAACCAAACCGTAAAAAACCAACCAAAATGAACCACCATCACACTCAAGTAAACCATAAAACCAATAAAAACCAAACCAACTCCAACAACAAAAAAATCAAACCAACTCCAACCCACCCAACCAACCAACCCACCCAACCAATTTTCAGCCACACAGTGTGTCGGAATTTGAGCTGCTGCTCATTTTCTGACAAACCGTTTGGCAGAATTTGAGCATGCTCATTTTCCGCCAAACAGTCTGTCGGAACGTATCGTTTTAGATAATATCCTATATATCATATCCTACAACAAATTTTTGTTAATTTTTTATTTGTACAGCAAATTTTCTGTATAAAAATATCCCTACTCTTTCTCTCTCTTCTATTTTCTCCAAAGAAGATCAATAGCTTCTTTCTGTCACCTCCTGCTCATGTTCGTCTCATCCACCTCCATTTCCTCTTTGTTTACTGCACCTTCTTTTCACCTTGTTACTGACGAGTACCTAGTGTCCTCCTACTCGCCAAAGAGGACGTATAAGCGGCAACGCTTCCATGGCGACCTCAAGCTATAGATCCACGAGGCTTGGGGCGTCGCTGCCACTGCTGTATCATCTATTGTTACCTTTGCGTCGACTCTCTCTCTCTCTCTCTCTCATGTCTCAAAAATTATTTTTCTCTATTTTTTTTCCTGACTTTTTCCTGATTTTGTTTCTATTTAAAAAAAAAAACCTTAAGAGTATCTCATATCTCCCTTCAACTTCCATCTGTAAACAAAGGGGATGTTTTAAGTCTTTGATTGCAACGTGGAAAATACGTGAAAAAGAAATTAATTCCATGGAATAATTTTCTCAGGAAAAAAATTTCATGAAATTTTAAAAAAAAGTCATGGAATTTTAAAAAAAATTCATGAAAAACTTAATTTGGGTATTTGATTACCATTATTTTCCACGAAAAATAGTTATTTTCCATAAAAAATAATATTTTCCTATGCGTTGAACAAGTTTAATTTTCCACCATTTTAGATAAAAGTATGGAAAATATTTCTTTGGAAAATAATTCCATGGAAAATATAAGCTATCAAACACTACAATTGGTGGAAATTTTATGATGAAAATATTTTCCCAGAAAAAAAAGCCCAATCAAACACAGCCTTATTTCTTCGGAAATTCCAAGAGATGAACTGGTTTTATTGATATCTTTAAGTTCCTGACTAAATTTTACTTTGGAACCAAACAATAATTTTGGTAGATCGTATAACACTTTTTGTCCGGGACTCACTTTTATGGGTAGCTGCAAGCAATCAAACAGGCCCTAACAGAAGAAATCTCAAATCCAACCTACCAAAATAAAAGTGTGGATAAATGATAACTTTTTTTTGCTCATTTGATATTTTTTAAAGATGTTTGTTCTTATTTCTTACGGGGATATATCGTGTTCTTGTTAAGTTATTTTTGTGTCCATGTCAATTAGATGGATTAGGTTGGGTTCGAAGCATGTCTGATTGGATTTAGATTCAGGTCTGATCGGTTCGAGTCCAAGTTTGATCATGTCAGATTCGAATATAGTCAAACATGTCAGAATTCAGTCGAGTAGGGTACAAGTTGGTTCGGATCAACTTTGATATTGAGTCCAGTAGGATCGACTAACAATTAGAAAAATGCTAATAGTAGATTTAATACAAATTATATTCATTTTTTTTATCACAAGGAGAGAGATTTATTCCTCTATATTCATCCTCTAATTCCCCTTCATAGTTCTTTGAGTTCACTCTTTTTTCTCAAAATAATAATACTACACAATTTTGTAGTAACAATTAGAGTAAATACCAAAAAAAACTTTATCGTTTAGCGAATTTAGAAAACCCTCTGTTGTGCTTATGTTCATCCTCTAATTTCCGTCACCTAAGTGATCCAAATGACCAAATATTTAGAGAAGAATCCAACGCCGTCAACAACTAACAAAATCAAACATATTAGAGGAACACATGTGTTCCTAAATTTTCGAACTCATCAACTACAAATTGTTAGATTACATACATCTCATCCTTGATTGTAGTTTTCAAAAAATTAAGAATCTAAATAGAAAAATTCAGTGTATCATTAGGTTTTTTTTTTCCGTGATGCTGTATCATTATTCTATTGCAACTTACTATTTTGAGTTTGTGTAGTTGAACTAGCAAAAAAATAAAAGAAATTTTAAGTCGCATCCCACTTTTGTTACCCATATTCAACGTGCACCCCTGTGCTTTACCTTAATGTAAGTCACCTCCACTTTTAACGAAAACCGTCCAATATTGACGGTCAACGCGTTTGACCGATAATTTTGGACGAAAATACCTCCGTCTTCTTCCTCCCCAAACCCAAATCCAAATCCTAATCCCTCCCGCGCTCCTGCTCCACTGCCGCGTCCCCGCCCCGTCGCACCACCACCGTCATTACCACCACCTTCACCTTCACCATCACCACCACCACCACTACCACCACCTTCACCACCATCATCCCCACGGAACCTCCTCCTTCCCAAGCCATGTAGCACCCAGTTTCTAAAATGAGGATAATTTTGAAATTTTGTATTTATAATTATTTAATAATGATATTTAAACCATATTATGATTTTTGGTGATTTTTAGTTATTTTAAAACTATTAAAACCACGACTTGTGATTTTGATGTTTTGCTAGTGTAACCTTAGAGATTACTTAACCTAGAGACTAACCATGATCATATGAGCCTAGTCATAGGTTTAGAACATCAAGTTAGGGCTTTTTAGCCTAAGGGGTATTTTGGTAATTTACTAGGAATTATTGGATTTATGTGAATTATTATTATTTAATTATTGTCATGAGAGTCCCTAACCTAGTTTACCCTAATCTAGAGGTTAGCCACTAACCTAGAGATTAAAGGATAGCTAATTATCTCATGGCATTATTCACAAATATCTTAGAATACCTCTATTAGATATTTTCCTTAAAACCCTCAAAATATCATTGCTTTACCTAGAAGTCCAAACCTTAAGCAAGAAGGAAGACACAAAAGTCTTCATGGACACTCCCTCCCCACACCCTATGGCTGGCCAAGGAAGGTCACCCCCTTCTATATAATCACTACATTTCATTCATGTCTCATTTGCATGAATTTACACTTCTTTAGACCATTGAAAATCCAATACCTTCAAACCCTCACAACTTGTTCATTTCAACTCCTTTTCCCCTCTAGTCTTTTGCATTGGGACTCTACAACATCAAGGGTGCTAAGGGAGGCTAGCAATCAAGATTCCACAAGGCTAGGACATCACCAAGTGGAAGGACACCCCCCCTACTAGCTTGATTTCTATTGGAATTGCACCAATAGGTAAATACCCTCATACATAGTTAATATTCTGTTTTCTCTTCATGAATGCATGCATCTAGGTACCATGGACCTGTAGGCCAAGTTTGGTAGGAAGTAGGTTTGATTTGGTGTCCGTATCGGACACATATCCATAATTAGAAAACCTTGTTTGTTGAAATGCCTCAAAGAAATAAATTTCAATATTTTGTAAAATAAATTACCTGGTTGTGTGGCCCTAGACTTGTACTACTCGATTTCACTGGACTGAGCACGAATTGGTGCTGTGTCCGTGTCAAAATCAGACACGAACACGCTGCACACACTGCACTGCACAGTGTGGCAGTGCCCTGTTACCATACTGTTCGTGCACACTGCACAGGGCACTTTGACACGCCAAATTTGGCATGGACACGGGGACAATGTCTGCAAACATGCTCCCAAAGTTTCACAATGTGTCGTTTTGTATCGGATACGAAAATAGGGCCGCACTGGCCACACACGCGCACGTTCATCCGAGAAATCGGCTCTGATACGAGCCTCGTGTCCCTCGTGGACACGTCGTGGTGTCGTGTCAGGGTGACACGTGTGTAGCCCATCACTGGGCGAACACTAGGACACGAGCACGAGATGTGTCGTGTCCTGTGTCACGAGCACGAGACACTTGACCCCGTGCACGACGCGGCCTGTAACGTACAATTTTTGACACTGATACGCGTGTCGTATCACATGTAGACACGATGATGACACGTAACAGTATGTCGATCGTATAGCCCTATATATGGGCTACACGTGTGCATGACCGCGAGACGTGTCGTGTCTCGTGGTGTGTCCATGAAGGTAGTGTACTGGTGCACGACACAGTGCTCTGCACTATGTCCAGATTTACCCAATTTGGGTTTTCTTGAGTTTGACACGTCGTGTCGTGTCAAGATGGACACTCAGGCACCCTAGACACTAGGGGACACTGGGGGACACGTTTACCAACCTAGGGTTTTGGGCCTTAGGTCGTTTTGGACTCGGGTTCAGGTTTACCCATTTCTCGAGTGCACAGTGCACTGGGTTCTGATATTTGGTATTTTTCTGAGATTTAAAACGATTTTTAAACTGATTTATTAGATAATTTGTTGATGTATATACATGTAATTTTGTGTATATACCTAGTGTATATATTTGTGTATGTGTGTGTGTATTTACACATGTATATAGGTGTGTGTGTAGTGTATATACATATGTATATATATGTTATATTTGTGTGTGTGTGTGTGAGTTGATTTCGGGTTTCCAGAAATCTGAACAACCCCCCTGTTCTGTGTACACAGTGACACACACACACCCACATCTATCTCTCACTTGTTCACTCTCTCTCTCTCTCTCTCTCTATATATATATATATATATATATATATATATATATATATATATATAGGGAAGGGATATTGCACCAAACTTATTGCATCAATTGTTGCACCAAACAATCTCAACCACACATTTATTTCTATCATGTGGTTATAAAGCATTCCATAAAGTTGTTGCCACGTCAGCATGCTTTCTAACCACATGATTGAAATAAATGTGTGGTTGAGATTGTTTGGTGCAATAATTGATGCAATAAGTTTGGTGCAATATCCCTCCCCATATATATATATATATATATATATATATATATATATATATATATATATATATATATATATATATATGTTTTATGTATATATATATATGTATATGTATATATATGTTATATATAGTGAGTGTATATATATAGTATTTTATATATTTGGTTATATATGATATATATAGTGGGGTATATATTGTATATATATTGTAGATATGTATATATATATAATATGGCCTATGTATATATATGGTATAGATAGTGTATGTATCTATTGTATATATATATAGATACCTATATGTATCTACTAGTGCCCTAGATGTACTAGCCTATGGCCTATGGCCAATGAGTTAGGATAGACCATTAGGCCTACTAGACCTAGGTTGACCAAAATGTTGACCATAGTTGACCAAAGTCAACTATAGGTCAGACCTTGACCTAATTAACCTAGAAGGACTTAGAAGGACTTAATGACTAAGGTTTGACTAAACCCTAGATTATTAACTAATTGGTTAGGTTTGACCTATATGTGAGTGCCCTAAGTATATAAGGGTATTTGTGTGACTTGGGTTATATGGATAGTTACATGTCAATTAAGATATATATGGGGTTAAGTGGGATAATTAGGAGTTGTGTCATGATTTGGGTTATCCTTATAGAGTTGACCCTTGACCTAAAGAACCTTAGTTATCTAAGTTTGACCCAGATTTGACTAACCTTGACTTGCTTGACCTTGTTTGACTTAGTTGACTCCTTATGACCTAGTGTGACTTAAGTTGACCTAGTTTGACTGTTAGAGTTGACCAAGTTTGACTTTGGCCTAGATTGACCTAGAATTATGTAGTATGCATTATATACACTATTTTTTACCATTGTGGATATATTGTGACATGTTTTACTCTAAATAGGACTCTGTGACACCAGTTCGGACATCTATTCATATCAGTCATACAGGGTGACAGACGAGTACATTCTCTGATCATTTCATACTTGTTAGGATTTATATTCTTGCTCTAGATTACTTTACATGATGCTGTCACGTTATTATCACGGATTGGTACTATATGGATCTTGTCATGCGATGTTATCCCCCTCGGGGTGCATCAAATACAGTTGTCATGTGCTTTTCACGAACATCTTGTATTTTATGTACACCTCTATTCATGTATACTCTTGTACAATCTTGTACTCTCATGATCACGTGAGCAAACATGATAAAAACCTCTTGTGTAAGGTAACGTAACTTGACTGGATCCTTGTGTATTGATTGGGGAGGGTGAGTAGAAAATGGTTATGTGATCAAAATCCCATCTTGTGAAATCTTGTGAAATCATGTATATGTCCATAGTACACTCACGTATGATGGAGTTACCCTTGCATTGTCCTAACCCGTTTATATAACCATCTCATGCTCTAAATCACAGGTTACCTACAGTTCTTACTTATCATATATATAGATATTTCCAGTTATCAAATCTCTCTCATTTTTATATATATTTCTTTACAGTCCATGTATCTTACTCTTTGCATGCTTTACATTTCCCAACATGATATGAACTGCGTGAGATGTATTGTGCTCGTTCCTGTCCTGACTGGACCTGTTGAAAATATTACAGATTATGATGGTGACTGTCCTACCTTCTATGGGATATATGAGGGTGACCTTCAGGAGCCTGAGGAACATCTAGCTCAGTAGAGGGTGCCTAGTCTAGTCTAGTGTTTATAGTTTTCATTTTGTATCGGATTGTTCCGATTGTTAGTTGTGACTTAGTTATATTTCAGGTCTTGTACTTATTTGTGTTGGACATCTACTTTGTGTGGTGTGATAACTCTATTTATATGCAGTTTCTTCCTTTTATCTGTTTCCATATCACGCTCTATCTTTCCTAGACTTGTGTTTGAGATATAGAGTTGAGATGTTATGTTATACCTCCGTGCGGAGATGACAGGTTTATATATCTTGTTGTTAGATGTTAGATGTTATAGATGACCTATACAGCGTTCTACCGCCGACACTACGGCATAGGCTGGACGTACCCACGTTCTTGTGCCCCTAATCAGGGTGCGGGTCGTGATACGTTTTTGTGGTGGCCCATGCAGGTCTGTGTCGCAATTAGTGCGATCTCGTAATGGTGCTCGACTTAGAGTACTAATTACGAGCCTACAATTAGGACGTAGGACCTAGGACATGATAGGAGTTTCTCAATCACACCTAGGAAAATTTCCGATCTTTTGATTATCATGATTACTTCCCTTGTATTAAATTAACTGTCCTTCCTTGATAAATATACTCATGTGTCAAATTGATCTCTTTGTTTCAATTCGTCTCCAGGATGACGAAGACGCACCCGCAGGCCACTGGATCGAGTAGCTTGCCCGATAGATCTGACCAGGCTGAGGAGGAGGTTCACGAGACAGCCCCCAGTAATTCCACTATCCCGGATGTAGTGCCCCGTCCCTACATCGTGCCCCGTACTTGTCCACGGGGTGCGCGAGAAAGGAACACTGTCGCTATCGATTCGGTCGGGATCGGCCGAGTCGATCGAACGGGAACAGTTGAATTAAAATCTATTCCTTGTTATGGAATGTCTTCTTCGGAACCAAGTCCCATATCTAGCGGGTTGCGCCTCGAGGATTGACTCTGCGGCTGAGTCGGGAGAGACCTCCCGTTGCTCTGCTTTTTACGTCGCTTGCGTTGGTTTTGGCTTTGGTTTTCTGAATGCGTTTTCGTGAATGTTTTCGATAGTTTTCATGGCTTGCATTTTGAACTCGCATTTCCTATCGAACTCTTTGAATAATGCAGTGTTCTAATCAGTTGCTTGTGCGATTTCAGGTAATCGCGTAGGCGACGTCTAGCGCGGCCAACAAGTCCTCTCGCCGAAGTAAACTCAAGGTGAGTGGCTGACCCTTCTCTTTTCGACCCTCTTCTTAGGCAAAATTGATAGTGTTGTTGTGAATGAAAAGATAAATGCAAGGGCACGAACACGGGAAAAAGGATTAAGTTTTCAAAGAGAATGTAGGCTATGTCTTAATAACTAAAAAAGAAAATATGTCTTCACATGGTTATGGACAACTTGTCGACAAGGCGATAGTTTTCTCGAGCGGCAACCCGAGGCCACGGGACCGTTTCGGTCTAGGAGGAAACAGGGTATAGTCGTGCATAAGGTTTCAGCACAGGTTAAGCGAGGACTTGCAACGGAGCTAGCTACTTGCGTTGAAAGGATCTCGATTAACAAAGCCATACGTCCAGGATGGCTTGTGATGCCAGTGACCAATCACACGTACATTTTGCACTTGATATAAAAAATGTTAACAATTGACAGGGAAGAACATGGTAAGTTTCATAAGACGCGGCACGGTTCGTCGGGGGTAAGTTCCGATGTAAATTACATTATGCTTGTCATTGCTCGTTTGAAATTCATTAGGATGGTTAGAAACATTCATGAACTAAGTCATATAAACTCATTCAACCAAATGAGAGCTTGGAACTTAACTTGCCATGCACCAGTACAAAGTGTAATGTACTGATCCTCGCTCTCCACGCAGGTACCCCGAACCACGAAGGGCGTGCCACCTAAAATCTCAAGGCGGCATGGACACTTTTGAAGCCTCGTCCGGTTGTGAAGGCTTGTTTCTGGTTCCTTTTGAAGAAGACCCCGCACTCAGTCCAAAAGAATATGGCGGCCCGACTCGCCTCGATCGCAGGTAGAAATGTGTAATAGTTTTTGCTTGTATAAAGGGGTGTAATGTATGGAACGACTATCTCATCGGCGTTCATTTTGTAAGTCGAGTCATGTTGTAGCCCACGTGGCAATGAATATAATAAAATCAATGTAAATGAAGTTTTTATCAATGAAAAAGTCTACTTCTATTTAAAATGTGTCATTCAATTTCTCTGCGTACTCTAACTTGATGTTGTGTTTCGGATAACCTTATGACTATGCCTTGTGCGATCGCAACTTAGGATCGCACGGCACCACGCCCGGGGGACGACTATCGATTCTACAGAATCGGAACGTGACATAATGGTATCAGAGCACGGCTTTACATCCTTTGACCTCGCATCGATGAGATAAGTTGTTCCATACAATGAGTCCGTAATAATTTGTGACTGATGCATTTGCCTTCGTATCGCAGAAGTGACGGAGCCCACGGCCGAGCAAGAACAGAGCGCTTCTAGCGGCTCTAGTAGTTTGCATCGTCCGCGGGCCGGACCTTCCAACGATACAATCGAAAGAATGCTGCGCATGATGGAGGCGCAGCGAAACCAGTCTGAGAACCGGCATCAACAGGTAGAGGAACGACAGGCCCAGTTCGAAGCTCGCTTTGACGCACATGCCAAACTTCAACAAAAGCAGTTAGATACCCTGCAGCAGATCGTTCAGACAATGGCGGCCAACGGAAATTCTACGACTGCGCCTACCGTCACCGTGCCGGCGATCCAACCCATTGAAGTCGACACGGAGGATCCCGAGCGTCAACCGACGGCACCGAAAAAGTACAACTTTGAAGTGTCCGAATTCAAGAAGGCGTGCCGCACTTCCTTCAGCGGTACCGAGGGTCCTTCCATGGCAATCGACTGGTTGGAAGAGCTGGAAGATCACTTCGAACTGCTCGGCATTGAAGAATCCAAGCAAATTGCCTGCGCACAACTTCAACTACGGTTGAACGATGCAATGATAAGTTGTTCCATATAATGAGTCCGTAATAATTTGTGACTGATGCATTTGCCTTCGTATCGCAGAAGTGACGGAGCCCACGGCCGAGCAAGAACAGAGCGCTTCTAGCGGCTCTAGTAGTTTGCATCGTTCGCGGGCCGGACCTTCCAACGATACAATCGAAAAAATGCTGCGCATGATGGAGGCGCAGCGAAACCAGTCTGAGAACCGGCATCAACAGGTAGAGGAACGACAGGTCCAGTTCGAAGCTCGCTTTGACGCACATGCCAAACTTCAACAAAAGCAGTTAGATACCCTGCAGCAGATCGTTCAGACAATGGCGGCCAACGGGAATTCTACGACTGCGCCTACCGTCACCGTGTCGGCGATCCAACCCATTGAAGTCGACACGGAGGATCCCGAGCGTCAACCGGCGGCACCGAAAAAGTACAACTTTGAAGTGTCCGAATTCAAGAAGGCGTGCCGCACTTCCTTCAGCGGTATCGAGGGTCCTTCCATGGCAATCGACTGGTTGGAAGAGCTGGAAGATCACTTCGAGCTGCTCGGCATTGAAGAATCCAAGCGAGCGATCCGACCGGACAACACTACCGCGCCGATCTCTTGGGCCACGTTCCGCAAAGCTTTCGAAGTCCAGTACCTTCCATCAGCCGTTCGTCAGGCGAAGGAGAATGAATTCATGCAGTTGAAGCAAGGGAGCAGGACGGTAGAACAGTACGCCACAGAATTCAACAAGTTATCTAAATTTGTTGGCCAGTTTCTGCCTACTGAAGAGTGTCGTGTGTGACGGTTCGAAGTGGGTCTGCGACACTCTATCGGTACGCATGTCGGGGTCCCGGAGTACAAGACCGTAGGCGAGGCTCTGAACCACGCACTCCGCCTTGAGAAACTGCATCCTTCCGGTGCTGACGACGTTGTGCGCCACTCCAATCACAAACGTCCTAGCCATATGGGGGACAACAATCACATATCAAAGCGTTCGAACCATGGCGGTTACCAGGGACATAACTCATCATCACGATGTGCCAAGTGCGGTTCCCTTGGGCATGAGACGAGCCAGTGCTTTGTCATCGAGGGGGGATGCTTCTTTTGCGGACAAAAGGGACACTATAAACAAGATTGCCCCCAGAGAGGGAATCGTAACGCCCCGCCACAACAACACCGTCAAGAGAATCGAGGACAGGCGCCCCGACCTCCTCCGTACACTCAATCCAACAACCAAGACCGACGCCCTAATGCTCAGGGGCGTGTCTTTGCTCTGACTCGAGACGAGACGTACGCTTCAGACACTATTGTGACAGGTATATTGAATTTCAATAATATACCTGCTCGTGTGTTGTTTGATTCAGGGGCCTCGCATACTTTCATATCGGCGGACTTCGCCGCCGAGCACAAATTTTCTGTAATATCGTTAGACCTTGATCTTAGCGTAAGTATGCCTTTGGACGTGCCACTACTCACAAATTTAGCCTGCGGGAGAGGAACCATATGTATAGGGGGTCAAAAGATCGGCCTTGATGCGATAGTTCTAGACATGAAGGACTTCGACATCATACTGGGCATGGATTGGCTCGGTCCGTGCAACGCAACCATAGACTGTGCTAAAAAGAAGGTCACTTTCCGTATACTTGGAGTGCCTAAATTCTGCTACTCGTATGGTGAGGCGTCGCCGACCTGTATGGTGATCTCCGCAATATCTGCTCGACGGATGCTGCATTCCGGGTGCAAAGGCTATCTAGCTTCCGTTTGAGACATGCGACAGGATGGTGCAAACGTGGGTCAGACTGACGTTGTGGCAGAATTCCCAGACGTATTCCCGGACGAGCTACCCGGCATGCCGCCCGATCGAGAAATAGAGTTCACCATCGACACATTCCCCGACACCCGGCCGATCTCGAAAGCCCCGTACAGAATGGCCCCTGCAGAATTGAAAGAATTGAAGGCACAACTTTAGGAATTGCTCGACAGAGGGTTTATCCGTTCGAGTGTCTCGCCGTGGGGTGCGCCCGTGCTATTCGTGAAGAAGAAGGATGGATCGATGCGGCTCTGCATCGACTATCGGAAATTGAATAAAGCCACCGTCCGAAACAAATACCCCCTGCCCCGCATCGATGACTTGTTCGACCAGCTCCAAGGTGCAACGGTGTTTTCGAAGATTGATCTACGATCGGGTTACCACCAACTCAAAGTCAAGGCAGATGACATGCCGAAGTCTGCCTTTCGCACTCGTTACGGCCACTACGAGTTCTTGGTAATGCCGTTCGGTCTGACAAATGCCCCTGCCGTCTTCATGGATCTAATGAATCGGGTGTTCTGTCCGTTCGTTGACAAGTTCGTAGTAGTCTTCATCGACGACATCCTCGTCTACTCGAAGGATCGAGCGAAACATGCAGAGCATCTGCGGACGGTACTCCAAACCCTTCGAGAGAATCAGTTGTATGGGAAGATGAGCAAGTGCGAGTTCTGGTTGGACAGCGTCTCATTCCTTGGGCACATCATCTCCGCCACGGGCATCGCAGTCGATCCGAAGAAAGTCGAGGCAGTTGCTGATTGGAAACGGCCCGCATCAGTTAGCAAAATTCGAAGCTTCTTAGGCTTGGCGGGATACTACCGACGCTTCGTGAAGGACTTCGCGAAGATCGCATCGCCGTTGACTCGCCTCACCCAGAAAGGAGTCGCATTCAAGTGGTCAGACGACTGTGAAGCTTCCTTCCAGGAGCTCAAACAACGGCTCGTTTCGGCCCCGATACTTGCTCTTCCTGAAGGGACGGAGGGATTTCAAATCTTCAGCGATGCTTCTGGTCAGGGCTTGGGGTGTGTGCTCATGCAGCGGGATAAGGTGATATCTTTTGCTTTCCGGCAGTTGAAGCCGCACGAGAAGAACTACCCCACGTATGACCTAGAATTAGCGGCGATTGTGTTTGCGTTGAAGCTGTGGCGTCACTATCTCTATGGCATGGCGTGCAGGATTTATACGGACCACAAAAGCCTCAAGTATCTCTTCACCCAGAAAGAATTGAATTTGCGGCAGAGGCGATGGCTTGAGCTGATCAAAGACTATGACTTATCAATCGACTACACGCCGGGCAAGGGAAATATGGTAGCGAATGCGCTAAGCCGAAAGTACTTAGCTTCGTTATGCATCAACGATCGACTGCTGCGTGACTTGGAAGGAATGGGCATCGAGCTCCGAGTTCGTTTCAGGGACGTGAAACTGGCGCAACTACGGGTGGAACCAAGCCTACTGGAGAGGATCAAGTCTGTACAGAAGGACGACCCATACCTGGAGAAGATGCGAAAGCTGATATCGACAGGAAAAGCGTCCGACTTTGCAGAGGACGAGTCGGGAGTGTTGCGCGTGAAGGGACGGCTATGCGTACCGGATGATACAGAACTTAGAAAGGAGATAATGACGGAGGTGCACTATACAAAATATTCCTTGCATCCTGGCAGCACCAAGATGTATAAGGACCTCCGCGTTGTCTTTTGGTGGCACGGCATGAAGAGGGACGTAGCGCTCTTTGTGTCAAAATGTATGGCCTGTCAGCAAGTCAAAGTCGAGCACCAGCGACCGGGCGGGGAGATGCAGAACCTCGCCATTCCAGAGTGGAAGTGGGATCACATCACTATGGACTTCATTGTTGGCTTGTCGAGGACGCCGCGGGAAAACGACGCCGTCTGGGTCATCGTCGATCGACTAACCAAGTCAGCGCACTTTATCGCCATCAAAGTTACTTGGAGCGTCGACCGCCTTGCTCAGATATACCTTGATGAAATAGTTCGGCTACACGGAGTCCCAGTTTCTATCATCTCTGATCGGGATGGACGGTTCGTAGCGCGCTTCTGGAGTAGTCTACATTCAGCATTGGGGACTAAGTTGAAGTTCAGCTCAGCTTATCATCCTCAGACTGACGGCCAAACAGAACGGGTGAATCAAATTCTCGAAGACATGTTACGACTCTGTGCGATCGACTTGAAGTCAAGTTGGGACGTCCATCTACCGCTGGCCGAGTTTGCATACAACAACAGCTATCAGTCCAGCATCCAAATGGCACCGTATGAAGCTTTGTACGGCCGGAAGTGTAGATCGCCCATTTGCTGGGATGAAGTCGGGGAACGACAGATACTTGGTCCGGAGCTGGTGGAGCAGACTGTGCAGAAGGTCAAGTTGATACGAGAAAGATTGAAGATAGCACAAAGCCGGCAGAAAAGCTATGCCGACATGCACCGACGCCCCCTCGAGTTCTCAGAAAGCGACCATGTATTCCTGAAGGTGATGCCTATGCGTGGAGTTTCCCGGTTCGGTGCGAAAGAAAAGTTGAGCCCAAGATTTGTTGGCCCGTTCGAAATATTGAAACGAGTCGCCCCGGTAGCTTACCAAATCGCCTTGCCGCCTGCATTTTCAGAGGTATATGACGTCTTCCACGTCTCACAATTGCGGAAGTACGTGCACGATCCGGGGCATGTAGTAGATTTGGATAAGCTGGACCTGAAGGCGGACTTATCATATGTCGAAGAGCCGGTGCAAATCTTGGAGCACAAGGATAAACTTCTCCGCAACCGTGCTATTCCTCTAGTCCGCGTTCTCTGGAGAAACCATTCGGTCGAGGAGTCGACGTGGGAGCTTGAGTCAGAAATGAAGGAGAAGTTCCCTTCATTGTTCTCGTAGAGGTAGGTTCTATTTTAAGTTTCGAGGACGAAACTTTTTCTTAGTTGGTTATGGTGTAGTGCCCCGTCCCTACATCGTGCCCCGTACTTGTCCACGGGGTGCGCGAGAAAGGAACACTGTCGCTATCGATTCGGTCGGGACCGATAGGTCGGGATCGGCCGAGTCGATCGAACGGGAACGGTTGAATTAAGATCCATTCCTCATTATGGAATGTCTTCTTCGGAACCAAGTCCCATATCCAGCGGGTTGTGCCTCGAGGATTGACTCTGCGGCTGAGTCGGGAGAGACCTCCCGTTGCTCTGCTTTTCACACCGCTTGCGTTGGTTTTGGCTTTGATTTTCTGAATGCGTTTTCGTGAATGTTTTCGATGGTTTTCATGGCTTGCATTTCGAACTCGCATTTCCTATCGAACTCTTTGAATAATGCAGTGTTCTAATCAGTTGCTTGTGCGATTTCAGGTAATCGCGTAGGCGACGTCTAGCGCGGCCAACAAGTCCTCTCGCCGAAGTAAACTCAAGGTGAGTGGCTGACCCTTCTCTTCTCGACCCTCTTCTTAGGCAAAATCGATAGTGTTGTTGCGAATGAAAAGATAAATGCAAGGGCACGAACACAGGAAAAAGGATTGAGTTTTCAAAGAGAATGTAGGCTATGTCTTAATAACTAAAAAGAAAAATATGTCTTCACACGGTTATGGACAACTTGTCGACAAGGCGATAGTTTTCTCGAGCAGCAACCCGAGGCCACGGGACCGTTTCGGCCTAGGAGGAAACAGGGTATAGTCGTGCATAAGGTTTCAGCACAGGTTAAGCGAGGACTTGCAACGGAGCTAGCTACTTGCGTTGAAAGGATCTCGATTAACAAAGCTATACGTCCAGGATGGCTTATGATGCCAGTGACCAATTACACGTACATTTTGCACTTGATATGAAAAATGTTAACAATTGACAGGGAAGAACATGATAAGTTTCATAAGGCGCGGCACGGTCCGCCGGGGGTAAGTTTCGATGTAAATTATATTATGCTTGTCTTTGCTCGTTTGAAATTCATTAGGATGGTTAGAAACATTCATGAACTAAGTCATATAAACTCATTCAACCAAATGAGAGCTTGGAACTTAACTTGCCACGCACCAGTACAAAGTGTAATGTACTGATCCTCGCTCTCCACGCAGGTACCCCGAACCACGAAGGGCGTGCCACCTAAAATCTCAAGGCAGCTTGGACACTTTTGAAGCCTCGTCCGGTTGTGAAGGCTTGTTTCTGGTTCCTTTTGAAGAAGACCCCGCACTCAGTCCAAAAGAAGATGGCGGCCCGACTCGCCTCGATCGCAGGTGGAAATGTGTAATGGTTTTTGCTTGTATAAAGGGATGTAATGTATGGAACGACTATCTCATCGGCGTTCATTTTGTAAGTCGAGTCATGTTGTAGCCCGCGTGGCAATGAATGTAATAAAATCAATGTAAATAAAGTTTTTATCAATGAAAAAGTCTACTTCTATTTAAAATGTGTCATTCAATTTCTCTGCGTACTCTAACTTGATGTTGTGTTTCGAATAACCTTATGACTATGCCTTGTGCGATCGCAACTTAGGATCGCACGGCATCACGCCCGGGGGACGACTATCGATTCTACGGAATCGGGGCGTGACATAATGGTATCAGAGCACGGCTTTACATCCTTTGACCTCGCATCGAAGAGATAAGTTGTTCCATATAATGAGTCCGTAATAATTTGTGACTGATGCGTTTGCCTTCGTATCGCAGAAGTGACGGAGCCCACGGCCGATGTCACGCCCCAGAACCAGAATACTGGAGAGCGGGGGCAGACATAGCCAGCTACGTATATTGAAATAGGATACTTCTCAACTATACGGTCACGGCTGTCTAGATATGAGGGTTTACTACAAGCCAGCAGTCTCTTAAGGTCAAGCCTATTGTCTCAATCTCAAGCAATTAACAGAGTTACAAGATATTAGAGCATCAAATATATATATATAAGGCGTCCCAAATATTACATATTGGATGATCATGAAGCTAGTCGTACAAAATGATGGGACTAGCAAGAGTTCAGTCATACATGATCAACCCTAGGATTTGTTAATCATGTTTACAGCCCGTAGGCAGACAGTAAGTAAATGTGCATCGAGCTAACAGGTGCTCGTCGGCTAAACGCCTCAAAAGAATAAATTTATATATAAGTGGGTGAAACAAAAAGGAAAACCCACTCTTGGCCCGGGTTCCGTCTAGTTGTCACCATTGGGCTGGAAGCTTGGTAAATCCTCGGGAGCTGCTCCGAAATCTGGCCACACAAAACCAGCTGGGTCAAACCCCAGAAAGAGCAAGTGCCACAAAGGAGGCCACAAATAAGAACAAAAGCCAGCATACCAGAACATAAAGAATAAAAGAAGGTACAAGTAGTAAGGTACACAGGGCGATAAACGACTAGGGACGTGGAACCATTCCGGGAGCCAGGTTACAACCCTTAAACCAAACAAGGACCGGGATTGTACCCCTTCGCCTGAATAGCTCACTGTCTCTACCCATTTATCGTTAAGATAAGTAAAATAAACATGCTTAGGAGATAGCAGGTACTGGAGCTAGACAAGACTTAGACAAGGCTGGACATCATCCATTCACAATCGGCCAAGCAAGTACTACGGCTTACTACTTTAACTAACTAGGGTTATCACAAGCCTAATTACTAACAAGATGCAAGTGAGAAACTCCCAGTCCCAAGCCCTGCAGACCATCCAGTTATCCTTCCGCGGGTTGAGAGTTATAGTTGGGTACATCGCCCGGGAGACAAATGTACCCTTAGGTGACTTAGAGGGTGCAACACATGACAGTGTGCTGGAAATGTGCTCTACTCGTCGGCAAGCTACAAGTCCATTAAAGCACCCAGATAACGAGATTGCCTGTGACTGGGAATTCTCCATGTTCTAGTTTGATCTAATAATTAGCCTAATCCAATTTAGCGTGAGTCCCTGGCCGTGGTATCCAGGAAGTCACGTCCTAGACATGCAAGGGGGTCAGGGGTAGGTCTGCGCAGGGTGTGTACTGCGCATGGAAGAGCTGCACAAGAGTTGTCTTGCGCAAGGGTGGTTTGCGCAAGGGTAGACTGCGCAGGGGCTATCTTCCACAAGGGTGGTTTGCGCAAGGGTGGGTTGCGCAGAAGTGAATTGTGCAGGAGCGGTTTGCGCAGAAGTGAATTGCGCAGGGGTTACTTTGCGCATGGCTGGATTGCGCATGGCTAGCTTGCGCCATTGCAGTCCAGCGCAGCGCAAAGCGCTGGCCAAGTGACTGCGCAAACGGCCATGCGCTAAAGAGCACAGGCCAGGGGTGTGCAATCGGCCATGCGCTAAAAAGCGCAAGGCAGGAGGCTGTTCTTCCTGGCTGAGAGCAAGTCCAAAAACACCAAGAACTTCAATTCTTCATATTTTTGTCAAATCAAAACCAAATCTAGATTTTCAAAGTTCTAACTTGAGTAAAATTGAATTCTCTTCCACATGGAAGCATCAAAACAAGCAAAAATCAAAGTTTAATAGATCAAAACCAAGGATTTTCGAAAATGGTTAAAACCTAGATCTAGAAGAATGAAAGCTCCAAATCACAAAATTCCAAGTTCTAATGTTGATCTATATCTCCTAATCTATCAAATGGACAAATAAAATTGGGTGCTTATTTGTTGGCAAGGTGCACTTGCCTATTGGTTGGGGAGTTGTGTGGAAGAAGGAAGAAGAAGAAGTTTGTAAGAAATAAATGAGAGAATAAAGAGGAGAGAGAAAAGTAGGTGGTGTTATAAAGTGGGGGAGTTATGGTGTGTTGAGGGAGGAGTGTAGGTTAAGGTGTTCCATTCATGATGAACCAAACTAAACCAACTTTCACAAAATAAAACCAAGCCATGTTCCAAAATCCATTTACGAGAAACCAAAATCCGCAAGTCGAGAAAATAAAATACGTGCCAAAAATTAAATACGAGCATAAATACGAAATACAGGAAATGGGGGTGACAACTCTACCCACCTTCAAAGAATTCCGTCCTCGAAATTTAATCAAGGAGCTAGAGATTGCCACGACAAGCTATACTAAGCACAGACAAGCTACACTAAGTAGTTCAATCATACAATCATACAATGCAAGCAAGGAAGGAAAAGCGTAAGGCATAAGAAAGACATTATACCTCACGAGTCAAACAGGTAGGGATATCGCGATCGGATGTCATCCTCACGCTCCCACGTTGACTCACCTAGAGAGTGATGACCCCAAGCAACACGGACTAAGTTAATAGTCTTGTTCTTGAGCGTCTTTTCTCTCCGGTCCAATATAGACACGGGCCTCTCCTCATACGAAAGGTTGGTACCAACAACCAATTCCGAATGATCTAGGATATGGCTCGGGTCCAGGATGTACCGTCTTAATTGGGACACATGGAATACATCATGTACCTCACTTAGCGACGACGGAAGAGCGAGACGATAGGACACATCGCCTACTCGCTCCAGAATATCGAACGGCCCTATATACCTAGGACTAAGCTTTCCCCGTACGCCAAAACGAATGACGCCGCGGGTAGGCGAGATCCTAAGGAATACATGGTCGCCGACGGCAAATTCTAAGGGACGCCGATGAGCATCGGCCCAATGGCGCTGGCGATCCTGAGCAACTCGGAGGTGATCTCTGACTCTCCTAACCACTTCAACCGTCTGAGAAATCAGTTCTGGACCGAGCATCTGCCTCTCTCCGACATCGTCCCATGCTAACGGAGATCTGCACTTCCTGCCATACAGAGCCTCGAAGGGTGCCATCTGGATACTGGCCTGGAAACTATTGTTGTACGAGAATTCCACCAGGTGTAGGTGATCCTCCCACGAACCACCGAAATCAAGGGTACATGACCGCAACATATCTTCGAGAGTTTGTATAGTACGCTCTGACTGCCCATCTGTCTGCGGATGATACGCTGAGCTGAACTTGAGACGAGTCCCCAAACTTTGATGAAGACTGCGCCAGAAGTGCGATGTGAATCTCGTATCCCTGTCTGATACTATGCTGACTGGCACTCCGTAGAGTCTGACGATCTGCCTGAGATACATCTCTGCTAGCTGCGCCGTCGACTGTCCAACTCTAAATGGAAGAAAGTGTGCCACCTTGGTAAGCCTGTCCACAATGACCCAAATAGCATCTCTGCCTGGCGGAGATCTGGGTAACCCAGTCACAAAATCCATGGTAATGTGTTCCCACTTCCATTCTGGGATCGGTAAAGGTTGAAGAAGTCCAGCTGGCCTCTGATGTTCAGCCTTGACTTGTTGGCAAACCAAACATCGAGAGACATACCGGGCTATCTCCCTCTTCATACCATTCCACCAAAAGTGTTGACGAATATCTCTGTACATCTTCGTGCTGTCTGGGTGAATGGAGTACTGCGAACTGTGAGCCTCTGCCATGACTTCCTGTCTGATATCTCCACTGGGTACACAAAGACGCGTGCCGTGTCGAAGTGTACCATCCTCATGAATACATAACTCTGGCCTTCTCCCTGCCTCGCACTCTGCTCTGAGACGCTGAATCTTGGAATCTGCTAACTGTGCTGTCCGGATCCTCTCAACTATGGTAGACTGAATCTGTAGGCTGGCCATCAAGGCCACATTGGAAGGAAGAATCACTTCAATTTCTATCTTCTGAAGATCTGCCAATAGCTCTGGTTGTGCTGTCAAGAAATAAACTCCGGCTCTCCGGCTCAACGCATCTGCTACAATATTGGCCTTCCCTGGATGATACTGTAAATCCACATCGTAGTCCACCAGTAGCTCGAGCCATCTTCTCTGCCGCATATTAAGATCCTTCTGGGTGAAAACATACTTCAAGCTCTTATGATTAGTAAATATCTCCACTCTGTCTCCGTACAAGTAGTGCCTCCACAACTTAAGTACAAACACTACTGCTGCTAGCTCCAAGTCGTGGGTCGGGTAATTCTTCTCATGATCACGGAGTTGACGTGACGCATAAGCAATTACCTTTCCATGCTGCATCAAAACACATCCCAATCCTCTGCCTGAAGCGTCGCAATAAACTGTGAATCCTCCGGTCCCATCTGGAAGGGTGAGAATGGGAGCCGTTATCAAACCTCGCTTCAACTTCTCAAATGATTCCTGACATTCTGCTGCCCAAACGAACGGTACATCCTTGCGGGTCAACTGGGTCATCGGCGCTGAAATCCTTGCAAAATCAGAGACAAACCGCCGGTAGTAGCCGGCCAATCCAAGAAAGCTACGAACTTCTGCCACTGAGCTGGGTACTGGCCATGCCTCGATAGCCACAATCTTCTGGGGATCCACTTCCACTCCTCCTCTGGTAATGATGTGACCCAAGTAAGAAATGCGATCGAGCCAGAACTCGCACTTACTAAACTTAGCGTACAACTGGTGCTCTCTGAGAATCTGGAGGACAACTCTGAGATGCTGCTCGTGCTCTGTTTCACTCTTGCTATAGACCAGGATGTCATCAAGGAACACTATCACAAACTGATCCAAGTAAGGCATGAAAATACGGTTCATGAGGTCCATGAACACTGCCGGCGCATTGGTCGCTCCAAAGGGCATAACTAGAAACTCCCAATGCCCGTACCTAGATCTGAATGCCGTCTTCAGGATGTCCTGCTCTCTGACTCTGATCTGGTGGTATCCTGACTGCAAGTCTATCTTCGAGAAAACTGAAGCCCCTTTGAGTTGATCAAACAAGTCATCTATCCTCGGGAGAGGGTATCTGTTCTTGATTGTCACTGAGTTCAAGGTACGGTAATCAACACATAGCCTGGACGTACCATCCTTCTTTTTCACAAGAAGCATCGGGGCTCCCCAAGGCGATCCACTTGCACGAATGAATCCCTTGGTCCTGAGTTCTTCAATCATCTTGTACAAAATCTCCAATTCTGAAGGCGCCATCCGGTAGACTCGCTCTGATACTGGTGCTGTCCCGGGAATCAAGTCGATGGTGAACTCGATCTCCCGCTCTGGTGGCATCCCTGGAAGTTCCTCTGGGAAGACATCTGGAAACTCTTCAACTATCCGGGGCAACTGTACTGCTGCTACTGCCATCCGCAATACTGGAGGAGATGGCTCTACTGTGCCTCTGGAAAATAAAAACTCTGGCTCTCCGAGAATACTAAAGACAACTCTGCCAACATGGCAGTCTATCCTAGCATAATGGTTCCTCAACCAATCCATTCCTAGGACTATATCATAGTCTGCCATAGGGAACTCTATGAGCCTAGCGGGGAATTCTCTACCGCTAACTACGATCCGACACGAGGAAAACACTCGATCTACTCCCATAAGGCCATTACCAGTAAGTATATTGAGCCTCACTGATAATGACTCGGGCTCCAATCCTATTCGTGTCGTGAATCGTGCAGACATGAATGAATGCGATGCACCAGAATCAAATAATACAGATGCTGGAAAGGTGTTGACGAGAATAGTACCTGCCACTACCTCACCTGGTACAACTTCTTCTTCCATGGTCATCATCATAGCATGACCTCTAGCTGCGGGTCCCCTCTGCTGGAAATCCCTCTGTCGGTTCTGTGCTGGAGCCTGGGTGATCTGCTGCTGGTTCTGCTGCTGAAAGGCCTGGGCCTGAGGCAACAATGGCCTCGGGTACTGCTGTTGCTGCTGAACTGGAGCTGGGGCTGGTCCTCTCACCGAAGAACTAGAAAGATTGGATGATGATGGACCTCCCCTATTCGGGCAGGTCCCTATCTTGTGATCTGCTCCTCCGCAAGCCAGGCACAATCCCTGTGCCCTGCGACACTCTGCCACTACATGGCCCGGCTTTCCGCAATGAGAACATCCCACCGCGGAAGACTGCTTCTGTTTCTGCTGCTGCGGGTACGTCGGGGTCGAATGCTGAACCGACGTCACTGAGGCCGCCCGCCTCGGAGTTCCAATGGTTATACCCCTAGCTGCCGGGGCTGGAGCTGAAGATTGGTGCATCTGGCTGTGGGACCGCTTCCTGCCTCCGGTCCTGTCCATAATTCTCCGGGAGGTATACTCATGCCTCCTTGCTGCCTTCAATACTGCATCGAACGTCTGGTGCTCGAACTGCTCGACAGCCAATAATATCTCTAAATGCAGCCCCTGCTGGAACCGCTGGGCCCTATCGAATTCGGTTGCCACCAAGGTGGGGGCGAACCTACTCAGCCTGGAAAACTCGGTCGCATAGCCATCGACCGTCCTGCCTCCTTGCTTCAAGTTGGTGAACCGGGTCTGCAGGTCGTACCGTGCCACCGCATCGAAGTACTTTATCTGGAATCTCTCTCTGAACGTCGCCCAAGTGACTGGTGTTGCTAATCCCATGGCCTGAGCCGCCCACCAATCGCGAGCCAAGTCTAACAACTGTAGCCGTACCACGGCCACCTTTTCATTCTCAGGTGTCCTAGCTGCTTCTAGAACCACCTCGGTATCCTGAAGCCAAGCGTCTGCGGCAATCGCATCTTCACTGCCGTCAAAGAAGGGAGGGTTCAAGCGCTTGAAACTGTTGGCCGCCTGATTCCCTTGGGGACCTCCTCGGTTTAGTGCATCATGAACTTCTTGGCGCAAGGCGTTACCTCGACGATCTTGGGATGCAAGCAGTTCTCTGATAAGCCCTACCAAAGGTCCCTCATCTTGTCTAGCTGGTTGAACGGGCGGAGCTGCCTGAACTAGAGGTTCCGAGCCTCCGGGAAGCATAACTCGGGAGGCTACTCCAGAGTGCTGAGCTTGATCTTCCTGGCGCTGGGGTGCTTGTCGAGCTTCCTCTGGCTGGTTGGCAGGTCCGGGAGTAATGCCGCTGAAGAAGATGACATAGGGAACAATAAGGAAAGGACCAGGACAGATCAATGATACAAGCGTGTGACCAGGTCAAGAATCTCAGGGATTTGAAGATACGAGCAGAGATCAAGGACGAAATATTGATTGAGACATCTATTCGGTAAACCCTCACATTTCTTGATTGACAAGACCTGCATGGGCCACCACTTAAACCATATCACGCCCCAGAACCAGAATACTGGAGAGCGGGGGCAGACATAGCCAGCTACGTATATTGAAATAGGATACATCTCAACTATACGGTCACGGCTGTCTAGATATGAGGGTTTACTACAAGCCAGCAGTCTCTTAAGGTCAAGCCTATTGTCTCAATCTCAAGCAATTAACAGAGTTACAAGATATTAGAGCATCAAATATATATATAAGGCGTCCCAAATATTACATATTGGATGATCATGAAGCTAGTCGTACAAAATGATGGGACTAGCAAGAGTTCAGTCATACATGATCAACCCTAGGATTTGTTAATCATGTTTACAGCCCGTAGGCAGACAGTAAGTAAATGTGCATCGAGCTAACAGGTGCTCGTCGGCTAAACGCCTCAAAAGAATAAATTTACATATAAGTAGGTGAAACAAAAAGGAAAACCCACTCTTGGCCCGGGTTCCGTCTAGTTGTCACCATTGGGCTGGAAGCTTGGTAGATCCTCGGGAGCTGCTCCGAAATCTGGCCACACAAAACCAGCTGGGTCAAACCCCAGAAAGAGCAAGTGCCACAAAGGAGGCCACAAATAAGAACAAAAGCCAGCATACCAGAACATAAAGAATAAAAGAAGGTACAAGTAGTAAGGTACACAGGGCGATAAACGACTAGGGACGTGGAACCATTTCGGGAGCCTGGTTACAACCCTTAAACCAAACAAGGACCGGGATTGTACCCCTTCGCCTGAATAGCTCACTGTCTCTACCCATTTATCGTTAAGATAAGTAAAACAAACATGCTCAGGAGATAGCAGGTACTGGAGCTAGACAAGACTTAGACAAGGCTGGACATCATCCATTCACAATCGGCCAAGCAAGTACTACGGCTTACTACTTTAACTAACTAAGGTTATCATAAGCCTAATTACTAACAAGATGCAAGTGAGAAACTCCCAGTCCCAAGCCCTGCAGACCATCCAGTTATCCTTCCGCGGGTTGAGAGTTATAGTTGGGTACATCGCCCGGGAGACAAATGTACCCTTAGGTGACTTAGAGGGTACAACACATGACAGTGTGCTGGAAATGTGCTCTACTCGTCGGCAAGCTACAAGTCCATTAAAGCGCCCAGATAACGAGATTGCCTGTGACTGGGAATTCTCCATGTTCTAGTTTGATCTAATAATTAGCCTAATCCAATTTAGCGTGAGTCCCTGGCCGTGGTATCCAGGAAGTCACGTCCTAGACATGATGCAAGACAAGACAAGTAGATTATGCAAACAAGCAAGCAGGAACACCCACGGTGTCAAGGCAAGTCGAATCAAGTTATCAAGTCAAGTCAAGTCAAGAGTGCGCCGCCACGGGCCACTATCAAGTTATCAAGGTAAATCATGTCAGGGTACTTGTTAGGAGTGCACCACTACGGGTCACTGTCATGTCAGGTTGGTCATATCAGGAGTGCACCACTACGGGTCACTGTCGTGTTATGCTAGGTCCTTGTCATACCATGCTGTGTACAATAGTTATTCCAAACATATTAAGCAAAATCAAGAAGAGCCAAGATCAAGAAATAACAAATTCATCATAGACAAGTAGGTTATGCAAGGGGGTCAGGGGTAGGTCTGCGCAGGGTGTGTACTGCGCATGGAAGAGCTGCACAAGAGTTGTCTTGCGCAAGGGTGGTTTGCGCAAGGGTAGACTGCGCAGGGGGTATCTTGCGCAAGGGTGGTTTGCGCAAGGGTGGGTTGCGCAGAAGTGAATTGTGCAGGAGTGGTTTGCGCAGAAGTGAATTGCGCAGGGGTTACTTTGCGCATGGCTGGATTGCGCATGGCTAGCTTGCGCCAGCGCAGTCCAGTGCAGCGCAAAGCGCTGGCCAAGTGACTGCGCAAACGGCCATGCGCTAAAGAGCACAGGCCAGGGGTGCGCAATCGGCCATGCGCTAAAAAGCGCAAGGCAGGGGGCTGTTCTTCCTGGCCGAGAGCAAGTCCAAAAACACCAAGAACTTCAATTCTTCATATTTTTGTCAAATCAAAACCAAATCTAGATTTTCAAAGTTCTAACTTGAGTAAAATTGAATTCTCTTCCACATGGAAGCATCAAAACAAGCAAAAATCAAAGTTTAATAGATCAAAACCAAGGATTTTCGAAAATGGTTAAAACCTAGATCTAGAAGAATGAAAGCTCCAAATCACAAAATTCTAAGTTCTAATGTTGATCTATATGTCCTAATCTATCAAATGGACAAATAAAATTGGGTGCTTATTTGTTGGCAAGGTGCACTTGCCTATTGGTTGGGGAGTTGTGTGGAAGAAGGAAGAAGAAGAAGTTTGTAAGAAATAAATGAGAGAATAAAGAGGAGAGAGAAAAGTAGGTGGTGTTATAAAGTGGGGGAGTTGTGGTGTGTTGAGGGAGGAGTGTAGGTTAAGGTGTTCCATTCATGATGAACCAAACTAAACCAACTTTCACAAAATAAAACCAAGCCATGTTCCAAAATCCATTTACGAGAAACCAAAATCCGCAAGTCGAGAAAATAAAATACGTGCCAAAAATTAAATACGAGCATAAATACGAAATACAGAAAATGGGGGTGACAGCCGAGCAAGAACATAGCGCTTCTGGCGGCTCTAGTAGTTCGCATCGTTCGCGGGCCGGACCTTCCAACGATACAATCGAAAGAATGCTGTGCATGATGGAGGTGCAGCGATACCAGTCCGAGAACCGGCATCAACAGGTAGAGGAACGACAGGCCCAGTTCGAAGCTCGCTTCGAAGCTCGCTTTGACGCACATGCCAAACTTCAACAAAAGCAGTTAGATACCCTGCAGCAGATCGTTCAGACAATGGCGGCCAACGGAAATTCTACGACTGCGCCTACCGTCACCGTACCGGCGATCCAACCCATTGAAGTCGACACGGAGGATCCCGAGCGTCAACCGGCGGCACCGAAAAAGTACAACTTTGAAGTGTCCGAATTCAAGAAGGCATGCCGCACTTCCTTCAGCGGTACCAAGGGTCCTTCCATGGCAATCGACTGGTTGGAAGAGCTGGAAGATCACTTCGAGCTGCTCAGCATTAAAGAATCCAAGCAAGTCGCCTGCGCACAACTTCAACTACGGTTGAACGCGCACGACTGGTGGGCCGTGCGCAAGCGAGCGATTCGACCGGACAACACTACCGTGCCGATCTCTTGGGCTACGTTCCACAAAGCTTTCGAAGTCCAGTACCTTCCATCAGCCGTTCATCAGGCGAAGGAGAATGAATTCATGCAGTTGAAGCAAGGGAGCAGGACGGTGGAACAGTACGCCGCAGAATTCAACAAGTTATCTAAGTTTGCTGGCCAGTTTCTGCCTACTGAAGAGTGTCGTATGCGACGGTTCGAAGTGGGTCTGCGACACTCTATCGGTGCGCATGTCGGGGTCCCGGAGTACAAGACCGTGGGCGAGGCTCTGAACCACGTACTCCGCCTTGAGAAACTGCATCCTTCCGGTGCTGACGACGTTGTGCGCCACTCCAATCACAAACGTCCTAGCCATACGGGAGGCAACAATCACACATCAAAGCGTCCGAACCATGGCGGTTATCAGGGACATAACTCATCATCGCGTTGTGCCAAGTGCGGTTCCCTTGGGCATGAGGCGAGCCAGTACTTTTTTGTCGAGGGGGGATGCTTCTTTTGCGGACAAAAGGGACACTATAAACAAGATTGCCCCCGGAGAGGGAATCGTAACGCCCCGCCACAACAACACCGTCAAGAGAATCGAGGACAGGCGCCCCGACCTCCTCAGTACACTCAATCCAACAACCAAGACCGACGCCCTAATGCTCAGGGGCGTGTCTTTGCTCTGACTCGAGACGAGGCGTACGCTTCAGACACTGTTGTGACAGGTATATTGAATTTCAATAATAGTATGTATTGTATACACTATTTTTTACCATTGTGGATATATTGTGACATGTTTTACTCTAAATAGGACTCTGTGACACCAGTTCGGACATCTATTCATATCAGTCATACAGGATGACAGGCGAGTACATTCTCTGATCATTTCATACTTGTTAGGATTTATATTCTTGCTCTAGATTACTATATATGATGCTGTCATGTTATTATCACGGATTGGTACTATATAGATCTTGTCATGCGATGTTATCCCCTTCGGGGTGCATCAAATACAGTTGTCATGTACTTTTCACGAACATCTTGTATTTCATGTACACCTCTATTCATGTATACTCTTGTGCAATCTTGTACTCTCATGATCACGTGAGCAAACATGATAAAAACCTCTTGTACAAGGTAACGTAACTTGACTGGATCCTTGTGTATTGATTGGGGAGGGTGAGTAGGAAATGGTTATGTGATCAAAATCCCATATTGTGAAATCTTGTGAAATCATGTATATGTCCATAGTACACTCACGTATGATGGAGTTACCCTTGCATTGTCCTAACCCGTTTATATAACCATCTCATGCTCTAAATCACAGGTTACCTACAGTTCTTACTTATCATATATATAGATATTTCCAGTTATCAAATCTCTCTCATTTTTATATATATTTCTTTACAGTCCATGTATCTTACTCTTTGCATGCTTTACATTTTCCAACATGATATGAACTGCGTGAGATGTATTGTGCTCGTTCCTATCCTGACTGGACCTGTTGAAAATATTATAGATGATGATGGTGACTGTCCTACCTTCTATGGGACACATGAAGGTGACCTTCAGGAGCCTGAGGAGCATCTAGCTCAGTAGAGGGTGCCTAGTCTAGTCTAGTGTTTATAGTTTTCATTTTGTATCGGATTGTTCCGATTGTTAGTTGTGACTTAGTTATATTTCAGGTCTTGTACTTATTTGTGTTGGACATCTACTGTGTGTGGTATGATAACTCTATTTATATGCAGTTTTCTCCTTTTATCTGTTTCAATATCACGCTCTATCTTTCCTAGACTTGTGTTTGAGATATAGAGTTGAGATGTTATGTTATACCTCCGTGCGGAGATGACAGGTTTATATATCTTGTTGTTAGATGTTAGATGTTATAGATGATCTATACAGCGTTCTACCGCCGACACTGTGGCGTAGGCTGGACGTACCCACGTTCTCGTGCCCCTAATCAGGGTGCGGGTCGTGACAAGCCCCCCCTCGCGGCGGCTGCTGCATACCCCACCCCCTGCGCCGAGGAGCCCCCTCCTCCTCCAACCCTCCTGCCCGCCGCGGCTGCCCCCTCCTCCTCCAACCTTCACTATCACCGCCAACACTGCCGTCCGCTGCCGCCCCCCTCCCCCGCGCCGAGGAGCCCCCTCCTTCCCACTCGGATGCAGCAGCAGCAGCCATAGACGATGATGGCGGTGGCAGCAGCTGCGGGCGCGGTGGTTGTGGAAGAATGCGGCAGCAGCGGGCACGGGGGCGCCGGAGCGTGGGCGGTGGGGGATCGGTGGTGGTGATGGTGGTGTTGGTGTTGGTGAAAGAGGGATTATGGTTTGGATTTGGGTTTGGGAAGGGAGAAGAAGAGAGTATTTTCTTCAAAAAAATTTAGTCAGTGGGATTGAGCGTCCGCTAAGGACGATTTTTGTCAAAAGTGGAGGATGGCTACTCAAAATTTCTCAAAGAATAACCCGTAAGGCAAATTTCCAAATTCCAACGAGAAATTCTCCAGTACCAATTAATTTCCCCCAAATTTCTTCTTCGAAACCCTCATTTTTATTCCCCCAACCAAATCCTCCCGATCCCGAAAGAATTCTTCACCGATCTCCACGTCGATGCCGAGGTTGCACACGAACCTCCTAGTTCTGGCTTCCAGGAACTTCCTGGCGATGTTTCGACGTCGTTGGCGACGGGTTGAGGAAGCGCCTCCCCATGGTCATGGCCGTCCCGGGACTCCAACCGCATTACTCGGTCGGCTCCCCATCACGCCGCCAACTTCTTCTCGTTGGCGAAGAAGGGTCGATGAACTGTAAGAAGAACAAAGAACAAAGTGTTTGAGCAAAATGACACACACGCAAGCCATCACCAGGTATGTAGTAGACTAGAGAAATCTAAGCTTTTTTCCATTTTAAAGTTATTTGGTAATTCTCTACTATGCGAAAAATACAATACAAAACACCACATATCTAAATCATGGAAGAAGATGTTCTTCTTGTGTTCGGTTGTTGAAGGTCTTGTTACCAATCACCCGAATAAAATGCGTATTATACGCGAATTTTTTCGTATCTTACATAAACGTATAATACTTACGTACTTTTAAAAATTTTGGATTTGTACGCGAATTTTAAGCATGTGGCGTTTTAAACACGTACCGTACGAATTTTTAAAAATTTGGCCAAAAAAATATGACCAAGAAATCCAACAGTCTTGACTTTCTTGACTCTTGCTGCTATTAGATATTAAGACCGGCACAATTCTAAAAAATTATCAAAAGAAAAGAAGAAAAAGTCTCACAGTAACCAAAAAAAGAAACCCAAGAGTCTTTGCACATGTTGCTTGCAACAATCAAAGAAAAAAAAATTCGGTTTTCCATCATCCAACATCTTCTTATTCTCACACTGAACCCTTGTTTATGAAGGAGTAGAGGTGGGTGGGCCCTATATATATGCCAAATTTTTAGTACCGAATTGGTTCATATGAAATGTACTAAACACGAATTAAATCTGATCCGAATGTTTTTCGTTATACGAATTTTTGACCGAATTTTTGACCGTATTTTACTTATATTGTGTCGATTTATACTCGTATTTTTGCCGTTTCGAATTTTTCCGGTTTGCCGAATTGCTAACAAGGGTTGAGGGCGAGGGAGGTGAGGGAGAGGACGGGGTCGGGGGGGGGGGGGGGGGGGGGGGGGGGGTGGGGGGGGGGGGGTGGGGGAGGCGCCAATGGAGGTTGGCGCGTGTCGCGTTCGAGTTCTAAAAGCTTGGAACCGAGCCACGTGACAATGGTTAGCTAGTCCCACTTGGATGGGTGTTCCAATTTAATGGACTCCACCTAGAACCACACTAGTCATGCTCTTGAATAAACTTCCGGTCCGTACTCCTCCGGTTAATCGTCCTCACCTATGCCTAGAAGAAACCACACTAGTCATGCTCTCGAATAAGCACTCAGTCCGTACTCCTCCGGATAATCGTCCGTACTCCTCCGGATAATCGTTCTCACCTATGCCTGGAAGAAAACCAGGTCCTCAGAGAGACGTCAAGGTACATAATATACATGCCACGTGTAAAACAATATCGTAATATATATGTATATACATCTGCTCAAGGTAGGGTAATTCTAGAGTAACCGCCTATGTGATATACAATTTGAGAACAACACTCGTACGTGCTGTAGATCTGATAGGGAACTTCGGTAACTATGATGACCCCGCTGTCCCTTTAAGGAAACTGTGGTATGTAGTAACTATGAATCCCCGAAGCGCTGGAAATGAGACAACGGTAACTATAGATATTCGACAACTCTGACGGTCGTCGTCACCTGAATCTGACTCGGACGCAAAATATTGACTAACTGTCCAAAGACAAAAAATACTATTCACACAAGATACATATAAAATAAGGAACTGAAATACGCAGTGGCAATGTAAGCATGCTTGGATCGGGAAGCTGAGAAGGAACAAGCTGGTTCTACGTCCATGTCCGAAGAGCTAAAAGAACCTAGAGAAATAATTTAAAAAAAACTAATTAATTAACTGGAACTCTAGCTTATGGAAAATTATCAACAATATATATATATATATATATATATATATATATATATATATATATATATATATATATATATATATATATATGAGCATTTAATATTGCTCTCACATACACCCATAATATACCACGCTCTCTCAACGTTACGTCAAACATTTTTTTTCCCTGGCATGGTGCAAGTCCAAATTTCAAACATACATATATTAACAACACAACCAAAGTTTATATCCAAAATAACAGTAATTGAATCAACACTGCATAACCGATATTTAGGAATTACTGAAGATAAATAAAATATTATGCACCTACACACCCCTACATACTTCCAATCTCCAAATTTACTCACAAATATATGCACACAAAACTTTAACATCAACAAAATTCTAAGAAATCCAAACAGAAATTGAACCAAAAATAGCCTTAACTGAAACTGAACCGATATAATCGATTTGATTTAAGTAATTGAATCAACACTGCATAACCGATATTTAGGAATTACTGAAGATAAATAAAATATTATGCACCTACACACCCCTACATACTTCCAATCTCCAAATTTACTCACAAATATATGCACACAAAACTTTAACATCAACAAAATTCTAAGAAATCCAAACAGAAATTGAACCAAAAATAGCCTTAACTGAAACTGAACCGATATCATCGATTTGATTTATTCGGTTTGTTCGGTAGGGTTATTTTTATTGTTTGGACCAAACCCAAAAGTTGAAATTATGGTTAAATTATATTTAAAATGTATAATTTTATACATACAATTGTTGTATTTCAATGTTGGGCCAAAAGTTGAACTACTTGTTAAATTAGCAAAATTAGACTTCAAAATCTATTATTTGATTCGGTTCTTAGTCCAAGCCCGAATAATGGTCATCCCTATCCACATATAAATAGAAATAGAAATGCCAATAGTGTACTCGAAGACCTCAAATAATGCGCTAAATTAGAACAGTTACATAAACGAAAAAAATACATACAAATAAATTTGAAATTTAAAATTTAAAATTTAAATTGATTTGGATATACGTATAATTGTTTAAACAAATTAAAATATGAAATCTAAAATTTGATTTGGATATAATAATAATTGTTTAAACAAATTAAGTACTTGTCCACTTTTTTCCCACTGTGTTAACTTTTGAAACTTTTAACAAGTAACTACTAAACTAAATCTGATATAACATTCATACTCATCTATTTACTAATTATATTAATCTATATTCAATTTAGACATATTTAAGCATTTACTAGTTATATTAATCTAGATGCAATCTAGACATAGTTAAGTTTCAACAAATCTTTTTAAACTAACAAACCCTAATCTTCGGTTCTATACATATATAGATATGGCATACAGAAGGCTTGCTTGATGTATCGTCATCTTCGCTTCTTCTTCATGCACCTAGCTATGCCTTCAGGGAACCTATGGTCGGAGATGCTCCCCGACATCTTGGAGGAAATATCCGACCGCCTGCCGCTTCTCGATTTCTTCGGGTTTCGAGCCGTCTGCAGGCGGTGGCGATCCGCTCCGTCCGGTCGCTCCGGGATAACTAGCTTCTCGAAGGACAGGCCGTGGCTCATGTTCTACGGCTCCGACGACGACGACTCGAATGCGCACGCCGAAGGTGTTTGCTACTTGTACAGTAGCCCTCACCCGAAGTGTTGCATCTTCCGGCTGCCCCATCTGCGCGGCGGCGCAACCGTCCTGCAGTCGAAGTCCGGCTGGCTGTTCGCCCGTCGAGACGAGCACTTCTTCCTCTACAACCCTTTCACCCTCACGAAGATTGGCCTCCCGGACCACAAGGTGTGCGACGACCAGGGCGCGACGATGACGACTCTTCCTACGGCTCGCGATTCCCTCGTCTTTATCGTGAGCCGCAAGGACGACTCGACCGTGGAGGTTAGTTCCTGCCACGTCGGGGATGCCGGGTGGGAGAACCGGAACGTGGAGATCGAGAAGGACGAGATCGGCGTCACGCTGGCGGTCTACCCCTGCCATTGCATCGAGTCGACCGATGGCGACGGCGGTGCGGATCCGTCGCCGCACTGCCTGAGGTGTCGATCGACAGACAAGAAGAGCCTCCTCATCCATGGATCGAAAAGGAACTCGCTCTACGAGTACGTGCAGAACAGACGGACGTATCGCGATGCGATGGACGACGACGATACGGAGTATCGTGATCGGTTCTGGCACGAAGATTTCGAGGATTCGTGCCATCGCGAGGAGTGGCTTCGAAGGTACGGGGAGGAGAGGATCTTGGTCTCTACTTCCATGCTGAGCACGAGGACTATACCTGGAGCTATCGGGCTTCGTCCGGCAACTAGAGTTGTTGCAGAAGGTGATGTTGCAGAAGGTGGTGATGTCTCAGAAGATGAGCTTAAACTGGTGAGAGCTTCATGGATAGAACCTATATTTGGCTAGAACCAGGTTAAGCTAGAGTGATAGATTCAATGGAAGAACATGATTTCCTTTATCGTCATTTGAAATGTTTATGAATTTGATAATACTTTTTCATTTATATATTTGGCGATTTCTGATGGGTATAATCTCAATTGTATAATGCTGAAAACTTTGGATCAAGGATGATAAACTAGCTGAGTCAAATTGGTTCGTCGAAGCCGTTGCAGATCTGTAGGATTAGGATATGAAAGCATACTAGGCTAGGGTTCTACCTAAATTTAACTGATCAATAAACACTGACAAATTATGGCAACTGTGGTTGATTAAGACCTCAATCGTGCCGTTTGCTTCGACATGATCTTTTAAGTTTAAAACTATTACATATTAGCTTATGTCACATAGATACATGAAATGAGCGAGTAGATCCATGAACTCCTCCTAATATTTAAGGAACTCAGTTTTTTCGGAGCATAATTTATATCGTAGTTTGTAGTATCGGCCGATACCGTTTCGATACGATAAAGGTCGTTATCGATACTGACCGATACCGATGTTGGGGGGTTTCTTTTCTGTTAATTCGGCAGAAAAAAAATGAACGAAAAGAACAATCGGAAAGGGTGACTACTATTATTTAATTTTAAAATTACTAAGAAACAACACAGAAAAATACTTAAAATTAAACTATGTCTAAATGTATATTTTTTTTTCTTCTAAAAGTTGAATAATTTATTAATAACTACTAGCTTTCCGAACTAAAAATTCCATACTTCATATGCAAGTCTGAGTTCAAGGAGCCTGAACGAACTTTATATGTTATGAAGTGTTTCACTCTCATACAGAATCACTCTCATACAGAATCAAAGCTGCTGCTGTCAGGTTATGTTGGAACTCTTGTTTTTTAGTTCCACTTTATATGTATTTCAAATATACTATAGACAAAAGGGAAGAGACTTTTGTTTAGTCCCACATCGCTTAAAATCCACATTTGTGAGTGGGTATATATATGTTTACACCTTCTACATGGTTGTGATGAGTGGGTAGTAAGAGGGGTGCTCGCGCGCCTGGGGGACATTGGGCTAGAATGCACCCGGTTTGGAGGGAAGCTCCCGAAAACCTTAATGCGCATGTGCGGGACGCGCGCGCAGGGGGGGTGCAAATCCGGGCCGTTTAGCCTCGCGCGTAGGCGGGACACATTCAACCCTGCTCTTTTACTACTCTGGTCATCTTTACTCAATTGATAATATTTGAATTAAGATTACATATATGTGTGTGTTTGTATTTTAATTAAAATTTGTTATATATATGTTTGTATTTTAATTAAAATTTGTTATAGATATATTTGTAGGTAGTCTGATAATATCATTAGTTATTCTATTAGTTAGAATATATATATATATATTTTTTTTTAAATTTTTAATTGTGACTCTTTTAGACTAATATTTTTTAATTACACTCTTGATTATATCTTAAACAAATCTAACCAAATTTTTGATTTATGCAAGCTGCGTCCAGAATTAAGTTTAAATTTTACTGTAAGAGATTCAAACCCTGATCTTTTTATCTATATATATATATATATACATATATATATATATTTTGAGAGGCCTGGTTGATGTATCTTCTTCATGCAACCTAGCTATGTCTCCATATGTACTGAATCTTGATAAGAGCGAGAACGATCGATGGTCGAATATGCTCCCCGACATCTTGGGGGACATCTCCGACCGTCTGCCTCTCGATCTCTTTGCGTTCCGTAGCGTTTGCAGGCGCTGGCGATCGGCTCCGTCTGGTCGCTCCGAGATGAACCAGCTTCTTCTCGAAAGGTAGGACATGGCTCATGTTCTACCGCTGCGGCCGCTGCCGCAATGCTGCCGACGACGGTACCTGCTACCTGTATAATAGCTCTCGCCCAAAGTGTTGCATCGTCCGGTTGCCCCAGCTTCGCGGCGCGGTTGTCAGCACTTCTTCCTCTTCAGCCCTTTCACTTTCACGAAGATCGAACCAAGGGCGGAACCAGGAATCTGAGCTGGAGTGGGCTAGAGTGGATTAGGGTGGAGCCCACCCCAGCCCGTCACATTGGTCCACCCTTGTCCCGAACCACTGCATGCACGAAGACCGAGCCGACGACAACTCCTCCCACAGCTCCCGACTCCATCGTCTTCATTGTAACTCGTAACTCGTAAGAGCGACTCGACCTTGGAGGTCAGTTCGTGCCGAGTCGGCGATACGGAGTGGAAGAGGCAGGACGTGGAGGTCGGGAAGGATCAAACTCGGCACCATGGCAGTAATTTATATTCACAGCCGTCAGGATTACGAGAACAGCATCATCATCTACGCGATCTAAAAAGAACAAGTTAATCACTTATTCTACGTCAGTGGAGATTACTAGGGAAGATCAGAAGAATCAAGAGCTTTGATTGGCTCCAAATGTTTGGAGAGAAGAGCATCTTGATCCCTTTGTCGCCATGCCTATGTCCCGTCAGCGCCACGTATCATGTGTCAGAGAATCGATCACAAATAAAAATTTTATGATCGAATTCAAAAATCAAATTAAAATATTAAAAATAATTTTTTTGGAAAAAGTATTTTATATGTAACACTAATATTGTTGTCACGCTGTTGCTACGTCATTGCCACATTATCTTCATGTGATGGGTGATAGTATGACCCAAAAAACTTGGGTGATAGAATAACATTTTTTGTGAAAAGTAACTTGTTGCTGCAATTGAATACATGAGAGAAGAGGCTTGTTGGGATGATTGCGATCATCGTTGCTCAAAACAAGATTTGATAATTTTTCATCGATTTGTTCCCAACTTTCTAGGAACTGACAAGTTCACCATGTTGAACTTCTGGAATGCTTATTTGTCACCCTCGAAAGCCTGAAAAACACTCGAATAACACTTTGTGGCTTCAACGCTAGTGCTAGCTCTCATCTTTTAGTGTATATTCTTAAGTCTATTGCCAAAAGCAAAAGTCTAAAGAATATCTGGGGACCCAAGCCCCCTAACAACCATGATGGAGAGTTAATTCGGGAAATAACTCGATTATATCAGTAACCCCCACTGAGTAGAAAGTTACGAAATTGAAATGCCATGTTGAACAAGTCACGCTGGAGCACGAGTCCAGTAGGAACAGCCTCCTCACTGGAACGCCAAGGTCTAGTGGGAGCTTTGGCATCGCTGGAACACTAGAATGCTGGACCACGCATCTCCACGATGGACCACGTTGTACCTTGCTGCACCACGCGCTGAACGTGCGCTTGAATGAGCGTTGAACAACATAATGACGCACAAAAACGTCATGACGTGTCCGATGTGTACGTGCGCCATCAAAGCACCCTTTGTCTGTGCCCTTCATTCGCGCCAGTCGCGTGGCCTAGCTCTCAAGAAAAAACTTTCTACCATACCAACCACATAGACTACTGCTTCTCATATGTGCAAGTCAATAAAAGAAAATAAATTTATGGCTTAATTGCACTTTGCTACCCTCAACTATTACCATTTTTCAACTTGGTACCCTAAACTATTTTTTGTAACAATTTGGTACCCAGATGTTATTTTGGACTAAAATGCCCCTACCCCTACCCCTAACCCTCCCCCCCTGCACGCTCCGGCCGCCCTCCTGGCTCACTCCGGCCGCCCCCCCCCCCCCCCCCCCCCCCCTGCTAGCTCCGCCCCCCCCCCACCCCCACCCCCCCCTGTTCGCTCCGGCCGCCCGCCCGCCCCCGCCTCTCCCCTAGGCCGCGGCAGCACGTGAGGAGGGGGGCTGTGGAGGGAGGGCGGGGCGGGAGGCGGGGCAGGGGGTGGCCGAAGCTAGCAGGGGGGGTGGGGGCGGAGCTAGCGGGGGGGGGGGGGGTGGGGCGGCCAGAGCTAGCAGGGGGGGTGGCCGGAGTGGGGAAGGGGGTGGAGGGAAGGAAGAGGGAAGGGCATTTTCGGAATTTTTGAAAAATTAGGTATCAAGTTGAAAAAAAATAATAGTTGAGGTACCAATTTGTTACGAAAAAAAATTTATGGTATCAAGTTGAAAATGCGGAATAGTTGAGGGTAGCAAAGTGCAATTAAGCCTAAATTTATATTGAAATATACACTTAACATTTGTTACGATATTTAACCGCTCTCTAGAGAGTAATTTAAAAACCCCCAACATTTCGTGATGCGGATCTGAATTGCATTGACAATTGTCTGAAGTACTTAATTAAGCCTCTCTCTAGGGCCGGGCCGGAGCTCATGGGGGTCTAGGACGAACTTTCAAAATAAGGCCCACATACATAATATAAAAAATATTAAAAAAACTTTAAAAAAAATAGCTACAACCAGGGATTGATCTAAGGACCCTTTAGTAAGGAGTCTAAAGTACTAACCACTATACCACAATAACTTTGTGTCAAAAAGGTCCCATGATATATATACTAGTTCTATTTTGAGATGCAAAATTATTAACATATTTACCTTTAAACTAATTATTTTGGGACCCTCATGATCCGGGGGACCTGTGCGGTCGCCCTGGGCCAGGCCCTGCTTCTCTCTACTGAAAGTAGTACGTTTTTAGCGTACGAAAATGATATTTTGTTCGCGGTTTATAATCGCAGATGTGACCGTCGGCCGACGTGACGGCCTGTCATTGACCTCCCCTGCTATATCCGGGTCTTACCCGGACCAGGAAGACAATGGACATCCGTCACGTCGTCCGACGGTCACATCTGCAATTACAAATTGCGCCTAGCAGCTGTTGGTGTTTTTTGCCTTTGGACTAGAAAAGATAGTCCCACATCGGCTACACCAAATGGTGAGTATCTCAATATAATGCATTGCTTGTGTTGAGGTGTGCACATGAGGTGTAGTGGGGCACAAGTTTGTGCCATGTGGAAGTATTTTCCTACAAGGAAAAAGGATTAAATCCAACAAGGATGCAAGTTAATTTTTGTTGTGCGGACTCGGACTCGGACACGGACTCCAGGATGTCTCGTGCATGCACGGGAGTGTTCGGAGGGTAGGCGTGGACTGGTACACTTCTATGCTGATTGTGGGATGATCTAAAATATCAAACTCTATTTTTGAGTATTGGTATTTTAGTTCCACATCGGATAGGAGAAGAGGTGAAGTCTCAACTCCACTCTATAAATAGAGCCCCTTGGCCTCCTTTGAAAGATGCACCAAGAAGAGAGTTGAGGGAGTCTATTAAGTCCAGGAAGTCCGTTCAAGTCTCAAATATTGACTTACGAGCGTTCCAGAAGTTCTTCGTGAACTTGCTGGTGTAATGCCCCGCTCCGCATCGGTGCATTACGATGAGTCGTTGACTCGAAGAGTTGCGTTGACCCGATGAAGTATCGATACGAATCGATGCAAGTGTTGCGTTGGCCAAAGGTAAGCTTTGAGTCGATTGGAATCTATGAATCGAATCGATGCAAAGGATAAGTCCCGTCGAGCAAGTGCTAATTTTAGTTGATCTGGTGTGCAGGCTATGCTTTTACGCTGGACGATAAGAGGTCGACATTTTGCCTTATGCAATGAAGTGTCCGCGAAACCAAATCGAGGTCCTGCAACGGATTGTGGCATGGGCGCGATAGGCCAAATCAACCGAGTAGTTCAAAGGAATGGCTAAGTCCGGGAGTTAGTTATGCGATCGAGTTATGGAAGCGAGACGCTTCAATCGGCGAAACGACAAGGCGTATCGACTTAAGGTGGGCGGGTTCTTGACTCTCTCTCCCTATTCCTTCACGTCTAATAAAATATGTTATGGTTTGCGTAAGATGCTATCGAGTTAGCGAGCGTGGCTCGGCGAGTAAGTGTCTAAATATGCGTTGAACACTAAGGTAGAACATTGAACAATCGAACAATTGAAGCGACGTGCATCAAGTGTACGAGTCGCGGTAGGGCAATGATGGTAGAACATTGAAAGAAGATATCGAGATGTGCATCATGTGCACGGCTCCGAGAACATTGAACTCTAGGCGTAGAACATTGATTATGGTGCTGAGCGTGCCTTTGTGCACTTATGTACGAAAAGACTAACTAACTACGGAGTTAGGCTATGTGAACAACTTATGAATGATACGCACGGAATATGAAAACGAGATGACTAAGCCGTGGGGCGTCGTACATCAATATGGATGTGTTGGGGCATAACGTCGACGGAGCTCCCCATATGAATGGTGGATCACGTTTATGGCACGGGGAACCGTTTATGTGCGAGACTATGTTTATGGAATACGAGATCGGTTGGTATGCTATGGATTGTACGCTATGATACGTATTGCATGGTCAATGGACTCGGATTGTCCGTGCACGGGTATGGCTTCCCTCAAACGGTTACGCCGGGGCGCCGGGACCGTTCGACCTAGGAGAAAATTATGTGTGGTATTTATGGTGCACAACATTCGGACGGATTGCGACCGTCCAGTGCTGTGATAAGCTATGATATCCGTAAGTTTGGGATCCTTCGGATACTGGGCTAGCAACCCGTATCGAAGTGATTGTAGGCTTACACATATGAGATGCCAAGTCTATTACGGTGCGAAATACCGTGACCTTCATATAGATAGGGCCGATGGGCTGAGATGAGAGCTGGGTGCAGGCACAGGGCCTGTCACCCATTATGCATATGTTTATGTTTACGAATTGGTCGGTTGTACGAATCGTATGTTTGCTTATGTTAAGTTCTAACCACTGCAGGCTAAGGAAATGGGACGCAATGTGCACGATCACTATGTTTATGTTCCTATTATGCCTAACTGTATCTGCTGCAGGAACACGGGTTATGGGACACATTTATGATAAGTTGTTATATATGAAGATTGCCATGAAACCGATCCTAAGGCTAAATAGAAAGATCATAAATTAAGTTGCATGCTCACTAAGTTGATTTAGTGTTTGGTTTGGGTACGAGCGGGTCTTGATCAGTGCGAAGCGAGGACGAAAGCACTAATCCCCCACTAGTTTATGTGCAGGCACAGGTTATGATCGGCTCAGGGCGGAGCTTGGGTTGGACGTGCCGAGGCATGGAGTCCTTGGCGTTCAAGAGGAGCTTCCGCATATGCGTTCGGACTAGCGACATAGAGATGTTCGGCCGAAGACTACTTGGTGGCTATAAAGAGGCATAATGTATGAAACAATGTAATCCTTTGTGAGCTAGAGAGATCATGAGCGTTGTAGCCAATTGGCATATTATGTTGGGCCATTCAGAGCCTTGTAACCTTCAGTTCATTTCAATAAAAGAGATTCTTGTGTTATACTATATTTTTCTTCCGCTGCTTATGTTATCAAATTGAGATAGTTCTATGAGAACCTGTTATCTTGCCTTGCACGAGCGCAACTCCAGGCTCGTGCGGCATCACGCCCCAGCGAGGACGATAATTCGGATAAAGTCTAGCGAGGACGAGCGATTTCCCGGGTCTGGGCGTGACAGCTGGTTCCTGGAAGCTGTTCGTGCTCGTGTGGGACGAATAAAGCTTTGAGTAGGGGTGCAACTCGGGCGGGTTGGGTCGGGCTTGAGGTCAACCCGAGCCCAACCCGATGAATCATAAGTCTAGTCCGAGCCCAAGCCCGGCCCGACCTCGGGTTAAACATATGAAGCCTAAGACCAAGCCCGAGGATCGGGTTTGGCTCGGGTTGAACTCGGGTTGGGTCGGGTCCATCGAGTTTATCGGACTATAATATAATATTTGAAATAATTTTAAACAAAAATAATATTAAATACATAATCAAATAGCAATAAAGTCTTGATCACTGAAAATTACAAACTAAATTAAGATTTATGATAAGGAGTTGAAGAGTTTGGGTAGAGAAATTTAGGATTTAATTTTTAAGAAATATGAAACAATATATATATATATATATATATATATATATATATATATATATATATATATATATATATATATATATATATATATATGTCGGGTTTCGGGTTCTTCGGGAAACCCGACACATGAACCCGAGCCCAACCCAATTTTTGATCGGGTTGAAATATTTTAACCCATATCCGAACCCGAATCCGAGTATCTTCAATCCTAACCCAACCCATTAACGGGTTTACCCAATCGGGTTCGGGTTTAGCCCGCCCAAGTTGCACCCCTAGCTTTGAGCAACGGTGGTTCACTCACCCCAGCATCTCATTCTCGCCTGTCATCGCTGCTGTTGTCTTTTACAGTAACTTCTTTTTAGAAGCTCTACTGCCGATAGTTGCTTGCACAAAGTCTCTTTAGATTTTTGTGTATTACGTAGAATCTTTTTAGATCCTCGTAATTCAGAATCCTCCAGGATCTCTGTTGCACATCTTCTTTAAGGTGCTGCATTTGAAACGTTGTGTGTAAAATTGTTTCAGTTTCAGAATTTTCCATCGAAAATTGTGCCTCGGCACTAACAATCTCAAAGCTTTATTGAGAAGATGGATAATTCTCGTACTTCGCTCATCGATACCGGCTTTAAAAAGTTGGAAAAATTCGATGGCGAACACTTCCAGATATGGAGACGAAAGGTCACTTTAAATCTTCAACTCGTGATTGTTGATCACGTGCTGTCAGAAGAAGAACCGATCGTTCCAACCACTGGATCTGCTGCGGCTGTGGCCGCTGCTACGACCAAGCAAGCGAAGTGGAAGAGAGAAAACAGTATATGCAAACTACTGATACTCAATTCCATGGAAGACTCTCTGGCAGAGTCCTACTCCAATAAGACATCTGCCAAAGAGATATAGGACTCCTTGGGAAAGCTCTATGAAGATGACGAGAACCGGTCCAAGATCTTCATGGTAAAAAAATACCACAAAGTGGACCTTCGAAGACGAGAAGGCGATGCTGCCCCAAGTGAAGGAGTTTCTGAAGTTGCGTCAGAAACTAGAAGACGAGAACATGCCCCTCGTCGACAAGTTTGTCGTTGGAGGGATCGTCGCGAAACTTCCTACAGAATGGAGCAACTTCTATGCAAGGATGCATCGAAAGAAGATGGAAATTAGCTTGGAAGATTTCTTGCAAGAGATCCATGTTGAGGACGAGATGCGCTCTCAACAGAAGATGGATACTCTGTCCAAACAACTGGCGAAGGCAAATCTGGTCCAAACCAGAGAGTACCAGGGAAAGCAGGCTGCTTCTCATCGCAAAAAGAAGGACTTCACGAATCTGAAAGTGAAGGGTCCTGCTTTCAAGCAGCAGAAGTCCAAGTCCCATGTGACTTGCTTCAAATGTGGCAAGAAGGGCCACTACAAATCCGAATGCAAGTCCAAGCCCAAAAAACAAGGTGAGCCTAGTAAGGTTTCTATGATTACTAATCTAGTTGCCATGATAGCACAGGTTGCAACTGTGGGGGCTGACTTGGACTGGTGGATAGACACTGGTGCTACCTGCCATGTCTGTTCAGACAAAGACTGGTTCGTCTCTTATGAGCCAACTTCAGAGAAGGTCATAATGGCAAACCAGGCACAAGCTGAAGTACTGGAAATCGGGACGATGGAGCTGAAACTCATATCGGGGAACACTCTGACGCTTCAAGGTGTGAAGCATATTCCAGTAATTGCTAAGAACCTGATCTCTGGAAGTCTGCTCTGCAACGCAGGCTTGAGGATGGACATCAATGCTGCCCAGTTGGTGATGTCCAAGAAGGGTACATTCTTCGGGAAAGCTTTCCAAACTGAAGGAATTTACAAGATTCAGCTTGTTGTAACCCAGCATGATAATATAAATGCAATCACTTTTTCTGATTATTCTCTTGAGTTGTGGCATAATAGGCTAGGACATGTTCATTGTAAAAGGATTAACAAAATGTCTAGTCTAGGACTTATCTCCAAGTGTGGGGGTAAGGTAGAGAAATGCGAAGTATGTGCTCAGACGAAGATCACAAGAAAATCCTTTCACAGGATCCATCGAAGCACAGATCTTCTGGAGTTGGTTCACTCAGATATTTGTGACTTCAAACAATTCTCTACAAAGGCCGGGATGAAGTATTTCATTACTTTCATCGATGACTTCTCAAAGTATGCTTTCGTCTACTTGCTCAAGTCTAAAGACGAAGCATTCGAGAAGTTCAAGGAGTTCAGGACCGAGGCTGAGCGGCAAACTGGACAACAACTCAAGAGGTTAAGGAGTGATCGAGGCGGGGAGTATCGGTCTCATAAATTCTTATCATTCTGCAAAGAACATGGAATCATCAATGAGACAACGGCTCCGTACTCTCCTCAATCCAATGGAGTAGCAGAAAGAAAGAACAGAACGTTGACAGAGATGATGAACTCCATGCTGTTGACTGCGGGTCTTCTAAAGTGTTACTGGGGAGAAGCTGCACTAACGGCAACGTTCATTCTGAACAGAGTGCCATATGCAACTTCCGACATAACTCCTCATGAACTCTGGTTCAAAGTCAGACCTAACTTGAATGTCATTCGAGTGTGGGGGTGTCTGGCTTATGTGAAGCTCCCGGATCTGAAGATTCAGAAGCTGGGAACAAGGACTACGAAGGCGATCTTCTTGGGGTATGCCGAGAAGAGTGATGCTCGGAGATTCCTTGATATCGAGTCAAACCATATCATCGAATCTCGTGATGCTGAATACTTTGAAGACAAGTTTGCAAAACACAAGAATATTGTTCGCACGGATCTTCTGGAGAATGATGAGGGTACAAAGCAGACAGAAGTCTTTAATGAACCAGTAGTCCAAGATGAAGCTGTCGTCAAGGAGACACCAGCTGAACCAGAACTCGCTGAGCCGTCAACTAAGAGAACGAGGAGGCCGAAAGACTTCGGAGATGACTTTGTCACCTATCATGTGGAAGCAGATCCGCTTACCTATGATGAGGCGATGAAGACCAGAGATGCTGTATTCTGGAAGGAGACGATAGACAACGAGATTGACTCAATCACCTCCAACAACACATGGGTATTGGTTGACATGCCAGAAGAAGCAAGACTCATCGGATGCAAATGGATCTTTAAGAATAAGATGATAGCAGATGGAACCATTGACAAGTTCAAGACCAGGCTAGTGGCCAAGGGGTTTGCTCAGAAGCAGGGGATCGACTACTTTGACACTTATGCTCCAGTAGCTCGGATGACAACCATCAGATTGTTAATTGCTCTAGCAGCAATACACAAGCTGGTGATACATCAGATGGATGTGAAAACGATATTCCTTAATGGCGAGCTGACCGAAGAGATCTACATACAAAAACCAGAAGGTTTTGTCGTCAGAGGTCTGGAAGACAAAGTCTGCAAGTTGATGAAGTCTCTGTATGGTTTGAAACAAGCTCCCAAAATGTGGCATGAGAAGTTTGACAAGGTGATAAGGTCAAATGGCTACAGGGTCAGTGAAACAGACAAGTGTGTCTATACGAAGTTTGCTGACGGAAGAGGAGTAATCGTATGTCTTTACGTGGACGACATGCTAATCCTAGGTACGGATTTAAGCTGCGTCACAGAGACAAAGAAATTCCTCTCGACCAAGTTCAGTATGAAGGTGTCACGACCCGATACCCAAATTGTTGGGCCGGGCCGAGCCATGTCCAGCCTACGCTTGGTTAAAGCGCAGTAAGCTGTTCTAGAATAAACAATAAAGGATCTAAGCAGCTAACAGATTTAAAATCATATTTAAGGTTCATCACAACACAGCATCTATAAGCGAAGGTAACATAAGCACAGACTTAATAATACATAACCAAAGTATCTAACTGGAGACAAAGTCCAGTATCCAAATATAAGTACATACCAAAGTCTAAGTCTCAAAACACAAGAAAGATAACTAAGCAAGGTTCCCCGCTGGGGCCTCTTCTGGAGCTAAGGTCAGGTCCTCAAAATCAGTGCCATAACATGTAACACATAGCATTTCCTTCTCGAAAAGTGAACCTACAACGTTATCCTGTCAGGACGGGAGCAAGTACAACCTCTACAACTAAAGTACTGAACATATAATGAAAGAGATGTACAACAAGAAATATGGTGTGATAAGTCTATAAAACAGGAAATACTAGAAACATGGCCTCATGGTACAACTGGGATCATAATATCATAGTAACACAGGAAACATGGCATATCTGGAATCATGGTATATCTCATAATCTATCATGACAAGGATACATATGTCATAGAGACAGATGTATATGTAATGTTTAAAACTGTAGCAGGTACGTGATCGGTCAATAGATGTACAATGTGCTGGGGCACATAATGAAATGTACTTCCGTACAAGTGTAAAGGCGATAGATGTACATACGTACAAATACAGCTTTGAGAGTAAGGCCTACGGCGCAGTAACATATAAAATGAAACCTTGCTCGGTACTGTAGAGGAGGCATGATCACGTACTCAACTATCAGTTTCCCCATAACCCATATTCTAACATGTGAGAGATACGAGAACAGTAAAAACATGTGAGAGATACTGGGATCGGTATAAGCACGATAGGTACTAATAGCAGTAAAACAAGTGAAAGTACTGAGAGCAGTAAAACATGTGAATACTCGGGCAGATATAAGCATAGTGAAACATGTACGAGGAACCAGTAAGAAACATGTGAAGATATGATAACTGTCCTAAGCAGGGTAGGGACTAAATTAATGTAACATGTGAAGATTTATCTTGCTACCTCGGTTAATACATGTTCTAGCATTAAAAGACAGTAAATGAGTTTGTAGATGTACTTGCCTCGAGCAAAGCAAGAATACTAGTACGAAGATATAGATGCCTGGTGTCCTGTCAATAATGATATACAAACTCAGTTCTAAGCTATGTTCAATATTACACTAGTGGTGTGACACGACTCCTGACTGGATACTAGCTAAGTGGGGACCTAGCATAAAAGTCTAATGTGGAGTGCCACTATATCCAATACTAATTTCCTAGAGTCTTTACACTAGTGTAGGGTGAGGTCCAATACGACTAAAACACAAAACAACACAAAAAGTTGCAAGTCGTAATTATTCAATAATTAAATCTACTGTACACTATGTTCCAATAATTTTAGAGATAGACAAAAAGCTTAAATATATATAAAATAAAGTACTAAAATAATCCTTGTTAATTATAGAAATTTATACTAATTTTTTTGGGATTTATAAACCTTCATAAATATTTATTAAAAATCAACAAACACATGTATCCTGAAAATGAGTTATGTTTTCCCATTTTTATAAAATACCAAAAGCACTTAATAAATGCTAGAATAATTATAATAAATTAGCTAAATTAACATAGTATTTAAATACAATTTTTCCCAGATTTTTACAGCAATTAAAATATATATAAAAATTCAAAACCAGAAAGTAACAATATCTAGAAAAATAATTAATTATAAATTAAGGATAATACGTAATCAAAATCTACAGATGTTGTCGGATGATAAAATAAATATCACCAACGTGTCCAGAACGGTCAAATCAGCTAGGATAGCCTACCCATAAGTCCAATTTGGACACAGGGGCAAAACGGTAATTTCGGGTCAAAATAATGTCCGCCGTTGGACACACTTTGCACCGAAAAACGTGTCAGGATAGAAGTCTACAAAACCTAGCAAATTATATATCCACAAATCCAGAATGATAATACGAACCCAACGGTATGTCCGAAATGGAATTTCGATGTGCCGATCTCAAAATGATACGTTGACGCGACACTTGGTATCCGGTTTGCACCGAAATGCGTGCCGGAGCAAATGTCTTCAAAATTTAGCAAATTATATGTCAACGAGTCCAGAATGATGATACGAACTCAACGGTATATCCGGAATGGGATTCCGATGAGCCGATCTCAAAGTGACCCGTTGACTCGAAAAGTGGGATCCGTTTTGCATCGAAATGCGTGCCAGGGCCCATGTTCTCCAAATCAAGCAAATTTTATATGAAAACATGCCAGAACGACGCCACGAGTCTACTGGTGATGTCAGAAATTGAATCCGGAGTCCCGGGTTCAAAAATGGAATTTTACAAGTGCGATTTAAAGAATTCGGACGGCCAACTTTGGCGTCGAATTCAACCAACCAAACGTGCTTATAATGAAACAAAACCTAAAGGAGATAGGAAGAGGGTTATACCAGCTGCGCACAGGAACTGGTAGCACGCCAACCGAAGCTGCAACGGCGAAGTTACAAGCTGACAAAGTCGGCTCCACAAAACTGTCCAAAAACAGTTCAATTTAAAATGTCAACTTGGTGGCCAGTTTTGATGTATCAAACGACGAAATTAACGGGTGAAATTTGAGAAGGATGAAGGGGTATATACCAAGATTATAACGGAGCAAAGAAATCGCCGATCCAACGGTCGGATTTCCCGAAAAATGTGCGCGAAGTCGCTGTCCCGAAACTCCATTTCTGAATTTTTCCCACGCGCGCGTCGACGGGATTTCGACGTAAACGCACGAATCGTGTGTTTAACACGTCGGGGAGGCCGGTGGTGGACAGGGGGAGGTCGCCGGGGGTGCGTGCGCCTAGGGGGACGGCCACGGCGGCCGTGCGGCGGCCCGCGCGCGCGCGCACGTGGCGCCGCTGCTGCGTTTGCAGCTACTGCTGCGGCTGTTGCTCGCGCGCCTGAGCGCGGGGCTGCGCAGGGTGGTCGCCGGCCTGGCGCGGTGGCGGTGGTCGTGCGGGGGTGATGGTTCGGGTAGTGGTGGTTATGGTATTATGATGGTGGTGGTGATGGTATTATGATGATGGTGATGAAGATGATAATGGTGAGAGTGGTGGTTGTGGGTTGATGAAGAAGATGATGATGAGAATGAAGAGGGAGGAGGAAGGAGGAGCTCGGCCATGGAGGTGGGGAGCTGGCTGTAGTGGTGTTGGTGTTGTGTAATGAAAGAGGGAGAGAGAGAGATGCATGTATGTGTGTGTTTGTATAAAATATATTAGAAGAGAGAGAGAGTAGAGAAAATATGGAGAGAGGAAATGTCACGACCCGTTACCCAAATTGTTGGGCCGGGCCGAGCCATGTCCAGCCTACGCTTAAGATAAAGCGCAGTAAGCTGTTCTAGACAGTCAGGTAATAATGATAAATGTGCTAATAATTAAGATAGTTTAAGAATGATCACAACACAGCTTCTATATAGATGAAAAACTACTAAGTTTGATAATAATACAAACTAAAATGTAAGACTGGAGACAAGGTCCAGTTTAAAGGTACAAAACAGCGTCTGTGATAATAACCCAACACTAAGTCAAACTAAGCAGCTAAGCAGGATTCCCTGCTGGAATATCCTCAACTGGAGCTCCATAGTACGGGTCACAAAGCATTTCTTCCTCGGTCAAAATACCTACAACGTTATCCTGTCAGGACGGGAGCAAGTACAACCTCTACTACTAAAGTACTGAATGTATAATGCAAGAGATGTACAACAGGAACATGGTATGATAAGACTGAAAAATAGACATACTGGAATCAGGGTAAATCATATAAAGCGGGAAATCATGGTATATCTTGATTATCATTTTAAGACACTTTTGTCAATTGTGGCATATGTACATTATGTATTAAAACTGGAGCAGGTATGAGATCAGTCAATAGGTGCTATGCTAGTTTACTGCAATGTACGTATGTACATTCCACAAGTCCAGAAACTACATTGTTAGTTTACTGCAATGTACGTAAGTACATTCCACAAGTCCAGAAACTACATTCTCAGTTTACTGCAATGTACGTATGTACATTCCACAAGTCCAGAAACCGCACTGCTAGTTTACTGCAATGTACGTATGTACATTCCACAAGTCCAGAAACTACACAATTAGCATACTGCAATGTAAGTGAGTACATTCCACGAGTCCAGTAACTATACTATCAACTCTCTCATAACCCAGTAATCATCATGTAAAAGATACGGGAAATAGTGTAAAGCATGGTGGGAACTGGCAATAGTATGAAACATGTTATGATTTGACTTGCTACTCCAAGGATCAGCATTCACATGGGTTGATTAACATTCTTTTATCACATAACAGTGTTTTTAACATGTACAATTAATAAAAGACTTACAACTGGATTAATGGTAATTTAACAAGGTTGTCACATGTACTTAACATTAAAAGACAGTAAATGAGTTTGTAGATGTACTTGCCTGGAGCAAAGCAATGCAATGACAATAAAGCTAAGATGTAGAGTGTCCTGGCACTGAAAACATATATATACTCAGACTCTAAGTTATAAGACAATATAAATATACTAGTGATGTGAGAAGGCCAAATTGGACATTGGCTAGGTGAACTTAGCCTAGGGGTTCAAAGTGAAGTGATTTGGCATCTAAACTAACACATGGGTCTCCCATATTAAGGTTGGTCAGCAATCCAAATACTAGAAATACACAAAAATCACAAGTCATGACTTAGTCATAATTATTGGTAAAATAAACATTCTGTGCACTGCGTTCTAACAATTTTAGAAAATACTAGAAATCTCCAATAAATGCAGAATAATATATTGACAGAAACCTTGTTAATTATAGAAATTTATTATAATTTTTCTGGGATTTATTACCCAACAGAAATATTTTAGAAAAATCAGTTTTCATAAATATACAGAAAGTGAGTTCTGGTTTTATATGCCAAGCTAGGGGCAAAACAGTAAATTAAATACTACAAAAATTATACTAAATTAGCTAACTTAACATAGTATCTAAAAACTATTTTTCCATAATTTTAGCAATACTTTAAGTATTTTTAGAAAATTAAAAACAGTAATGCACACAATAATTAATTATCTGCGTATTTTGTCCATGTACATAATTTGAACCAAAGTTCAAATACAGGACCCAAGGCCATGAATCAAGTCCAATATGACTTGTACAGGTCTTGAATGTGTGAAAACACATTTGAGCCCAAATACCCATACTAGGCTTGGACACCAAATGGTTGCAGTAATTTAAATACACAAAAATACAAATTGATAAAAGTGCAAAGTAAATATTATTATTTTAATAGGACAAAATTATACATAGTGGTTACAAAAGTATGACAACTTATTTTATAAAGATATTTTACACTAAGTAAAGTAAAACATATATATAAAAGTACATCTACGATATTTATATTTATACATAAATATATAGATATTTATATCAAGGATATATATACATCCATATATTAAAAGTTACATATATATATATAATGAAACATTTAATTATAAAGTGTGTAATAATGTATATATACATATGAAAACATATATATACATAATTTACTAACTATAAAAATATATACAAGAAAATATATACATATATACATACATATAAATATATATATAAAAGTTTACTAATTATAAAATTATATATACATATAATATACTGTCAAAATACAGTATATAAAATATATATATATACTAATATATATATATATATACACATATAAATATATATATAGAAAATAGAAAAAGGAAAAGAAAAAGAAAAACAAAAACAAAAACAAACAGCAGGGGGGCTCGAACTCGGGCCAGCGGGGGGGGGGGGGGTTTAAACACTGCGCGCTGGCCAGTGGGCCAGCGGTCCGCTTTGTTAGGAATAGGGTTACAGTTAACTATAAGTTAGATTTTTAGTTAATGGGCTTTAACCCGTTAGCACAAAACCAAACCCGTTCTCTAAATAAGAGTTCGCTCGTGTCCATACAGTCCAGGACACGAGAATATGAAATCTGACACCGTGTCGACGTGTCCATGCACTGTACGACACGCACGACACGATCTACGCGTGTCCACACTTACCACTAGGTTCGTCTAGGCTGGGCGAGTCTGTGACCGTGTATACGAGTCGAGATTCGACACGAGGACGAAGTGATACGTACGTGTCCGAGCTCGACTTGCTGTCGAGAGGGCGATCGGCGGCTGGGGGCGTTGGCGTCGTGGCGCAGCGGTGGCGCTGAGTTCGCCTCGTCGAGACGAAGGTGATGGTGGTGGTGGATGACGACGACTGTGGCTGTGGAGGCTAGACTGGGGCTCGCCGGAGTTGGGTGGTGGTTGGATCTGGAAGTGGGGATTGGGGGCGGAGCTGGGGCTGTGGAGGGTCGAGGTGGTGATGGTCTGGTCGGGGAAGGAGTGGGGGTCTTTTTATAGGGGGAGTTGAGGCGGTGGGCGGTAGATTACGGCCGGATTAGGGTTAGGGTTAGGGGAAGGCGGTGGGGGAGATGAGTAGTTAGCAGGAAACCCCCTAGGATCTAGGAAATTATGTCTAGGTCCTTTCCATTGGGTTATGCAAATATTAATTTGCAAAAGCCCTCCCGCAGTTAGTTTATGCAAATTAGATTTGCAAACAACAAATAGGAAAATTACAAACAGCATTTAAACAATTCTAAAAATTGCAAAACCTATATAAAATAATTCATTTTATTGCAAAAAGGTATTTTATGTATTTAAAACCATTTTAAAAATCATTTAAAAATACAGGAAAAATTCCTAATATTTACTATAAAATATTTTAATACTAAAAATAATCATTAATGGCCAATTATCACTAATTAACAAAAATTTGAAAAACAGGGGCTGACAGGAAATAGTAGGTCGGTCCAAGGGGGAGGGGGTTCTCTTGCTGGCAGTATGGGGGGGTTGAGGTGGTGTGTGTGTTTTTGTTATGGAGAGAGAAGGAGTGATATGTGTATACATATAATATATATATATTATATATATTAGAAAGAAAAGGAAAGATAGAAAAGAAAGAGATATTTAAAATAGGGAAGAAAAATATTATATGGGATATTTGGACAGTCATGAGAGGACAACGTGGAGCTGGGGTTCGGGTTCGGTCGAGCCGGGTCGGGTCAAAATCGGACAGAGTGCAATAATTGAAATTAAATACGTATTTATAATCACGGAAAAATAAATAATATACGGGAACTCCAATAAATGGGACACAAGCGTCATGCGGGTAGTAGGCTTCATGTGGGCCATGTCCATACTTTGGGTCGACTAGGTTGGATCGATGTCAGGTCCCAAAATTAAATTGGAAAATAAATCAGGTTTCACGGTAGATAATTAATCGGCCTAAATTAACCCGAGAATTGTGCGAAGAAAATGAAGCACAAAATAGAGTGTCTGAGTGGGACACGAAGGTCATGGGTAGAGAGCGTCTCGAGTAGATCATTCATGAGAAGTTGGTTCTGAGAAAACGACTGGTCTGGTGCTCCTAAATTAAAAGCCACGGCAACGTGTAAACGACGATCAAAAATAAAAGTGGGAATAATTATTGAATGATTAATCGGTCTAAGTTGACCCGAACTTGCACGATACAAAAAGAGCACAAGGGAACGAGTTCAAGTGGGACACGATATATCAACAGGAAGATAATCTTGTCTACTTCAAAACCCATGAAGAGAGTTTACAGAGATTGGTATCCCTGACGCTTCAGAGGTCAAAGTCACGGGAATGAACATTAATGAAGAAAACAATTAAATAAATAAAATATTTATCGATAATAATTCATTTAGAAAAATTTAAAATAGCCTTGAAATTCAGGGGGCTTACATCCTACCCACCTTACAAAAATTTCGTCCTCGAAATTAAAAATCATCCAACCAGTCAAACTATAATATGTAGCTGCTCTGGCTACAATACTCAATCTGCTAATCCTTGTAATCATCTCTTTTGTTTCTCCTACAATCTTTTTGGTTCAGGTTCAACAAAGTCCTTCTATCATAAATTACGTCATATATCCTTTAGAGTCTTCCACACTAACATGAAACATTTATGTATACCCTAAACTATAGGTCATTCTCTGGGTATGTTTATAAACCTATAATGCTTAATCATCAACCATATTTCCAACCTCAATTGTAAATTCTGGATTTCCTTATCATATCCTAAGTATCCTTATTTCATCAATCCACAGTTCCTTAGCATCATTTGTCGTCAATCCTTTCCTACAGTTTCTCCTTAAAATTATACATTCAATACTTATCCTTGGCGTAGAGCCTTCTTCTTTTTACTCAACAAGTCCTCTGAATATAAATCCTCGATTTCAAAACTCCCGATTTATTAATTACCAATGTACATATGTCTCTGTCTTGTTCCATGTCTTTTTAACTGACATTTTTTCGATCTCGTACGCAATACGATAACTCATTCTAATTTATTCTATATCAATCCACATATCGATCTACCCTCTAATCACATGTAATTAGCTATAGATAATCAACCAAAATTTTACAAATGCTAAATCCTCAAACTGCTAAGCACAAGATTCTAATCCTCAATCCATAGTCACAACAATATAATATCTTATTTTTCCATTTTTAGATACCCCATCATCAAGTTATACTATCAATACAATCGTTCTTAATGGTTTCCAAGTCTACTACAGTCAGTCACCCATACTTGTCCTATAAGCTTAATCTAACCAATCCCTAGGAAAAGTATTTATCACAATCACAAATTACATTTATAGTTATACTACAGGATCAGTCAACAAGGTTTGGCTATTTCGGTTGCCTATCAAGTAGAAGGTAACAAGGTCTAAGACTGGGTCAAGCAATCCATAACAGTGTCCAAACAAGTTAAAGGGTCAAGCAAGACAGAAAAGTTTATCGGAAAATCTTCAAGAATGGTACAAAAACAACGGAATATACAACGAGAAGAATTATCCAAGAGGTTAACAAAGAAGAGTTTAGTCAAGTCATAGGAAATATGGAACACAAAAAATAATTATGTCCAAAAGATAACATGAAAGCAATCCTATTGGAGAGTCCTAGAGAACCTGTAATTCTAGTTGTAGATGTAGATAGAACAGAGTTAATCATGATGGGGAAGAATAATGATAAGAACTTATTCTTGCTCATTCGATCATAACAAAGTGAACTAAGTTGAGATATGATCAGATAACCATACACGTCTTCCTGAAATCATGTTGCCAGAATTCTCGCCACACCAATAAGCTTAGATGCAATAAACGATAGAGTCATAACTAAGGTATACACCCTATAATCATGTTATCTAGAATCCTCGCCACGCCAACCGGTATGGCTGCGAGAAAATCTAAATTCCATAACTAGGATAAGTATATCTGAAATCAGGCTCTATGTTTTTGTCATACTAGCTAATATGGCTGCGATAAATTCTAAACTCCATAAATAAAGCAGACGTTTACCTTATCAGGACATATCATAATTCAATCCACAAAATTTATCACGATGCAAGATCAAAGTCAACAACGAAAATCAGAAATCGATTTCAACAACAATTTAAGGAATAGCAAATGGAAACAGGTGAAAACAGATTTCGAGATAAGATTAGAGTGAGATCCTCAGGGGTCATCCCAAGGGTACAAACTTGGTCTAAATTGACCCACTGAAATACAAACAAGAGGCTAATTATAGCTAACGGTCCTATGCTGTGATGAGTTCTCCTATGTTGCAATCCTAGAAATCATCTAGGTGTTCTAAATGTTATTCCTAGTGTTAACAAGTTGTCCTAGATCCTAATTGCAGGCATGTTTGGTACAATAACGTAACCAAACAACTTAAGTCGAGACCTGCATGGGCCGCCAAAAAAACATGTCACGACCCGATACCCAAATTGTTGGGCTAGGCCGAGCCATGTCCAGCCTACGCTTGGTTAAAGCGCAGTAAGCTGTTCTAGAATAAACAATAAAGGATCTAAGCAGCTAACAGATTTAAAATCACATTTAAGGTTCATCACAACACAGCATCTATAAGCGAAGGTAACATAAGCACAGACTTAATAATACATAACCAAAGTATCTAACTGGAGATAAAGTCCAATATCCAAATATAAGTACATACCAAAGTCTAAGTCTCAAAACACAAGAAAGATAACTAAGCAAGGTTCCCCGCTGGGGCCTCTTCTGGAGCTAAGGCCAGGTCCTCAAAATCAGTGCCATAACATGTAACACATAGCATTTCCTTCTCGAAAAGTGAACCTACAACGTTATCCTGTCAGGACGGGAGCAAGTACAACCTCTACAACTAAAGTACTGAACATATAATGAAAGAGATGTACAACAAGAAACATGGTGTGATAAGTCTATAAAATAGAAAATACTAGAAACATGACCTCATGGTACAACTGGGATCACAATATCATAGTAACACAGGAAACATGGCATATCTGGAATCATGGTATATCTCATAATCTATCATGGCAAGGATACATATGTCATAGAGACAGATGTATATGTAATGTTTAAAACTGTAGCAGGTACGTGATCGGTCAATAGATGTACAATATGCTGGGGCACATAATGAAATGTACTTCCGTACAAGTGTAAAGGCGATAGATGTACATACGTACAAATACAGCTTTGAGAGTAAGGCCTACGGGGCAGTAACATATAAAATAAAACCTTGCTCGGTACTGTAGAGGAGGCATGATCACGTACTCAACTATCAGTTTTCCCATAACCCATATTCTAACATGTGAGAGATACGAGAACAGTAAAAACATGTGAGAGATACTGGGATCGGTATAAGCACGGTAGGTACTAATAGCAGTAAAACAGGTGAAAGTACTGAGAGCAGTAAAACATGTGAAAACTCGGGCAGATATAAGCATAGTGAAACATGTACGGGGAACCAGTAAGAAACATGTGAAGATATGATAACTGTCCTAAGCAGGGTAGGGACTAAATTAATGTAACATGTGAAGATTATCTTGCTACCTCGGTTAATACATGTTCTAGCATTAAAAGATAGTAAATGAGTTTGTAGATGTACTTGCCTCGAGCAAAGCAAGAATACTAGTACGAAGATATAGATGACTGGTGTCCTGTCAATAATGATATACAAACTTAGCTCTAAGCTATGTTCAATATTACACTAGTGGTGTGACACGACTCCTGACTGGATACTAGCTAAGTGGGGACCTAGCATAAAAGTCTAATGTGGAGTGCCACTATATCCGATACTAATTTTCTAGAGTCTTTACACTAGTGTAGGGTGAGGTCCAATACGACTAAAACACAAAACAACACAAAAAGTTACAAGTCGTAATTATTCAATAATTAAATCTACTGTACACTATGTTCCAATAATTTTAGAGATAGACAAAAAGCTTAAATATATATAAAATAAAGTACCAAAATAATCCTTGTTAATTATAAAAATTTATACTAATTTTTCTGGGATTTATAAACCTTCATAAATATTTATTAAAAATCAACAAACACATGTATCCTGAAAATGAGTTCTGTTTTCCCATTTTTATAAAATACCAAAAGCACTTAATAAATGCTAGAAAAATTATAATAAATTAGCTAAATTAACATAGTATTTAAATACAATTTTTTCCAGATTTTTACAGCAATTAAAATATATATAAAAATTCAAAACCAGAAAGTAACAATATCTAGAAAAATAATTAATTATAAATTAAGGATAATACGTAATCAAAATCTACAGATGTTGTCGGATGATAAAATAAATATCACCAACGTGTCCAGAACGGTCAAATCAGCTAGGATAGCCTACCCATAAGTCCAATTTGGACACAGGGGCAAAACGGTAATTTCGGGTCAAAATGATGTCCGCCGTTGGACACACTTTGTACTGAAAAATGTGTCAGGATAGAAGTCTACAAAACCTAGCAAATTATATGTCCACAAATCCAGAATGATGATACGAACCCAACGGTATGTCCGAAATGGAATTCCGATGTGCCGATCTCAAAATGATACGTTGACGCGACACTTGGTATCCGGTTTGTACCGAAATGCGTGCCAGAGCAAATATCTTCAAAATTCAGCAAATTATATGTCAACGAGTCCAGAATGACGATACGAACTCAACGGTATATCCGGAATGGGATTTCGATGAGCCGATCTCAAAGTGACCCGTTGACTCGAAAAGTGGGACCCGTTTTGCACCGAAATGCGTGTCAGGGCCCACGTTCTCCAAATCAAGCAAATTTTATATGAAAACATGCCAGAACGACGCCACGAGTCTACTGGTGGTGTCAGAAATTGAATCCGGAGTCCCGGGTTCAAAAATAGAATTTTACAAGTGCGATTTAAAGAATTCGGACGGCCAACTTTGGCGTCGAATTCAACCAACCAAACATGCTTATAATGAAATGAAACCTAAAGGAGATAGGAAGAGGGTTTATACCAGCTGCGCACAGGAACTGGTAGCACACCAACCGGAGCTGCAACGGCGAAGTTACAAGCTGACGAAGTCGGCTCCAGGAAACTGTCCAAAAATAGTTCAATTTAAAATGTCAACTTGGTGGCCGGTTTTGATGTATCAAACGACAAAATTAACGGATGAAATTTGAGAGGGATGAAGGGGTATATACTGAGATTGTAACGGAGCAAAGAAATCGCCGATCCAACGGTCGGATTTCCCGAAAAATGCACGCGAAGTCGCTGTCCCGAAACTCCATTTCTGAATTTTTCCCACGCGCGCGTCGACGGGATTTCGACGTAAACGCACGAATCGTGTGTTTAACACGTCGGGGAGGCCGGTGGTGGACAGGGGGAGGTCGCCGGGGGTGCGCGCGCCTAGGGGGACGGCCACGGCGGCCGTACGGCGGCCCGCGCGCGCGCACGTGGCGCCGCTGCTTGCGTTTGCAGCTACTGCTGCGGCTGTTGCTCGCGCGCCTGAGCGCGGGGCTGCGCAGGGTGGTCGCCGGCCTGGCGCGGTGGCGGTGGTCGTACGAGGGTGATGGTTCGGGTGGTGGTGGTGGTTATGGTATTATGATGGTGGTGGTGATGGTATTATGATGATGGTGATGAAGATGATAATGATGAGAGTGGTGGTTGTGGGTTGATGAAGAAGATGATGATGAGAATGAAGAGGGAGGAGGAAGGAGGAGCTCGGCCATGGAGGTGGGGAGCTGGCTGTGGTGGTGTTGGTGTTGTGTAATGAAAGAGGGAGAGAGAGAGATGCATGTATGTGTGTGTTTGTATAAAATATATTAGAAGAGAGAGAGAGAGTAGAGAAAATATGGAGAGAGGGAATAGTAGGTCGGTCCAAGGGGGGGTTCTCTTGCTGGCAGTATGGGGGGGGGGGGGGGGGTTTGAGGTGGTGTGTGTGTTTTTGTTATGGAGAGAGAAGGAGTGATATGTGTATACATATAATATATATATTATATATATTAGAAAGAAAAGGAAAGATAGAAAAGAAAGAGATATTTAAAATAGGGAAGAAAAATATTATATGGGATATTTGGACAGTCATGAGAGGACAACGTGGAGCTGGGGTTCGGGTTCGGTCGAGCCGGGTCGGGTCAAAATCGGACAGAGTGCAATAATTGAAATTAAATACGTATTTATAATCACGGGAAAATAAATAATATACGGGGACTCCAATAAATGGGACACAAGCGTCATGCGGGTAGTAGGCTTCATGTGGGCCATGTCCATACTTTGGGTCGACTAGGTTGGATCGATGTCAGGTCCCGAAATTAAATTGGAAAATAAATCAGGTTTCACGGTAGATAATTAATCGGCCTAAATTAACCCGAGAATTGTGCGAAAAAAAATGAAGCACAAAATGGAGTGTCTGAGTGGGACACGAAGGTCATGGGTGGAGAGCGTCTCGAGTAGATCATTCATGAGAAGTTGGTTCTGAGAAAACGACTGGTCTGGTGCTCCTAAATTAAAAGCCACGGCAACGTGTAAACGACGATCAAAAATAAAAGTGGGAATAATTATTGAATGATTAATCGGTCTAAGTTGACCCGAACTTGCGCGATACAAAAAGAGCACAAGGGAACGAGTTCAAGTGGGACACGATATATCAACAGGAAGATAATCTTGCCTACTTCAAAACCCATGAAGAGAGTTTACAGAGATTGGTATCCCTGACGCTCCAGAGGTCAAAGTCACGGGAATGAACATTAATGATGAAAACAATTAAATAAATAAAATATTTATCGATAATAATTCATTTAGAAAAATTTAAAATAGCCCTGAAATTCAGGGGGCTTACAGAAGGACTTGGGGGATGCCGACGTAATCTTGGGGCTCAAGATCATCCGGACAGGCACTGGAATAGCGCTGTCACAATCTCATTATATTGAGAAGATGCTCACTCGCTACGGGTATCAAGATCTTCCTTTTATTGATATACCGTACCGGTGTGATTAGAAGCTGGAGCCAAATTCGAGGGAAAGCGTCAGGCAGTTGGAGTACGCTAGCGTCATCGGAAGCTTGATGTACGCTACTAATGCCACAAGGCCTGACATAGCTTTTGCAGTGGGAATGCTGAGTCGGTTCACTAGCAATCCAGACGTTGAGCACTGGAAAGCTGTGAAGCGTGTTATAAGATATCTCAAGAAAACTCAGACATATGCACTTTTCTACAGCGGAGATCCGTCAGTAGTGGAAGGCTTCAGTGATGCTAGCTGGTGTTCAGATATGGAGAGCGAGTATTCCACAGGTGGATTCGTATTCGCCATGGACGGAACTGCTATATCGTGGAAGTCGAAGAAGCAGACTATGTTATCTCGCTCCTCCATGGAATCTGAATTCTTTGCATTGGATGCTGCTGCAGATGAAGCAGAGTGGCTTCGGGAGCTCATGTATGATCTTCCGGTTGTTGGGGCTCTAGATACCGACAATACCGATATACTGTGACAACCAGGCGGCAGCAGCAGTGGTATCAAATGAACTGTTCAACGGAAAGAAGAGAACGGTGCGGTTGAAGCACAGAGCAGTACACGATCTTATCAAGAGAGGTGTTATTGTAGTGATTGATGTTCGGAGTCAGGAGAACCTGGCGGATCCGTTCACCAAGGGCCTCGAGCGCCAGCTGGTCGATGACACAACTTGTAAAATGGGCTTGAAGGCATTCTGATATTGTATTATTGTATTCCTACCATAAAGTTTTATGCTATTAGTTCAAAGATTTATCTACTAGGCATCTAGCTTTTGGTTCAAGGGAGGACCACTAATCGAAAAAATATCAGGAACGGTGGGTACATGTTCTATTGGACATGGAGAGGTTACGGACCTATAACCACTGTTGTCTACTATTGTTTTCTGCGGAAAACGGTTTCTGTGGGAAGGTTGGCTTAAATGCCTTAATGAGTTCTCAGGCAGAGTGAATGCCTGGAGTGCTTTACAGGAAGCACGGTAGCGCGGCACTACAAGGAGTGTAACTCTATGCTACAGTGGGGTGACTCCACCATGAGGTTCCCAGGTAGGGGTAATGCCTCGGCTTTGCAAGCCAAGTCACCGCGGAGTAGCACCGCAAATAGGCAAGTAGCCTAATGTTGTATGATAATCGTAATAAAGAGAAGTAGACAGCACTACAAAGAGGACGATGTCCTCATGTTACAGTGGCATGACACCACGAAGAGGTACCAGGTAGGGTAAAGCCTCGGCTTTGCGAGCCATGTCATAGCGGCGTAACACCGCACGGAAGCGCAAGGTTTCATGCTGGGTAGTTTGGCACTACAAAGAGGCATGTGACCTCATGCTACAGTAGTATGACACTACGATGAGGTACCCAGGTGGGGTAAAGCCTCGGCTTTAAGCCATGTCATAGCGGCGTAGCATCGCAAAGAAGCGCAATGCTTCATGCCATGACTCTTTATAAAGAACTCACCTACAGTGTATGGACAGAGATATTAGGCCGTCTCTTGAGGGTAAACTTGTAGACGCCCAAAAATTATACACTGAAACCAGGCTGGCACAATGCCTTCAATGTGCAGCCAGAAGCCCAGTTGATGTCATTATGTGAGTAGGAAGAATTGCAGTTATGGTGCAGAATTCAAGGCTTAGTCCATTCTTGTATCATGCTGTTATTTAACCTATGCGGAAAGATTCAAGTCGTAGCGACATCTCTCCTAATGCATGATGGACAGTAACTGTGGGGAACGCTCAACCCATATATTGAGATATGTGGGAGATTGTTGGTATTTTTTGCCTTTGGACTAGAAAAGATAGTCCCACATCGGCTACACCAAATGGTGAGTATCTCAATATAATGCATTGCTTGTGTTGAGGTGTGCACATGAGGTGTAGTGGGGCACAAGTTTGTGCCATGTTGAAGTATTTTCCTAGAAGAAAAAAGGATTAAATCCAACAAGGATGCAAGTTAATTTTTGTTGTGCGGACTCGGACTCGGACACGGACTCCAGGATGTCTCGTGCATGCACGGGAGTGTTCGGGGGGTAGGCGTGAACTGGCACACTTCTATGTTGATTGTGGGATGATCTAAAATATCAAACTCTATTTTTGAGTATTGGTATTTTAGTCCCACATCGGATAGGAGAAGATGTGAAGTCTCAACTCCACTCTATAAATAGAGCCCATTGGCCTCCTATGAAAGATGCACCAAGAAGAGAGTTGAAGGAGTCTGTTAAGTCCAGGAAGCCCGTTCAAGTCTCAAATATTGACTTACGAGCGTTCCAGAAGTTCTTCGTGAACTTGCTGGTTCCTGGAAGCTGTTCGTGCTCGTGTGGGGCGAATAAAGCTTTGAGCAACGGTGGTTCACTCACCCCAGCATCTCATTCTCGCCTGTCATCGCTGCTGTTGCCTTTTACAGTAACTTCTTTTTAGAAGCTCTACTGCCGATAGTTGCTTGCACAAAGTCTCTTTAGATTTTTTGTGTATTACGTAGAATCTTTTTAGATCCTCGTAATTCAGAATCCTCCAGGATCTCTGTTGCACATCTTCTTTAAGGTGCTGCATTTGAAACGTTGTGTGTACAATTGTTTCAGTTTCAGAATTTTCTATCGAAAATTGTGCCTCGGCACTAACAGCAGCTCCATTTAGCGTAATATTATAGCTATACCATATAGTTTGCCTGTAGACGATTCCTTAAAATGACATACTACAAAAGCTATTAGTTTAGATCGATCCTAAGCATGTCAAAGGCCTACAAGTTAATTACTACAACTTGTCTTCTTCGCATGCATGTTGCAACTTCATGTATGTCGATAGATTAAAATATTTGCATCAAGGGACGGACACATAGAGGGAAATTCTACATTAATCTTGACGCACTTTTATCATGCTTTTCTAATTTGAGTTTTTGTTTTGTTATTCATGGGACTTGATACGAGGCCCACGAGAATATGAATTGATCTTCATGGTAGTGGACCAGTGAGTTTTAGTCCTGGAATAAGTAGGTGAGATTTGTCAATGGAAATAAAATTATATGAACAATATTTTGTTTTGAGGGTATCATTTTTAGAGTTCGTCTCAGATTTTAAATTTTAAAATTTAACACTGTAGAGGTACTGAAGTCAGTGTCAAGTATGTTATCTAGAACTAGACAACCAATTTTACAATGCCTCCTATAAATTTAGGCATGTAAACTTTACAATTTACTTGACAATTACGTTGAAAAATGATTTTATTCGGAGAATAAATTTTGAATAAAAATTTGTCATTCATGTGACAATAACTTCTTCTTTTTTCCAAAGTCACACTAGTATTGAATATGCTCTAAGGCGTCTGAGTTCCTGAAACCACAAACCAAAATGTCTGTCTTCGCATGTTGTCTTATCTTTACAAGTGATATCAGATTCTCCATCCTCCATTGGACGCCGTATAGCTGTCAACGGACCGATTCGTAATCCATCATAACCCACCATTTGGCGGGACGGGACGGGCCGACCAACTATTTTGATGGACTGGAAAAATTTTAACCCAGTCCAACCCACCGGCAGGCCGCGGGCTAGGCGGCCGGTCCGCTTAATTTTTTTAAAATTTTAAATTATTGTTTAGTTTCTTAAAAGGAAAAAAATTATATATATAATATTTTTTGCTCACTCTCATATGTATCAAATTACAAGTAAAATACAAGAAACATTATAATAGTAGATATTTCTTTAAAACATCTTCATTCATGTAAAAAAATGACCAAATTTAATATTTTATACGTCGTTACTTGCATTAAATGAGAATTTTTATCATTTATAATACATATATCATATATGTGCTAAATAAAAAATTAAAACTTTTATAAAAAAATAGATGGCGGGCCAACCCACTTGGCCCGCGGGCTAGCCCACAGCGGGACGAGCTACTAACGGGCCAGCCCACCTAGGCCCGCCTGTTTGGCGGGCTCCTAAATGCTCAGCCCAACTCACCTTTTTGGCGGACGGGACAGGCCGGCCCAACGGACTTAGCACATTTTGACAGCTCTCAATCCTCATGTAATTATCGAATCCCACATTAGATTTAATGAAAAACCGTCACGTCAGACAGACTGACATGCGGTCCCCTGTTCTGTCCGTAAAGCATCACAGGAGAATTAGCCAACAAAAAAGGAGAGAGAATTCAATGATTTTTTTTTTTTTCCACAAAATCATACACCTCGATTTCATTTCATGGAACATACAACAAGAAAGAAATTCTAATAGTGACTTATTATTATTATATTATATTCATAATAGAAGGACCAATTACAGATCTAGCTCTTAATACATTATGTAAGCAACAGCAAAATCCAGTACCAGTACTCTCTTTTTTTTATGAACTGAAAGAGCAACATGCATGTGTTCACTCATGAAAATCACTACCAACAGTACTGAAACATGTCATCAGTAGCAAGTGGCACATTCACAACAGCCTGGTTCGTCCATGGCTCCCCTATGCCACCACCACCACCCATGCCGCTGCCGCCGTTGCCGTCTCCGAAGCTCCGCTCGCGGGAGCAGTCCACGTAGTAGTAGTGCAGGATGTCGTCGAGGGACCGGAGCCTGGCGGCGAGCTCCGCCGCCCGGGCCCTCAGCGCGGAGTTCTCGGCCCCGACCGCGAGCAGGCCCCGCGCGGTGGCCGCCAGCGCGGCCAGCGCGCGCCCGTTGTCCCCGCGCAGGCGCACCGCCTCCGCCGCCAGGCCCTCGAGGTGCCTCTGCTTGCGCTGCCGGGAGCGCCGCGCCGACTCCCGGTTCGACAGCATCCGCCTCCTCCTCCGCTGGTCCATGGCCTCCTGCAGCCCGGCAGTGGAGCCGGACGAGACGGAAACAGAAACAGAAGCAGAAGCAGAAGCAGAAGCGGCGGTAGATGAATATTCCATTTATTTATTCACTTTTTAGGGTTACTTAATTAATTAGTGTTACACTACAAGAGCTGGAGCTGGAGCTGGAGCTGGAGCTGGAGCTAGAGAGAGCTAGGAGTACTGGGGACGATGATCATGAGAAGACATAGAACCAGTAGAGGAAGACGACGGAGAAGGACTGGAGGAGATGGGTCCTCCGGCGCCGGGCTGTGGTGGAATGATTTACCATAAACTCTAGTAGCTCGCTCAGCAGCACTGCAGCCGACATCAATCGACGACCATGCACGCACGTCTTCTTAATTCTTCTGCGTATCAATTAAGAAACCATGCATTTATTTATTTATTATAATAAGCAAGGAAGAAGAAGAGAGTAGTTGGAGAAGAAGAAGGAGAAGGTCAGAACCTCACTTCTTGAGAGAGTAATTAAGAGAGGGAGGGAGGAGAAGGGGGTTTGGGAAATGTAGACGAGTGGGATTTATAGAGAGAGAAAAATTTAAAAAGAAATAAAAAATAAAATAATATTGAGAGAGAGAGAGAGAGAGAGAGAGAGAGAGAGAGAGGGGTTTGGAAACTCCATCTAAAGTTGTTGTTTGAGTGATGGGGACATGTGGGGGTGCACACTCCGTCTAAACCTGTTTGGATTGAAGTAACTCTTTGAAAGTGTAAAAGTGATGGATACATTCTGGTGCATTCGGATGGAGAACGATCTCGGCGAGTGCACTGTAACTCAACGTCGCCGTCCTCGGCGAGCCCCTCGCCTCCAAGGAGGACGACCTGGTTTGGGTAAAGTCCTCGTCTTCGAAGAGGTGGGTCTTCCGGAGCCATCCAACCAGAGCTGCAACCTCTTCCAAACCACACATTACAAAAAATATTCCTATTTTGCAACGGTTTTAGTGCAACATTTTTTATGAATGTTGCTGAAACAATAATTTACAACAATTACGTAACGGTTAAAATAATCGTTTCTAAATTAAAAATATTTGTAATGGTTAGAGATTAACCATTGCCTAATATATTTTTTACAACGGTTCATAAACGCTTGTTAAACGTTTTTTTATTTTTTACAACGGTCAAGCAACAGTTTCTTGAAAGTGTTGTCAAAGCGAGTTGAATGGGCAACGGTTATGCAAGGATTTTAAGTATTTGTTACAAATTTATTAATATTTTGCAACAATTACATAAAGCCTTATAAAAAGGCTCATTGTTTTTGCAAACTGTTGTGAGTGGACTTATTATTTGTAATGATTGTGCAACGATTTATGCCAGTAGTTGTATTTTTTTTAAAATAACAACGTTATGATAACCATTGTCAAAAAAATTATTACAAAAATATTGATCTTGCAACAGTTTATTTATAGTTGTTGCAAATGCAATGTCCAATTTAAATTTTGTTTATACACAATAGGGATTTAAGTATTAGAATTACTCGTATTAATTGGTTCCTTGTTCGCTAACAAAAAATATTAATTGGATTTATAAGTACATATATATAAGTATTTACATAGAAATGAGCCTGTAACCTAGTGGTCGAGAAGAAGCATGCGATCCAAGAGGTTGGGAGTTCGAGCCCCATTGGAGGTAAAAAAAAGTACTTAATATTTACTGTTGCCTATTATTTGTAACAATTTTTAACCGTTGCATGATATATTTTAGGAAAATGTTTGGTTTACAACCAAACTTTTACAACCTTCTTACAACTTACACCCATTTGCTGACATGTGGGCCAGGCCACCACCTGGCCCACATGTCAGAAAATGGGTGAGTGGTTGTAAGAAGGTTGTAAATGTTTGGTTGTAACTGTAGCATTGCTCTATATTTTAGGCAACAGTTATCAACCATCGCGCTTTACTCAATATTTACAATAGTTTGTTAATCGTTGCCAAATATATTATTGACAACACCAGGGCCGACCCTGGCCCAGGACGGCCAGGGCAACCGTCCAGGGCCCCATAAAATTTGGGGGCCCAAAAAAATTAATTTAAATGTATATATATAGTAATCTTATATTGAAAATAGAACTAATGTATAATATGATCCTTTTCTATCATAAAACATTTGTAGTTTAGTGGTAGTTTGTTATACTTGTACACAAGAGGTCTTAGGTTCTAGCATTGGCCGTATCATTTTTTAATTCAATTTTTTTTATATTATATATGGGTCCCATTAACTCAGGGCCGGCCCTGGACAACACTATGTAACTGTTACGCATTGACGTGAGATCCGTTGCATAATACGTTATTTGCAACTATTTATAGAAATATTGCAAAAAAATTTTATAAATTTTTTTATAATCGTTGCAAGATGAATCTGCAACGCTCGAATTAACAATGATTTCAATAACTGTTGCAGAATAATTTTGCAACGAATTATATTATTTTTATAATTATTTTCGGTCGTTGTAAGACATCGTAGTTTCTTGTAGTAGTGACACTTTCATCGCAGTTTCTTACAAAATTTTTGGATGTCAAAAGTTAAAAAATTAGGGGGGACGAGAACTCTGGTTGCTGTCCAATCAACAGAAACCCACTTTCTCTTCCATGCTACCCAAACATCTGAACTCAACGGAGTTCAGTTGAGTTCCAAAAAAATATCCCACTTTCATGTTTCATCCCAGTTTCCGGCTACCAAACAGCCCTTACTATTGCTTTCATTTTTAGCTTTGCATATTGGTCCCTTTGTTCCATATTATTTCTATAAAAGCCTCATTTTTTTTTAGTTTGGTATACAGCTTGTTTGAATTGCTTATTTGTGTCGTTTGGTACATTATAATATAATCATAATTATAATATAATCAAATAAGCAAAATATTTTTTTATTTAATTACATTACGATTACAATTACATTATAGTGAATGAATCAAACAGTGTCTAAGTTCATTTGCAAACAATTTTTAAAAGCACAAGGAAGATGGTTATCGAAAGTAGATTAACGTTCAAGAAATTTTGACTTATTTTCTGTTCTTCTCTCCCTCACACACACAGTTTTGTTTGTATCTCTAATCTTAATTCTTATATTGTTGGTTAGATCTGTGAGTTGTACAATTCAATCCTTTACTACAAGAATAAAATTGTGTTCAAGTCAAAAATAAAACAAGAAAAATATGAGAGAATTATATGCAAAATCACTTTCTACGAGGTCTGTTTGGTTCAAAGAAACTGGACTGTAACTATCCAAAAATTTGCAACTTTCTTGAACTCGAACGAGTTCATGCGTTTGGTACCCACCCCCCCCCCCCCCCCCCCCCCCCCCCCCCCCCCCCCCCCTTTTCATACTTTTGACTTCCAACAAAATTTGGATGGAACTCCTCTGAACTCACATGATTGACAAGAACTCATCACATGAATTTCTGAATAATATGAAAAAAAATTCACCAAAAATCAAAAGCTTCACCAAAAATATTCCTAAAATAAAAGTTTTACAAAAAATCATGAAAATTTGGGAACGTCGACCGCGGCCTTAACGGCGGTGAGTGGTTGTGAGGAGACCATCTCCTCCTCCTCCCGCTCCAGATCTGGAGGAGACCCACGCGAAGAAGACCACCTCCTCCTCCTCCCGCTCCAGATCTGGCGGTGGTGAGGAGCGGAAGGAGGAGGAGGAGAGAGATGGAGAGATGGGTTGCAAAACAAATGGGAAGAGAGGAGTGGACGGAGGAGAGAGAGAGGGGGGGGGGGGGGGGGGGGGGGTTTGGTTTTTATGTTATAGATATTTACTTTTTATGTTATAGATATTTTAAATTCATTAATTATATTAATTAAACTAATAACTAATTATTTGATAAAATAGTCAATAGATAATAAATAATTATGATAATTAATTTAATTATGATAGTGAACGCATTTTTTTGTTTAATTATGGGTTACCATTTCCAACATAATATCTATTTTCAACAACCATTCAAACAACCGAACTCCTTTTCCTTCATTTTTAACAACCATCTAAATACCAAATCCATTTTTCCTCCACTTGTAGGAGACAAAAATTACTACATCCAAACACATTTTAGTAAATACCACTTGCTATAAGTGCCATGTAACTCATCATGATATAAGTACACTTTTACACTTCTAAAAAGTTACATCTATCCAAACAGCCCCTAAATGATATCTTACTTACTGAAAAGGAAGGGCATGTGTCAGTCCAAGGGCCACGTGACAGTCCTCCATCGATTGGTCGAACGCAAGAGTGAAGAGAGCACCAAATAGCAAGAGGTGGTGGGTTTAGCCAATACAGAAATGCCACGTGGCTTTAATTTGCTATTCGGTCCCTCCCCTCGTTTTTTAGATGTTCGACAATACGTACAAAATTTTGTACACGCCATATTATATGTCTGTTGAATCTACTATTTTTTAACTCCCACCAAATAAATAGAACGAATTATGCGTCCACGTGGTTCGATCTCCTCGGTAACCAAAAGAGCCACTAGAATTTGGTATGATGGATAATTGTTTGTAGCCCATTTTTAGAAAAGCTGTACGGAAAAAAAAAAAGGGGTTGTCTTTGTAAATTTTGATTTTTTTTTTATAATTTATACTATTATACAATCCAAATATCAGTAATATTTGAATTACATAATTTCATATATAGATTAGATTATTTGAATTATATAGATTCTTTGATAAATATTTTTTATATATGGATAAAAATGTTATTGATCTCCTAGTTTAAAATTATTGTTTGTAACAACCGTCTCTCTTCAAGTGTAGTTAAATTTACATTATTCTACCAACTTTTTTTAAAATCTATACTTTCTGTTCTGGAGTATTCTTTGAAGGAGATAAGAGAAAGAAAAGAAAAAAATTCCGCTTTAGATTTTTCACTCTTAGTGGGCATTTGGTTCAAGTTTTTGAAGCTTGAGAATGAGTTTTGAATTCCTTACCCATGTTTGGTATGCTTAGGATTGAAAATGAGGAGGGAATAAGGGGGAGGGGCTTATGTGGAAAAGCTATTCTGGAAAAGTTATTCCCAAGTCCCCCTTGGAAATAGATTTACTTTTCTAGGAATGATGTTTGGCCATTATGTTTGAACGGTTATACCATCTATTTATTTTCAAATTTTCAACTTCTATCACAAATATGTAAACCATCATGAAATTAATGAAAGGATATTAAAGTAAAACTATATAAATTAAATTCCTATCCTTTTGTAAACCAAACATGGAGATAAATTTTTTTTAAATTTTTGAACTACATATTCCCAACCTAAACCAAACATGTGTATGAAAATGTTGAATTCTTTTCCCATAGAAAAGAAATTAAAAATCTATTTCCAGAAATATAAAAACTTGATGCAAACGAGCCCTTAAGGAACATCCTTGACTATAATAATTTGAAGGGAACATCCCGACATTAGCACTATAGCCAAGTCAAGGATATTTAGAACACGTGTTTAATCAATAGATTTGGCAGATCCATGTCTGGATCGAAACATGGATTTGAGCCTATGTGAATTAGCTCAATATAATAGGGCTTGAACATCTTGATTTAGAGCATCCACAGTGGAACTAATTTCAAGTGTTATTTTTGGTCTTTAGCTAAATTTTGTAGTACTTGATGGCTCCAATGGACTCTTGTCCACACTTGAAAAATGGTAAAAAGCTAAGAGACTCTCCAAATTTGGAGAGTCCACTAGTTGAGTTATATTACTTGCGGGCCCACCATATTTACTTTTCTCCTACATGCTTTTTTTGGAGTGTTGCTACTTGTCAATTATGAAAGAAAAATAAGGAGGAGAACAAATGGAATGTTGCCACTTATCAATTTGGAGTGTTTATTTAGACTATACCATTATGTATCAACATGAAGGAAATACTCCAAAATTAATTATTGGAGTATGGTTTGATGTGACTTGGAGTATGGTTTGAAGTGTTGCCACTGTGGATGCTCTTAGCTCTCGGATTATGTATTACCAAAAGCAACCGACTTGGCATCAACTTGATCTTTATACAAAAATCTTGAAAAAAAAAAATACAAAAAGTAAGGGTTGCAAATTAAAGTCTAAAACTCTCGGAATATCAAATGTTTATAAAAGCAATTCAAGCATCTCATTTTTTTTCTAAGTTGTTTTATTTTATTTTATTTTACTTTGCATTTTCTCCTTAATGTACAAATATCGAATCCAATCCGAACTCATGAAAGCGATATGGATGAGATTTGGACCACACATATAAACAAGTGGCGGTCACTTAAAGGGTTATTCCTTTTCCTAATTCGTCAAATGACAAATGCCTAATTATACTAAAAGAATAGTTTTAAACCTTTTCTTTTTCTTCTTTTTTGGATGCCATGAATTACATTTAAGTGGCTTAGATTTGTTTTCTAACGAGAGAAGACTTCGGGCTTTGCAAATTAACTAATGGTACAATACTACTATTAAGAGTGAAGATCAAGAAATTTGGTTACAATTATTTTTATATTAATTTTAGTTTAGTAAAGCACAATCGGAGGTGGACAATTTGTCATATATCTCATTCTTATTCAAGACTAGTCACGTGTGCACGTGCTGCTCGAAAAAATTAAATTTAAAATTTAAAATTTTAAAAAATAAAATAATAAAAATTGGGTAAGTTATAAGTCGTAATGTAATTGTGAATATATGAGTTTTATGATGTAATTAATTTTAAAAAAAAGTTATGTTATATAATCAAGTGGTAATGGTCATTTCATTACATCCCAAAAAAAAAAAAAAAACTTTGTCTAACCTAACATCCCAATTAGATTTATAATGTAATGTCGATTACATTTTGTTGTACAACCCTGCAAACCAAATGTGCCCTAGATTTTGTTGCAAAGATCATATTAATTTGAGTATCAATATCACGTTATATATACATGGTTTGCCCCTTCCAATTTAGTTGATTTAGGTTAACTATTATACATCATGAATCCATTTTTATTCACCCATCAAAACTAGAATATTTATTCACATTCCAATAAAAAATTGACACGTGTTAGATATTTAATCAAAGCAACTTTGAATGCTTACAAAACCACTTGTATCATAAAAACCCTAATATTTATTGGGTGGATCAGCACATCCATGGATATATCCCTACTTTGTTGAAAGAGTATTAATTCCTATTGGATATTTGACTATAGCCTTGCACTTTAGGTGCTATGTATTCATTCCATCTACTAAACATCCACAAACTAAACTATCAAAGACACTTCCAAGGACACTTTTCACATCAAGCGGGCCCCTGATTATTATTTCTTATAGCAAGGAATAATGAAAAGGAAGAAAATGCTTCCAAAAAAATAAAATTCTACATCTCAATCAAAAGACCGTTACTGACATTCTAAGAACAATGTACAAATACTAAAAATGAACAATTTTTTTACCATTATAATTTTTTTTCTCTTGATATTCTTGTTAGTTTCTAAAAAATAGGAAAGTCTAAATCTAAAAATAATTTTTTTTTATATTAGTAATGCATATACAGATCAAAATTTTTGGAATTTACGATTTTGGGTCATGTATGATCATACAACTTGTACATACGATTATGATCTCAATCACACCACAAGTTGAGTGCAAGTGGATCCATAGTGCCAACTTGCAAAGACTCGAAGAATGCTGAAAGGTCTCATTTGGTTCTCAAAAAATGAAAAAGAGAGGGAAACCAATACTTCTTTTTTTCTTTTCAAAAATTACAATTCTCATTATTTTTCTTTCCGATGTTTGAAAAAATCCCCAAAAAAAGAATAATTAAGGGTGGAAAAGCAAATCCAAGCATTTTTTTTTCTTGAGAATCAATTTTCATTCCTCCTCATTCTTTTTGTCATCCAAATAAAAAAAAAAATTCTTTTCCAAGATCCTGTTTGGCTAAAGATTATGTCAAGCATAGATGTCAACCACAACTAGAATGAGAGCAGATATGTTGTTCTCAAGCCAAATGGTATATCAATCTCCACCCCCCAAATAAAAATGTGGTTCCCACAAATTGTATATAAAAAAAGAAGATTATTTAGTAGTAGGATCTCACATAATAGTTGATATCAGGTTTTAGATCTCAAAATTGTCCAATGTTATGGTTTGGATCTCGAAATCGTTCTTCATTAGCCTATATGTTCACAGTCATTTCGAGACCCACCCCCTAATGTTGGACAATTTCAAAACCAAAACCCTAATATCCACTATTATGTGAGACCATAATATTAAATATTCCTAAAAAATTAACATCCAAATTGATGGAACCTACATTTTTTTTTTATATAGGAGGAACGAAACTAGGGACAGTGGCCTTCCCAGAAGAGGAAAACACCAAATGATACCATCGTTTAGTGGGCCTTCTCAGAAGAGGAAAACACCAAATGGTACCATCATTTCTCCATCACATGAGCTGCTGTACTATAATAGTTTTGTACTGTAATAGTTGGGCACCACCAAATATTCCCTTCGGTGAACTGAACTCTCACCATTGCCAACCCCAACTTGTGCAGCCACTTGGCTTTGATTGTTCGTCCTGTGGCAAACAAAGAATGATGATATTGATACCAACTCTAGTTCGAGTCTTACTTTCTAACTATGTATAACTAATAGATTTCTTCGATATGAATTCCTGGTGAGGTGTCATGTTTGGCGCAACGGTAAGACTGATGGCATTTGCATCATAGACAATGTAGGTTCAAGTCACAGAAACAACCTCTCTATGTACATTTGACCTTTTCCGGATTCATTAGAGAGAACTTGGCGGCGTTGAAGTTGCCTACGGAATTTACGTGCTTCATTATATTTTCGAAATATGAACGTGTAACTTGTTATAATTGATTATGTTGATCATTAATACAGAGAATGAGCATGGAATGGAATCTCGAGAGCACGAAATATATAGAATAGATCAAAAATGAAAATAAATAAAACTAAACATATTATGAGTTTAAGATATTAATAACCTAATACATCTTCTCCTGAAGGAAACAAATCCCCATGGAACATAGCTGGTGGTTAGCTACAGTACAATAGACACACTGCACAATGCAATCTGTTAATTACATTTTAAGTTCAACTAATCAAAGTAAATGAGCACATGACTAATCTACTGAAGAGATCATAGAACTAGATGCCACCAAATCTACTGGAGATCATAGAACTAGATGCCACAAAATCTACTGTTCTTCTGTGGACCAGTGTTCATCCACATCTCTATATTTTTTTTCTCTCTATCAAATCTTGGAATGTTAGATTCTTTTATGCTCTATGTTTCAATAATATATATCAGGAAGTGGGGGCATGGAGAAGAGCATGAGAATACATTCTTGGCACTAAGATTTTCCCGGTTTGTGGGGTTCATACCTGGAGAAAAGATGCTAAACTAAGAAATTAAAGATTTATGACACTTGTTAATTTCTGGTGGCATATTGGGTTACATAATGGTTTTAGAGCTATAAGGTTCTTGATTACTTATAATAAAAGAGTTCATCATGCCTACTAAAGCAGAAATAGTCCTGCTTTGCTTTAGTTTGATCTTGTTTCTTATCAATGAAATAGTTATCGGGGCCGTATCTAACTTTCTAATGGGCATGTACAAATACTTTAACAAATGACATTTTTTTCTAACATTCTATGCCGCACTTTCCAAAAAATATGGAGACATAAATCTAAAAATAGAGATTTCACATTAGTAAAATATACGGAGGGTTAAAAAATTTGGGTTCTCCCGGTTTTTGAGACCATGTGCGATTACGTGCTCAGAAACGGCCGTGATAGTGATGTACATGTAGTTGTTCCGGTAGATGTTGTAATCAAGGGGTATATGTAACACAAGGTTTTAAAACCATCCGAATCTAGTCGCAATAAGCTCAATTGCATTTGTAGCAACTCTAAGATAGTTTCTTAGAGTCGTTGCATCTCATGTTGCGTGCAAGTTCAAGTTTTCCTGCAGCATAAGATGCAACATACCAATAAGTTCTTCCCAATCTCTCGGTTCAGAAATTATATAGTTTTTACTCCCCAATTGCTGATCGATGTCAGTTTGAGTGTTTTCCATGTCCTACATGTTCTAGACATTCTTATTGATGATCGGAAATCGAATTCCATAGAGAATATAAATAGATTTACGTGTTACTTATGAAAACGCTAATACAGTACATGACTTGCATAAGTACCAACTTACCCACAGTTTCTGGAATCTAGAGTCACTGAAAAATATGCTTCAGAAAGTAAGAAAGAAATTAGAGATGAGAAACAATATCATACCATCATCAGCTTTCAGAAGAATCACTACAAAAGCGAAAGTTATACCGATGTCAACAGCAAAACCATGATCTCAAAGGCTTGATGTTACAGTCAGGACTGGGGACTGTCGAAAGCTCTTCCTCTGTCACACACCACCAAGTATTGTCACTCACAACCCCACCATATCTCCACCTCCTTTAGTTGAACACTTTACTAAACCCCATATCTTCCAGCTTTAGCAACCACCATCCATGTGGTCCTTGGTTCATGCAACTTAGTGCGCAGAATGTGCATACATATGCTGATAGAACCTGCAAAGAGTTGAGGTTCTCCCATAAGAAAAAAGGAACTGAAAGCATACGAAGAGTGGTACTGTAACTGTGATCATCTCAAGGCAAAATTATCAACTACACCTTCCTCAAGACTTGGAAAGAACTGACGGTCTTTGGTTCATACACACTGGCACTTCACATGAAACTGCCAAAAGCGGAGCACCTGCCTGAAGATTCAAGATTCACTTGTCCTGACCCTGTGAAAGCAGATGGTGTCAATAAGTGTAGCATGTGCTGGTGAAGAGAGAAATGAAAACAGCAAGGACAGTTGCGAGCCGGAAGTTGCTGAGTACTGATAACAGTTGCAGCTAATGAGCACAAGAACGATCGATGTCCGAGTGACTGACTGACGACTAGCAATCATTAATCGGAGCAGGAACTGCGAAAAAAGATGTCCAAAGATAGGCCCATGATCATTACTTACTTTGACCATATGTATGATTGGATTTTCGTATATGGGTTTCCTATATATTGAACTTTCCACTGAATAAGTTCAACACAAGAGAACCAAAGTTGTTGAATAATTTCAACACAAAAGTTTAAGAGAGTTTTGTGAACCACGTAAATCCTATCTTTGCGGTTGTAAATTTTCTCTGAAGTGTTATCTGATTTCTTGGATTTATTTCCGATGTGCCCCAACATAGTGATATCACCTGAGGCCCTAAAAAGGCTATATAAATGCCCTCCTCGGCATACTTTGCCCGTAAGATATTGTGATTTTGTGAACTTTTACCAACAAATCAGAGGCAGTCTGTGTGCCTCAGCATGTGGAAGTCGAAACAAACTCAAAAGCAAGGCCCTCGCCTTTGTAAAAGTTCACAGCCTAAAAATTAGTTCCAAACCTACAAGAAGTTCCAGCACCTAATGCTATCACAGTTTTCCATCAGTTACTCGAGAAATATGTACGAGAAATCACAAAGGAACAAGGCACCCCTGAGCCTCTGTGATGTTTATGCTCTATGAAGTTTACGGTCGCTTTGAACCTTCAATATCCCCTGATCTTCCCTCCATATCGGGGCTACTTTGCCTATCTTACCAAGGTCAGGTGTTCAGATAGACTGTGAGTTGTTACCGGTGCTTAGCATATCAAGACATAGGTACCGAAAGGAGACTAGGGTGTTGAAGATGCATTTGCATCTCGATAAATCATGCCCCAAAATGTCAATTTCATTCATGTATCAAAGATTTGACGATACGGGCACACTCGTTTGGTTGTAATGCTTAGCCATTTATGTTCATTTGCTAATAGCAAGCCCTATATCTCCTCGTTCACTATAAAAAGTGAGACAAACTCCTCTTTTCTTCAGATGAAGGGTGTCTTGCAGTCACAAAGGTTAACTGAAAAAAAAAAGCAGCAGCTAAGTTCACAGCCGTGCGGACTGAATGTTTAGAGAGACTGTGAACTGTTAGTGGTGCTTAGCCCATCAATACCAAGTGCCTAATGGGGACTAGCATGTTGGAGATGCATTTGCATCTCTGCAATTATGACTCGATTTCCCGTCATATTCAAGGTTTGCACTATTCGTATCGGACCCTTCCTATGAATATCAGGATCGACAATACCGGCACAATCGGCGGTTGCAGATCGAAGTATTTGTTGGTATCAGAAAAGAAATAATTATTAATAAATTATTAAAATTTTAGAAATAGTAGTTATCCTTTGCCGATTGGTTTACCTGCGATGGATAAATAGATAAGTTTTATTCTTTTACATGCTTTTACAACCTTCCTGGACATTTACACCCTTGATAATTGGTCTTTTCGATCAATTTGCTTTGCATAATTGACTAAAAAGAGGCCCATGATGTCGGTATCGAATCAGGACATGTCAAACCGTATGATACTAGCCGTATCGGATCGGTATCAACCAATACTGCAAAGTACGGCGGTTTGTACGGCTGTGATTTAATTCTTCCAATTTCATTTGTGTATTATAAATTGACGAGATGGGCTAAAGATAAGATAACATGCATTTGGTTGTTAAATCTTAACCATCTCTGTTCATTTGGTAATGGCAAGCCCTAAACCTCCTCATTCACAAGAAAAGGAGACAACTCCAGTCCAATCTATTTCCTTCTCAGGAAAGGCATCTTGCTGTTGCTAAGGTTAACTGAAAAAAGATAAGTTCACAACCTTCACTATCAAAGTTCTTCAATACCTTGCGTATCTTTCAACTTTACCAACTACCGCAATTAAGACCACTTCCCATCTGTGTTGCTCTTGTGGTCCTGAGACACATGTTCTAGACGGTGAGAGAAGCTGTGGGAAGAGTAGTCTAGCACTTTTTTCTCAGGCCCAGAAGAGTTGAGGTTCCTCCTAAGAAGAAATCTAGCACCAAAAGGAACAGTGATAATCTATTGAGATTATCTCAATCTGTTATCTGGGGCACTTCAGATCTAAGAATCTTTCTTTTGCGACTGACTGAACTTTTGATGCCACCACACTTCAAGTTACTGGAAGTTTTTGCAGTATCACCAATTGTCAAATCTAGCTTTGCATTGACCAAATCTTAGTATGTTTAATCAAACCTACGGTGTTTGATAAAATTCCATTGGCACTTCAATATACCAAGCCATAATGATGTTACAAATCCATTGTAACATATCCAACTCAGTTTAGTCAAAAAAGGTTCATTGCAACATCTGTGATGTCAACCGTAGCATTATGCCATGTAAAATCAAATAAATCTTATCTAATTGTGGAGCAAAATGGCTGCCTTGTTGTGAAAGAACAGCAAAAGTCTTGATAATCGAGATTCGAGAAGGACTTCTTCCAGAAACATGAGCACTCAATTTAAACTTGTGTCACTGTCCTAGAAATGTAGATTTTGAAGTCACCAATACCATAGTCTAAAGCAATAGCCCTCTTCCTTATGAAGAGGTTTCACAACTACATTGAACCATAACTTAGAATGTTGTAAGAAAACATTCAATAACTGAAACAGGATAATTCATAATGGTAGTAGATGATCAGTAAAAGTACCATTGCATACACTTCACAGTGTAGAACACTTGCACATGTGACAGCTTGGGTAATATATGTACTATACAGCTAGTGCTTAATTGACATGATCAGGCATCAAATTTATTTGATGCCTGGATTATACTTTGGTAACATTTAAGTGGGCTTCATTTAGCTACCCATAAATTCATTTGTATGGTTCTAGCTTGCAAAGTTCCTTACACATGTACAGATTACTACTTGTGTTCAAGGTCCAAAGCAAAAGCAAAAGAAAGAAAAAATTAAAACGCATCGAACAATGATGTATCTCCTATACCAGTAACCAGACTTGACGTTCACACAACTCCTAAAGCTAGCAGAATAATTTGGATCACAAAGTTTCATGATTGCTATGTATTGCTTACTAACTACAGCCATTAGAGTAAGCTGTTGCACCTAAAAGCAAAGAGAATATTTGCCTCTTTGGGCCTCGATCCAATTGCTAGGAAGCCTTTAGACAGTCTACAAGCTACAATAATTCTCAGTCCATCCATGCATATATTGTATGATATGTTCCTCTCTGAGAGAAGATATGACCATAGTGGATGCGATATTAATATACGAGACTTTTTTCAGTAGTGAAAGTTCTGAGGATTTTTCTTAAAAATGTCACATTCATAACAATCAAGAATATATTAAATATACACTATTGAACCATGTAGCATACATTGTATGATATGTTCCTCTCTGAGAGAAGATATGACCATAATGGATGTGATATATGAGACTTTTTTCAGTACAGTTTAAGTTCCGAGGATCTGTGTTGTTAAAAATGTCACATTCATAACAAACGAGAATATATTAAAGATACACTATAGAACCATATATGTACTACTACCAAAGGAGCAAGAAATTTAAGCACTAAATTTTTTGCAAGAAACTACTTAAAACATAAAACATCATGCATGATTCATGATCAAAGAAGTATAGGTTGCTCATCTTTGTCAACCGCTACATCACCGCCGAATTACTATTTCCAGGTCATTTGTAAGTTCGCCAAGGTGGTAGTAGTTGCCAGATTCACCTGCAACTTTTCTGAAAGAAATTTCACATCACAATCTCCCAAGAACATGCTCGCTGTTTAATGCTGCAAAAGAAACATCAGTAACTGAAGCACATAAAACATATGGACCTACTTTCTATCTCAGAAAGGCATTGTAAATGGAGCGTTGGAAACATGAACTCTTTGAACCTATGAATTCTTTGGGTCGGCAAATTAACTCATATACTTCATTTGTACTCATATAGCATGAAATGATCATCTTTTAAAACACAATGGAGCATTGGAAACATGAACTCTTTGAACCTATGAATTCTTTGGGTCGGCAAATTAACTCATATACTTCATTTGTACTCATATAGCATGAAATGATCATCTTTTAAAACACAATAATACACACAAGGATATTTCATTACCTGAATTTTACAAGGGGAAGATCTCCAACAGTAAATATGTTACATTACCAAGGTGATACTGCCTTGCAGATCTTATAACTAAGGAGCAACAAGATTAAGAGTGGCCTTCATAAGCTACAAGCATGATACAACTTGACGACTAAAACAAGCAAAACTTAATACTAATTTACTTCAGAAGCATCTGGATGGTAGTAAAGCATCTCCTTCCATATCATCTCCCTGATCATATCTGCTCCGAGATCCTCATCAATGTTGAGATCAAGAGGAACCTGGGCTGGAGGGTCAGCGTTTGGATCGTACAGAGGTGACATGTAGGGGTGCTGCAGGGCCTCTGTGACACTAATCCTCTTAGATGGATCAAAAACAAGCATCTTCTGTATTAGGTCTACAGCCAAGGGATTTGCATGGGGATACAAAGCAAGGATAGGAATGCCAGGAGAGTAAGGGAGAGACTTGATATATTTCCGAGCCTTGGGGTTATCAATAAAACCAAGGTCGGCCTCGCTAATGGTACCAAGGACATTGAAATAAGCTTCAGCTGGTTAAGACACTCTGTGCCAGGGAAAATAGGCTTGCGGCCAAGCAACTCCGCAAAGATGCAGCCCACAGACCATATATCTATTGAGGTGTCATAGTTGTCACAACAAAGGAGTACCTCAGGAGCCCGGTACCAACGAGTGACAACATACTCGGTCATGAATTTGTCTTTCCCACTGCTGGTGCGTGCCAGACCAAAGTCACAAATCTTGAGGTCACAATTCGCATTGATCAACAGGTTCCCAGGTTTCAAGTCTCTGTGGAGTATGTTTGCTGAATGAAGATACTTGAGGCCCCGAAGCAGCTGAACATCATAGGAAAAGAATATATCAGATAAGACGGAGATTTGCCAAAATAGCAAACAAGAATTTGCTGGTTTCAAGAGGTTATCAAAATGAACATGAAGTCGTGAATTGTTGAATCCTTCTTTAAACACACACATGTGGCTTTTAGAGTTGACAGTAGTTTGGGTAAGCTTATTGAAGCCTTCTGTAGATGTTTTCCATGAAAACAGGGAATCTTTATCGTACTAAGAACCACTATCTAATAGTTTTGCACTATAAGGGAATTGCAGTCAGGTCGAGGTTCAGAGTCTTAAACAGAATTCTAGATTGTTGTCAATCTCATATTTATAAAGATAAAATAGAAGGTAGTCAAGTATTAGAATAAAAAGGGGGCACAATAATCTTTGACTATCCACCATTCATGCACTTGGGGTTTGTTTGTTTGACAGAAAGTTCTTCGCCGTAGCTTTCTCTGAAGAAAGAGGTGAACCCTATATCTCAATGCAATAAATCAGTAAGCCTCGAGGCTCAGCTTAGCAGTATATTAAGTCGAAGGATGGCAGCGAAGAAAGCCAATTTGCCATTATGCTCCCTCAGATGGAAATCCAGACACCGTCCATACATATATACCCATAATCTTTACCAACTCTTATAGAGGTCTCCTACAAACAAATTTTCTCCTCCAAGTACCCTGAATCGGTCCCGCATGTTCCATAAATTCCTTTGTATTGTTCATTTAATCCTACACAAAGCGCACAACACTGGTATTGTGCAGCATCCCTTCTACACATGCAAGCTTTAAATAGTGTCTTTTCTCCTATTCATTTTTACATCTACAACATTCTCTCTCAAGATCTTAAAGATTTATCTAGGTTGTATAGATACGGACACCAATTCAGATATGAGCATGGTAGAGATTGGAGATGCGGCATTTTTGGAAAACTTAGGATATGGTCTGTGTTAGAAATTTGTGCATCTCTAACTTCATAAAAATTTCATTAATATGTGGTCCATATTTTATATCATGGTTAAATTAGGTAATTGCTGAATAATAAATGTTTGGTTAAATTAGAAGATTCCTACATTTGCAACTTTGATGGACGGTTGCAAACTTTTAGTGAATGGTTGCACCTTTGATGAAAGGTTGCACGAATGTGAAAATTCGTTCCCTCTCTGCCTATATATGAACCCAAATTCCATCATTTGGATCATCTCAAGAAACACAACTTATAAAATAGGCCAAGAGAGAAGGAGAATTTCACATCAAAATAAAAGATGGATTCTGGTATGATTTTGTGATTTATAGTGACTAATTATATGATCAAGATCCTATGTCGATTTACATGTTTTAGATTTACATGTTCGAATTTAAAAATTTATGTTTATATGTGGTATCAGAGCACGGTTAGATCATATTTTTAGTTCTATGTATAGATTTAGAAGGAATTAAGATTCAATTCCTACAATTCAATCTGAATATCTGTTGAAGTTCTGATCTCTTTTAAAATCTCTCTCAATGAAATAAGATTGAACAGATATATTTTGTATATGGTTTGAACTACAATATTCATATTATATTAAATTGATAATCACCACAATGGTTTCAATTATCTACATGCATATTGTTATTCTTGTATGACATTCATATTATTAGTTGGTGTTCACCACAACGGACTCAAATTTTGCATTGAATGTTCGACTAAGTAATATCATTGTTGGTTTATTTACTTAAATTATGTTTTGCCCACAGGTAGAACATATATTATTAGTAAATAAACATAAATGTAGTTGGTTATTTTGTAATTAAGCAAGTATAGGGTATTCACAGATACCATGCTTGTTTCATTATCAACATTTGGGTTCATTGAAAACATTGTTGATCGGTGTATATATACCTGAAGATCAGTGGGAGTAAGGTTTCGAATTTTTATTTCATGGCTTAGAGTTATGGAATCTATTGCCAGACCACTGAAAATTTATTGTGATAATGCCGCAATGGTATTATTTTCAAAGAATGATAGGTATTCTAAAGGAGTAAAGCACATGGAGATGTAATACCTATCAGTGAAGGAAGAAATTCGGAATAAGCGAGTGTCAATTAAACATATTAAAATAAATGTTAATATAGCAGATCCGCTAACTAAAGGGTTACCACACAAGACATTTAAGCAGCATGCTGAAAATGGGTCTTGAGAATAAACAATAGCATTTATGGATTGTTATGTGCTTGTATTTTGACATCTTTGAGAATTCATTATTGAAAATTCTGAATTTTTCTGTTTCCATTTGTTTATGTACATGTTATGTGAATGGATAAATGATAACAGAAATAGTCTTTTCATTAAGACATTAAGGGAACATTATGATTGCTTCGTTGTACAGACTTAATTAATATGGAACCGCTATGACTGTTATCAATAATTCAATTAACTGAGGTAATTAAGAAACCTTTTAAAGTTTATTATTTCAGCATTTATGCGCCTTATGACTCCTATATGAAACCATAAATATAATTGTTATATGAACCAAATGGGAGACTGTTAGAAATTTGTGTATCTCTAACTTCATAAAATTTCATTAATATGTGGTCCATATTTTATATCATGGTTAAATTAGGTAATTGCTGAATAATAAATGTTTGGTTAAATTAGAAGATTCCTACCATTTGCAACTTTGATGGACGGTTGCGAATTTTTAGTGAATGGTTGCACCTTTGATGAAAGGTTGCACGAATGTGGAAATTCGTTCCCTCTCTGCCTATATATGAACCCAAATTCCATCATTTGGATCATCTCAAGAAACACAACTTATAAAATAGGTCAAGAGAGGAGAATTTCACATCAAAATAAAAGATGGATTCCGGTATGATTTTGTGATTTATAGTGACTAATTATATGATTAAGATCCTATGTCGATTTACATGTTTTAGATTTACATGTTCGAATTTAAAAATGTTTATAGTCTGGACTTGCTCTCGATCCAGTTCCATGGGTTCACATGGATACCGTTATATATAGACATGATTAAATATCTAAATGCATACTATGCATATTAAATCATCATAACATTTATACTTATGCAATTTTTCAATAGTAACTAAATGGCAACGCAGGAGCACAAGGCTCCCGCTTAGCAGAGTCTGGGAAAGGATAGTAACCCCCGAAACAAATGTTACTTCCCAAATCTCGATTATGTTTAGGATGATCATGACCGTGTCAAATCACTTTTGTCCATGTTTTCAGTCTGATTGGAACCTAGACATGGATGTTATGATATCTGACATGAATGTCAAGGAATTAATGTGTTGGACATGTAATAGACACCCATATCGTCCTCTAAAATGAGTATCCATACAACCTATGATTTTAACCACAATGGCTTAGGCGACTTAACTATAAAATAAGAAAGGTATTATCCATCTAGATGTGGATATCATGCTTCAATATTAATGGCTGTTTAACACAAAGGAAAGTTCAGTATATCCCCATTCACTATATACTAGTTGGAACAACTTTATTGAATACACCATCTGTGAACCTGTTAAATGGTTGATATGGTAGCCTGTTAGAGCTTACGGATAGCAAATAACTGTGTATTTACACGACTCTTAGCAACTTGAGGCTTTAAGTGGCTACATGGTAAAATTGGTTAACATCTACAGCAACTAAGATAATGATCTATAGTAATCTGAGGTCAGCAATAATAATAAAAACATACCTGGAAAATGAAATACTGGCAGTGGTCATTGGAAAGTGCCTGAGAGGATTTAATAATTTGATGCAAGTCAGTGTCCATAAGTTCATAAACAAGATACACATCCTTAAAAGTTCTTTTGTTGGCCGGCCTCATGATATCCTTTAAAGCAATGACATTTTCATGTCGGAGATGCCGAAGGAGCTTTAGCTCCCTCAGAGTCCTGAGTGCATCCACTCGATTTTCAAATGCATTGTGGATTTTCTTAATAGCAACTTTCTCATTTGTTTCTCGGTTTACCGACGAGCACACTATCCCGTATGCCCCCCTGCCTATGGGCTTAATGGGCACATATTTTGTGTCTATCTCGAACAGGTTTTGCCACATCATGTAGTAATGTTTTCCGCTGTTTCCAACTCCATTTGGTGGGTCGACCGCCCTAGCCATCACAACCTATATATGGCATAAATCATAAATGTCAGATAAATTTCAATAATAATGTATAAAATATAATTATAGAAGCAATCTGCAACTTAAATAACTCGGAACAACCAAATGAAAGCAAAGAAAATGAAGCCTTAAACGAAGCAAATGAAATAATTCGTAGAGTATAATATGTATCTAGGTGATGGCACATTGCTTTGAATAAACACAATACTGATAAACACAACTACAACCCCACCCCACCCCCACACCCCACAACACAAGCACACTCTCGCTCGCTCTTTCACCCACATCCACACCCACGCACATTTCATTAAGGGCCCGTTTAAGTAAGAATTGGAATGGGATTCTTATTTCAGCTGAAAGTGGTCAAACTTTATACATATACATAGTTTTGTTAGGCTGGTAATTGGTTGGAGAAAGTCTTCAATTTGACAAGAAAAATTCATGTCGAGTTGTTGTCGGGAAACATTTTCAGCTCCTCGCATCCAAAATTTTTCCTTCCGATGTGGGCTGTGGGGAGCTGAAAGGGGCCTTGCTAAGTTTTAGTTGTTTTATTTTTTCTATTAATTGTTTACATAATTAACATTATAAACTATAATAACACCCAATTTATTATTAGGCATAAATTAATAAGATTAAAAAAATTGTCAATGATATTCTTTTGTTAATATTCCGATCTTACAACAAGGCCTAAAAAGTTTGGATGTGTTCGTATTGCCTAGATTTGGACTAAACTTATTTGAATTATCTAATTATTTGTCACAACCAGGGGTCCGCACTATCATGTATCCCTTAGACAGGTCATTTTAGGGTGTAATAATTACAAACTATAATTGTCTAATGACGAGGCCTAAAAGTTTGGATGTGTTCGTACATTTGATATATTTGTAACAATCAAGGGTTCTGATGGGGTTGTGGTTAACTGGTAGATTATATACTTTTATTCAACAAACTAGCTCATTTTAGCGTGTAAATCAAAAAATCATATAATTATTGTAGTTTATTCAAATTTATTTAGATTACTAATTATTAGTAATTAAGATAATTACTATTTGAGATAATTTATTTATTGTATTTTATAATTAGTAAATTAATTAATTAACCAAAAAATAATTAATGCTAATTAATTATTATTATTATTATTATTATTATTATTATTATTATTATTATTATGTTCTCTCACTTTCCTCTTTCACACTTTCTTATTATAACCAAACATATTTGTTCTCTACTATAGAAAGTGTATGAATTCTCATATACTTTTCAATCCTTGAAAATGCAAATCCAAATATTCCTCCACTTACAATTTACCAAACAAGCCCTAAAGAGGGATTGAACATAATAGTTTTACACAAAAGGAAATCGTGTCAACTAGTAACAGGAACAAACCACAGTTTATCAAAATTCACCATATAGGATCGCATAATGTGATCTTGAAACGAGTGCGATGTGGAAATACACATTCCGGAACGTGGAACGCAGCGAATTGGAACGTTGAAATCTACATTCCGAGAAACAAACACATCATATATTTACTTGGGTTTCCAACCACTTGTAACAGATTTTAGAAGTGCAGCAAATAAGCGTCATTGTTTTTTTTCACTTATAAGTGACAAAGTGGTTCAAATCTTAGAAGTGGCACTTTTGCCACTTCAAAAACGATCAAGTACTTATAAAATGTAAAAAATATTTGTCCTCAACTATTTTTTAAATGGCTAAAATACCCTCAAGCCTATAAGAAAAAAATAAACCCTAATCTCTCTCCACAACTCATTCCCTCTTTTCTCTTCTCCTCTGTGAAGAGAGCTATTGCTAAGGCGCTCAAGGTTTGCTTTTTTTCTATCTTTGTTCTTTCTATTTTCTTATTAAAGGTCTTGGCACATATACTTTGGGTTAACAATAATAAACAAAAATGCTACGTTGCCCGCAGGCTTGGACCGCGGTCCTCCAAGCCCGCGGGCCACGCGTCGCCTCCCGATTGGCCTCCCCCCCCCCCCCGCTAACGGACCCACCAGCCCCCGCCCAATCAGGAGGCGACACGTGGCCCGCGGGCCTGAACTACGGTCCTACCCTGCGGGCAAGGTAGCACTTCCGTACTATAAATGATTCGAACACAAAGGTACAATGGTAATCTTTTAAATTACTTCAAAGATCAGAATCACTTATAAGCGGCAAAAAGAAACAGTATTTTGAACCACTTGTCAGTGGTGCCACTTATAAATGGGAAAAAAAAACACCCCCTAACGTTGAACCAGTTGCTAACCCAATTCTCAATGTCGAGCGGTTAATGGTTCTCTTGAAAGCTTCCATTGCTTTATGACGGAGCTACACGTCACCTATCGTCTACGTCCGAACCCGTATTGTTCTGCAAATCTCGGAAAGTCTAATTCTCGAAACACTTGTTCATTTGTATTAAGTTTGACATCATGGGACGTGACAAGGTTTTATGGTGGGCCATACACGTCTGTTTCTCAGACCTGTTAGGGATTCATCGAGTTAGAAATCTCGATCCCTTATTTATCTTCAGTTGATCTCCCCTCGTTTTTCGTACTTTTCGCTTTTATTGAACTGTAAACATGCTTGATACCTATAATGTCTCTGTCCGTTATTGATATCGTGTCCTTATCCTTCAGGGACATCCCATCTTCTTCTTCTTCTTCGTCCGAGGGTTCCATTGCTCGGTCGCCTCCGGCGGTTCAAGTCGTAGGCTAGTATCGGACCCCGCCGCGGAGTCGTAGACCAAGAGAAATTTGGCTAAGATCCAAAGACTAAGCCAAAGAAAGACACTTCTAATGAGGCTTTAATTGACCAAATCATTGGCAAACTACTGATTAGTGAGTACTTCCAATACAAGTAAACAACCGCGGCTAACTGCACTGATCACCGATCTAACAACTAATCATTCAACAAATTACACAGCAGAAACTCGGAAAAACCATTCTAAAGCACCACTACCAACCAATAACTACAAAATTACCTTTAAATTACTGAGTAGACCTCGAGAATTGCAACAAGACGGACCAAATCAATCCAAAGATCCAAACTTTAGGAACGCCCGCGCCGAACTGACTAGAATTCCAACATTTTTTTTTTTTTTGTGTAGAAAACCCTAATTTTCCTATGCCCTAATTTCCCAAAGTGTTCGCCGCCCCGACACTTTATAGTGAGAGGAGGGGAGTGGCGTGTCGCCAAGAGAGTATATTTGGGAGAGCTCTCTTTGGCACGTGGAACCTAACTACAGCGCTGCTGGCAGCCATCTTCCGCGGATTAATTACACGTGTAACCTAACTACATCACTGCTGCCAGCTATCTTTCTCGGATTAATTACACTAATCTTTCCTATATTTTAGGTTTATTACACAAATATCTTATTTCTATCTCTATTATTACAGGGGACTTCAAAATAGTTTAAAATTGAGCCGTCTAAGCCGTATATATATCAACCATTTAATTTTTAAAAAAAAATTATGTAAAAAATTGTTAAAAAAAGTTTAATTTTTTATATATGTTCACATGAGTTTGAAAAAATATTTGACTATAATTGGATAGTATTCTTATTATACGTTATTATACGTATAAAGCATGTGCATCTACTGGTCTCCACTAATGTAAAGAGGCTTCAAAAGCCATCTAAGTCGTGTGTATATCAACCATTTTATTTTAAAAAAATAAAATAAAATTTTAAAATTAACTACCTTTCTTATCTTCTGTGATGATAATCGAACTCTCTCTACTCACGTAAAAAATTAAAAACCACTCGATACTATGATATATTTAAAAATAAAATTATGTTTAAACTAACTACCTAATATTATCTAATATTTAAATTAACTACCTAATATTATCTAATTAAACACATATCCTGAATTAAAAAATAATAACAAATTATATTCAAATAGATTCAAATTATATTTAAAGATTCTAATATAAGTTAATTTTTTATATACTATATTAATATTATCATTGATTTTTTTATACGTGCATTTACGCGACTAGTTCTGAAATAATGGCACCAGATATCCTTGTGAAGAGAAATTTTGAGTTACATCTCACTTGTTTTAACATAATTCAATATTTATTCCACTTAAAATAAATGAGTTACACACCACTTATTTTATCATATCATAATATATAAAATTTCTATTTGTTAACGGAAATCATCAATGACTAACAATCAACTCCCTTGACCTCATATTTGGGCACTTTTAAAACCAAAATACCTCCAGTGAACATGTTGAGATCAAAACTCCTTTTGTTCCATGTAGCTTCACACTCAGATGTACATAGATTGATGCCAAATGAGAATAATCCATTTAGGATATTTTTGTCTCAAAAGTGTTCACATGGGAGGGTCAAAGGAGTTGACTGTTTCCACTAAAAATGAGAAAGTTTCATGCATTATGGTCAAACGAGTGAGATGCAACTCAAAATTTCTTTTTTCAAGTGGGATGCACATTGAATTATTGTAAAAACAAGTGGGTGTGATTCAAAATTTCTCTATTTAAAAAATAGAAAAGGGTTCGACTATTGACACCCCATCTATTTCTAAGTTGACCCCAATTTCTTTTCATAACTTAAGTTGTATTATGAAATGACTGCTTTATCCTTTTCCTATTTCTAATTCTACCCAAACCCAAACAGCCATAGGACCCCACCCCTTCACTAACCCCACCCCTTCAATAACTAATCCAAAAACCTTAGAAGACATTATTTGAAGCTTGAAGAAATTACAACGGAGGGCCAAAGTAATGATAGAAGATCTTCCGTACCCAATGTAAGTCCTACCAATGTTTTTTTCAAGTATTGATTCGGCTGTTTCGATTTTGAGAAGAAAACAAAATTCGCGGACTGTTCGACCATAACAAGTCGGACAAATCTACACTGTTCGACGAGGGAAGGTCGAACGTTTTTTGAACTGTCCGACCTGTACTGGTCGAACAGTGTGGATTTCTCCGGATTATGTCGTCGAACAGTACTTTTTTTGAGTTAAATTTAAAAATTTTATTTTCCAACCTAATCCGATATTTGTATTTATCTTGATAATTATTTGTTGGCGGCATCGGCGTACAACATGGCGTTTGTCCACATTCATGAGCTGGAGAGCGCTACGTTTCTTCCTATGGTGACAGAAGTTCCGACGAACCCTCGGCTAATCTGCATGGCTTTTGTTAACAATAATCATTTCATAGTGGTAATGTTTTTCTCCTAATGTGTATTTTTTTGTGTATACAACAACTATTATCTAATATGTTTCAATCCATCTGTATGTAGGTCAATTTGTCCGAAGACGCAATATTACCACCCGTTGTCAGCAGTTGGTCTACTTTGCGTCTTCCGTGTGCATCTGGTTGGGGCGAAATTTTGGAGCATCGGTTGCAGAAGTATCGTGCAACTGTTCCCGTACAAGTCGCGGCTTCACCGATTATATTGAATTGAATTTGCTTCAAGCTCATTAATATTTGTAATGGAACGTTTGAACGTCTAATGAACTTGTGCTAATATTTTGTGGGACATTTGAACGTATAATGAACTGTGGCTCGTATTTTGAGAAATTTATAATGAATTTGTGCTAATATTTTGTGGGACGTTTGAACGTATGTTGCATATGTTAAAACATGTACTGTTCGACCTGGAAAAGTCGAACAGTGTACATATGTTCGACCTGTATATGTCGAACATTATTGAACTGTTCGACCTGTTATGGTCGAACAGTATGCAAATGTTCGACATATGTTTGCCGAACAGCACTGGTACAGGCAATTCACAAGACAAGATATCTAGCGTCGATGACGCATTCGAGTATATCACAAAATATCACAAAACATAACAAGATATCTAGCGTCGATGACGCATTCGAGTATATCACAAAATATCACAAAACATAACATGATATCTAGCGTCGATGACGCATTCGAGTATATCACAAAATATCACAAAACATAACAAGATATCTAGCGTCGATGACGCATTCGAGTATATCACAAAACATAACAAGATATCTACGATCTACGTCGCCTACGTCTCAATGCCATTCCAAATCTCGTATGCCACATGTGTCTTGAAACTTGGAATAAGTTGTGGATCTTCGGGTCCACCGGGACAAGGCCCTGTCAAAATGTCAGCATCCTCATCCTCTTCTTGATCAGTTTGGCGCTCTTCATCAGTGTGGCACTCTTCATCAGTGTGGCGTTCTTGCTCCTGCTCTTGGTCGGCCGTTTGAGTCGAAGCAACAAGTGCTTGTTGTTGAAGACGTGCAAGTTCCTGCTCTTCAGCCCGACGTCTCCTAGCTGAAGCATGAGTCGTTTCCCTCCTACTAGTTTGCTTTCCTACAAGTTCCACCAAAATAACATGGCTTAAAGAAATATTTTTTAAATTGTATTGTTCGGTCTCGAAGAGTCGAACTAACCCACACTGTTCGACCATAACAGGTCGAACAAATCTGTACTGTTCGAAACAGGTCGAAAAGTAAGCAAGGTGTTCGACTATCGTGAGTCGAACACATTGCTGTGTGTCGACCGACCAGAGTCGAACAGATCCGTAAATTTTGGGGGAAAATTCGATCTGTTCTTTCGTTCTAACCCTAAATGGTCGACAAAACAATGGGGTTCTAACCCTAAATGCTCGACAAAACAATGGGAGAGAATGTAGTTTGGATTGAAATGTTTGATACTCACCTCGATCCATGGTGAAGAGACTTCTCGGAGTGGGGTGAACAATGGGGGACTTCTCCGACTCAAATCTGGTGTTGGAGAGAAGTCCAACAGAGATGGGGAAGAAGTAGTGTGGAGGAAGAGAGTAGTTAGGGTTAGGGTTAGGGTTTGATGGGGAAGAGAGTAGAGTGGAGGTGTATGTAGGGAGAGAGGAGAGTGGGGTGAATGTAGAATTTTGTGTATAGAGAGGAATGGGGTGTACTTAGAAATTGGGATGTGGGGGTTGTACACTATGGTTTAAGTCATAAGGGTATTTTTGTCAACATTTGGGGTGTACTTAGTATTTTTATAAGTTAATTTATTTTTAGGTGGGGTGTACTTAGAAATTGGGGTCAACTTAGAAATAGATGGGGTGTCAATAGTCGGACCCAATAGAAAAATGTGCTTACACTAACCATCTTTCTCCATAATAAGGATCAAGATATCCCATGTTAATAGTTTCAAAATAAGGATACCCCGTGTAATAAACGTAAACATAAGGGATGTTAGTGTAATTAATACTCCTCTCTAGTTTGGCCCTTGTGATTTGATCACCCATGTTTATGCTTATGCTTTTGATAAGCTAATATGCTCTGGTGTCCTTTCTGCAGGGCCGACCTATGGGTAAGTCTGACAAAACTTCGGACATGAACAACCTCCTTCAAAGGACAACCTTCTGAATCGTTTATTTTTTTAGAATTGGACTAAACCAAATTTAACTTAAACCTATATTTATATTAATAAAAGTGTAACAAAAATTAGTTCAGACCCTTGTTAGCAATCACCCAAATAAAACTCATATTATACGCGAATTTTTTCGTATCTTTCAAAAATGTATAATACTTGCGTACTTTTGACAGATTCGAATCAATACGTAAATTTTAAACATGCGAAGTTTTAAACGTGTTCCGTATAAATTATTGAAAAAAATTTGCACAAAAAATGTGCTGAAAACCTGTTTAATTAACCTAATTTGATAACATAATTAAGAATGTGAATTTTTTAACCTCAATATTTTTATTTTTCGAATTTTTGACCGAATTTTTGAATGTATTTTATTTGCACTGAGCCGATTTATTACTCGTACTTTTGTCGTCCCGATTTTTTTTTCCGTTTGCCGAATTGCTAACAAGGGTTCCGACTAGGCCGGCTGCAAGAAGCAAAAAAAATTGCTTTTAAGTGCTGCAGCCGCTTTTAGGAAAGCCACAACCATAGCACCTAAGGTTGTGTTGGTACTGTTTTCCAATCAATTAAAAAATAACAGAAGCAAAAACTACTTTTTAAAAAGTTAAATCTCTCTTGCATCTAAAAAAAATCCAAAATTTTAAGTAGCTTACATAAGCTGTGCTATCAAATTGTATTTTTTTATTGTTTTCTTTTTAAAATAACATGGTTCAAATAAGAGAATATTAAAATTGTTGGATAAGTTACCTACCACGTCATTAAAAATTTTTTTTTTTTAATACGTGTTGGTTAGAGTGTTAATGGGTCGGTTAGGGTGTTAACATGACCACGTGCATTACTGATCGACTTAGACAGTTAGGTTGAGATTTGTTTCCAACTAGTGGGTGCAAACTCGGACGGGCAAAACTCGAATCCAATCGGATAAATCCGTTAATGAATTGGGTTAGAATTGAAGATACTCGAATTCGGACTCGGATTTGAGTTAAAATATTTGAATCCGATCAAAAATCGGATTGGACTTAGATTTATGTGTCGGATTATCCAAAGAACTCGAAATCCGACTTATATATATATATATATATACATATATATATATATATATATATATAATATATTATTTTTTTTTTTTTTTGAAGGAATGGGTACTTGTGGCGAACTTGTCTCCACCGAGGCTCGAACTCCCGACCACTTGGGCCGTATGCATCTCTCTTAACCACTAGGCTAGAGGTCATTTGCTATATATATATATATAATAT